>CM038049.1:74060290-74572790 GCA_021397845.1 Areca catechu | reverse complement strand
GCGGCGTGACGGGGAATCCCGGACCTGAGACGTTGTACAACTGGTTCAAGATAGAGAGAAGACGTGATGCCTATAAGCTGGTCTTCTGTCCTACGGTGTGCGACGCATGCAAGCCTGTTTGCGGGAATTTGGGCGTGCACCCGGATGGGAGTCTACTACTGCTGGGGATTAACTCAGATGCACCACTCTCGGTGGAGTTCAGGAGGGCATAAACTTGGTCATGCTCCTCTGCAGTGATTAGCAAGTACGGAATGGGATTTAGTATCAGTCGTGTAGTAATTAAATTTAAATAAAAGTCGTGCGAGAGTATCGTTAATTGTGATGGCCGAATGTGCTCCGTGTATAAAGTATCCTACGTCGTTTTGTTTTTATTATTAATGATCATTATAAATATGCCTATTCCAAGCCATCAATGAAAAGTGTGTAACACTCTGCTTGCACGCCTATAGCATTCTAATCTTTGGAACATCTTTAAAGATTATATCAGAAGTAAAGCCATTTCTATCAAACAATTTTGACATATATAAAAGAATTAAGTGAGGCTGATGTGATCATGAGGAGAATGGTAATCAAATCCCCTAAACAATAGCCCACTCTCGATCCCTTGTTCATTGCATCAAAAATTGATTGAAAAATTTAGCTATGCTGACCTAGTATTCTTTTACTATATTCTAGTAACTACATTAAAAAGAACATACGTGAACGATGTTGCTATCTGGATCGCTGTCGCCTGCAGCCCCGTGGATCCAGAGGCTATATCTGGTGCTTAGAAGAAGATCGGGTCCCTCACTCCTGGATGATCCCGGGTGGCTGGACCTACAAAAAAAATTCGGGCCAGGGGCACCAGTAGGGACACTCTGACATTCAAATTAGTTTAGCGATCGAGGGCAATAGTCATTTCTCATGATGGCCTGGGCTACTGCTGCTAAGAGAAGGGTAAGAATTTTTTGTAACTAAGCAAGGGGTTGCTTGCTTCTTATTTTGGTCAGAGATCCTTCTTACCTATATAGAAGACGACGCCACGGGATAGGGTCTGAAGTCCTAAAAAAGCACTCCCCTGTAGGGGGTATATATTTGGCAAAGCACTCCCTTGCGGAACATGCAAGTTTGGCAAAGCACTCTTCTGCAGGGTGTACCTTTCTAACCACTGCGACAAATTCGGCGAAGGCGATGATATCGTAGCCCGAATCATGGTTGTCAGCATTCCCATTTGTGGCACCGAAATCCAGCAGGCCGTACACGTTCCACTAGGGGTTGCAACTTTTATTAACCCATTGCCCGCCATGACTTGTGAGGGGGGGTTCGCCCGGGCTTACGGCTTGGCCTGATCTGGAGTTCAACTCTGTCATAAGCTCTAGCCAGTCTAGAGCCCTACTCGGACCAGGACTCAGCTCAGCTAGGAGCTCTTGTCGACCCGGAGCTCTGACCAGCTTGGGGCTCTACTTGGCTCGAGACTTAGCTTGGCTGGAAGCTTTTGCCGACTCGAAGCTCTACTCAGCCCCCGGGCTCAGCTCGACCAGGAGCATTTGCCAACCTAGAGCTCTACTCGGCCTAGGGTTGCCTTGGTCAGGGGGTCCACAGGTGCCACATTGGTGCTTAGCCACATCAGATGCCCCCCATTCCCAAGCCTAGGGTGCACTAAGGTCTTCTAGGCTCGGGATAAAGGGAGTAATTTGATGTCACCGATATGGAGGGCCTTAGTGCCCGGCATTTAATAATTGTGATGCTTGGCAATCTACATATCTCCCATCCACCAAATAGAGCCACCATGCGTACTGGGAGATGGTAGTTCAAAATGATGTCCTCACGTCTCTCGATGCAGTGGTTCATGGCCTGATGCTTTCCTTGTGACAAGATACTACCACGTGCCTGGATTTCACCAGCTGATGTTGGGAGAGAGTTGCATCCAACCATCGGGGACAGCTTTAAGAGGGGCTCTCCATCTTCTCCAAAAGGATGTCTTACTCTATTGCATCTTCGAAGAACTACAGAGAAGAGGAAGAGGCAAAAGAAAAGAAAGGGAGTCCCCTTATTCACATTTGAAATCTCGAAGCCCTGGCTCTTTCAGGTTAGTCCCTTCCCCATGTTCTCCCATCATTCCCTGTCCATCCCTGAAGGGTGTCCTTCTTCATGACCCTAGGTCTTCTTCCGCTCGCCTAAGCCTTCCTTTCTCTTTCCTGTCCCTTAGGTAGCTATGAGTTCTTCCAAGAATGAGCACTGTTCCCTGGAGCATACCTTGGGTCTCGTGGGTATTGCAAATTTACCTCGAGCTAGGCCTCCCCCTCGGATAGCGAGGAGGAGGACATCCCCTTTAGGGTCGCTCGGGGGCCTCGCTAAGCAAGTGGCCCTAGCATTCTTGACCTTCCCCCTCCCCGACACCCTCTAGTCTAGACCTGGCAGGTCTATCGAGTGCTGTATGGATGATGACCTGGGTAGATGCCCTTCACCTTTGAGGGACATATAGGATCCCAGAGCCAAGTAGGATTGCCCTATATGAGGATTTCTTTCTTGCAGGCTTCTGGCTTCCTCTACACCCTTTCATTTTATCCTTCTTAGATAACTATAGGTTAGTTCCTACCTAGCTCACTCCAAATTCCTTTAGGATCGTCTATTCCTTCATCATCTTGTGCCATTTTCATGGTATAGTTGCATGAT
Source organism: Areca catechu (assembly GCA_021397845.1). NCBI lineage: Eukaryota > Viridiplantae > Streptophyta > Magnoliopsida > Arecales > Arecaceae > Areca > Areca catechu. The sequence goes on along the minus strand of CM038049.1, from coordinate 74,570,135 downwards.
TTTTGCTTTTCAAGGCCCTCTTTATCCTGAAGCATGATCCCATAGAGAAAGGGTGGTGGCTTGTCACACCCTGGCTAGGGACTCTTTGATTCAAATTGCCCACTTCCATCAAGGGGTGGAAGAATCGATACCTTTTCACTTCCATTGAAGGGGTCAACTAGGTTTGGAGTGACCATGATAAGTCTCCTAATCAAAATGCCTCTGTGGAGCCTATCGACCGAGAGGTGCACGACCAACTTGTCACCTCGAGAATTCCTCATAGTCGGGACCTCCTCTCTAAGTAGAACCTCTTCGATGTAGGGATCAGCCCGATCTAATCTCTAGGTAAGGGCTATGATATGCTTCCTTTAGTGACTTCTGATGACTAACCAAGTTCTTTTGCTAGTGAAGACATAAAGTTCTCGATTGACAAAAACTGGTAGATGATCTAGAAGCAAACATCGATGAGGAAACCCTACGAGGGACTAGCAAAGAGGCCCCCCAAGGAGGAGACAAGAAAAGCTCTGGAGCCCATAGTAGAGGTAGCTGGGGACACGCCTCTGTAGACCAGCGAGGCCATGGAGTCAAGGGAGAGGTCCCCTATGCCTTGCCTAGCCATTCTTGAGATCTCGTCGATGTCGCTGTCCACAAAAATGGTAATCCCAATAGAGCCAGAGAGGGTCCCAACTTCACGCACATCTCCAGCAGCAATGGGGGTGCAGCCTCCAAGCCCAGCACTGACTAGCCCTTCCATAATGACTACTCCATCATCTAGGATGGTGAAGACCTCCATGATGGTACCATCCCATGACTCAGTCACCCTCGACACCAGGTTAGCCAAGAAGCTGCTGACTTCATCCTGTAGCCCCAGAACCATAGGGAGAGGAGTGGTCGTACTGTGGGCAAAATGATCATCGAGATCTTCCCCCAGCTTCTCGCGGTAAGTTCTCTATGCCTCCATTGAGTTTGGGGTTCGAGAGATGGAGAAATTAGCTCAACTTTTCATTCTGACCCTTGGCTCTGGGTCATCTAGGATGCCTTCCTTGTCAAAGAGGCATGCAAGTAGTTGGCTGGACAAGAGGAGGAGTCCCGAGATAGGGCCAACATCACATCGACGAAGGTCAGGGCCTTGGTGAAACAAGTGCTGGGCTTGGAGGCATGAATAGAGGAGCTAGAAGCCAAGCTCCAGGACTCACGCGACTCCATCGAGCTCGAAGAGTGGGTGAGTGACTGTGAGGCTTGGATCGTTAAGAAGGATGAGTACATCACCCTTTTGGATGATCGCATCACTGAGGCCATCGCCAAGTCAATTCACCAAGAGGGGTAGTTCTGTGCTCTTCAGGTATGACTCAGGTTAGTCGAGGACAGAGCCATGGTGGTCGAGGAGAAGGCCACTACTATCGAGGCAATGGTCAGGGTGGCTAAGGATGAGGCAACTCGGGCGATCACGCGATACAAGACTTCCATGGAGTTCGAGGAAGAGGTGAACGAAGTGGTCTATGATGCCTTCTACAAGGGCTTTGATGAATGCTAGATGAAGGTGGTGCAGGCCATCCATCTCCCAAATTTGAAGGACATCATCACCGACAAGCCCGAGGAGGTGGAAGGAGGAGCATACACCCCCATCTAAGACAAGCCCACCGAAACCACCGAGGTCGTCGAGTCCAAAGCTGACCCAGACCATCCTCAGGAGTTTCAGGTTAACGAAGTTATTGGGAAGTTTGACTAGTCGAGCTTGGTGTAGGAGACTGACATGCAAGTGATGGCTGACACAAGGGCGATGATCAACGCCACCATGGAGGCCCTTAGGTCCGGTGGGGTCCCGACTCTGAGCTCCGACAAATAAGTGGCTGTAATGTACTTAGTCTGTTTTTCTTTTTAGGAAATTTTGTAGAGTCCCTTGTCCTGTTGGGGGGCTCTTCCCTTTGTAACATTTTTTTATTAGCAATGAAATCACTTCTTTTCTGGCACTATCTCCCTTCTTCTTCTTCTTCTCTCTCTTTTTTTTAAGCTCCTGATACTAACTCACTGACCTCTGACGAGTTCCTGATAGGATGGGTGAGAGGCAGTGCTGAGGGGCAAACTGCAGCATTCCACTGGACTTTGAATGTCCTCTGGTTAAGCGGTCAGGTGGGGATGCCATATAGTAGGCCGTCTTGAAAGGATGGTGCCATAGAATATCCCATCATATTACATCTGACTTTGTGTCAGACGGATAGGCATGAGTGCTATGGAGCAGCTCGTCCAGAGGGATACTACTGTAGAGCATCCCACCAGACTTTGTCTGACTTTGGGTCAAATGGATAGGGAGGGTGCTGTGGAGTGGCCTCTTTGGAGGGATGGTGCTGTAAAGCATCCCACCAGACTTTGTCTAACTTCGGGTCAGACATATAGGTATAGATGCTATGGAGCGGCCTGTCAGAAGGAACGGTATTGTAGAGCATCCTGCCAAACTTTGTTTGACTTCGGGTCAGACAGATAGGTGCAGGTGCTGTGGAGTGACCAATCTGGACGGACAGTGCTGTAGAGCATCCCGCTAGACTTTATCTAACTTCGGGTCAAACGGATAGGTGCGGGAGATGTAGAGTAGCCCATTAGAGGGATGGAGCTATAGAGCATCCATTAAACTTTGTTTGCCTTCAGGTCAGATGGATGGTTGTTCTCCAAAGAAAGAGATCGAGAAGCTCAGTTGAAGAGTAACTCCATACCATTTCCAAGCAAGGAATTTACATCACTAATAGTACATTCTCAAGTTCTCGGTATTTCATGTCTGTGGAATTTGAGTTCCATCGAGTTTGGTAATTCGATATGCTCTTTGGTGTAGTGCTTTGACTACCTGGTAGGGGCCTTCCTAGTTTAGGGATAGCTTGCCGGGTTTGACCAGCCGCCGAAAATTTTTTCCCATCTCAGGATGAGGTCCCCCGAGTAGAAGGACTTGGGTCTCACATGTAAGTTGTAATACTGAGCCACTCATTGCCTATACGTGGCCATGTGAAGACGGGCTTTATCCCTCATCTCGTCTAGCAGGTCGAGGTTAAGAAGCAGGCATACCATGTTGTTCAACTCATTAAACTACTCTATCCATAGCATCGGAAGGTCGACCTCCACCGGTATTACTGCCTCAATGCCAAAAACCAGGTTGAATAGTATTTCGTTGCTTGAAGTTCGAGGCATGGTGTGGTAGGCCCACAACATAATAGGGAGCTCATCCACCCTCCTACCCTTAGCTTCATCAAGCCTAGTATGGAGGCCATGGAGGATTGTTCAGTTCATCACCTTGGCTTCCCCATTGGTCTACGGGTATCTTATCAACATGAAACAATGATAGATGTTCAAGTCAACATAGAACTCCTTAAATGCTTGGTTATCGAATTACAATCCATTATCCATAATGATGGTATGAGAGAGTCCAAAGCAGTAGATGATAGACTTCCAGAAGAAAGATCTTATTTTATTTTTGGTTATCTATGCTAGGGGTTCCGCCTCCACCCACTTGGTGAAGTAATCAATGGTGACAAGTAGGTATCTTCGCTAGATGGATGTCGGTAAAAATGGCCCCTGTATGTACATTCCCCACTGGCCAAATGACCAGGGTGAAGAGAGCTAGGATAGTGAGGTGGTCGGTTGCCATTGGATATGGGCATGCCACCGGTAGCGGTCACACTTCCACATAAACTTGGCCGCATCCTCTCACATGGTGTCCTAGAATATCCTTGCTTGAGGTCTTTATAGGTCAGGGTCTTGCCCCCATGTGGCAATAGATAACTTCGTGGATCTCCTAGAGGATGTAAGCATCCTCCAAAGGCCTCAGGCACTTTAATAAGGGATGAGAATAGGACCTCCTATAGAGCTGCCCATCCATTAGCATGAATTGGATGGCTTTCCACTTCAGGAGGCCAACTTCCAAGTGGTTATCGGGTAGGGTTCCCTCAGTTATATACTTGACATAGGGGTCTATCTATTTCGACTTGAGAATGACCTATTAGACCTCGTCCACCGCCCCGATGCTGGGGGCCTCTAGGTACTCGATGATTGCTAGCCCCAATGAGGAGTCGATCGAGGTTGCGAGCCTAGAGAGGGCATCGACACAAGTATTTTCTTCCCAAGGGATGTGAAAGATGACGAAGTATTAAAAACCTGCCATGTAGGCATGCACCTTATCCAGGTACCTTGCCATCATAGGATCCCAGGCTTCAAACTTGCCAATAACTTAGCCTGTCACAAGTTACAAGTTGGTGAATACCTTCAGGCTTTCTACTCCCGGTTCATGGGATGTTCTCAGCCTTGCTAGGAGTGCCTCATACTCGGATTGGTTGTTCGTTCCTTTAAAAAGGAAATGAAGCACATACTCTATGACCACTCCATCTTAGTTAATGAGGATGAGTTTGGCCTTGCTTCTTATGAAGTTGGATACACCATCCACATGGAGGATCCAGTTGGGCTCCTCATGGGAGGACCGTTGCACTTGCTCGATTAGGGCCTTCTTTGGGTTGGTGACCACCCACATGTATTCCACCATGAAGTCGGCCAGAACTTGGGCCTTTCGAGATGACCTTAGGCGATACGAGATGCCAAATTTGTTGAGCTTCATTAACCACTTGGCTAAGCATCCTGAAGTGTCTAGATAGCTCAGTACGACTCTCAAGGGTTGGTTGGTGAGGACGTAATTGGGTGAGCTTAGAAGTATGGCTTGAGATGTTGAGCCGAGATAATAAGCATGAAAATATTTTTTTTAGATCGGGTGTACCTGGCTTTCATGTCGTGCAACACCTTGCTGACATGATAAATAGGCTTCTGGGTTTCATCTTTGTTAGCATGGACTAGCATGGAGCTGATCACCTCCAGGGATACAGCTAGGTACAGGAGGAGCTCTTCTTTCGCCTTTGGTCTAGAGAGCAAGGGGGCAAAGTGAGGAACTTCTTTAGCCCCTCAAAGACTTCCTTACACTCCTCCAGCCAAATGAAGTCATGAATCTTACACAGTACTTTAAAGAATGGCAAGTAGCATTCGACTAAGCAAGAGATGAAGCGGCTAAGGTGGCAATGCGACCGGTCAAGCATTGAACCTCCTTCTTCAAAGTCAGGTGCCTCATGTCCATGATCGCCTATATCTTCTCTGGATTTACCTCGATCCTATGTTGCATGACCATGAAGCCGAGAAACTTTCTCACCACGATGCCGAACGTACACTTAGCCAGGTTCAACTTTATTTGGTGAATGCAGAGATTGTCGAAGGTCTCTCTTAGGTCAGTAATGTGGTCAACCTCTCAATCACTCATAACGAGCATATCATCGATGTAAACCTGCATGCTGTAGCCTATCTGGTCTTTGAAGACTTTATTGACCAGGTGTTGGTAGGTTTTATCCATGTTCTTCAGGCCAAATGGCATCATCTTTTAGCAAAATATGCCTCTATCCATCATGAATGCAGTGTGCTCTTCATCCTCTAGGTCCATGTGAATCTGGTTGTATCTCAAAAATGAATCCATGAAGCTGAGCAGTCTGTGCCTGGACATCGCATCCACAAGCTAGTCGATCTTGGGTAGTGCAAAGCTATCCTTTGGGCATGCCTGATTGAGTCGGTATATTCAACGCAGATCCTTCACTTTTCATTGGCTTTCTTGACCATGACCATATTTGCGAGCTAGCAGGGGTAATGCACTTCCCGGATGAAGCCTATGGTGAGTAGCTTTTCGACTTCTTCATCTATTACCTTCTACCTTTCTGGCACAAAGCTTCTCTTCTTCTGTCTAATTGGCCGACTCTTCGGGTCGATGTTCAGCTTGTACGTGATCACCTTAGGAAGAATTCTCAGCATATCCGACATGGTCCAAGCAAAGACATCTGTATTGGCTCGTAGGAAGCTAAGCAGGTGGGCTCTTTCTTTATCAGCTAGGAGTGCTCCAACCTACACTATCTTCGAGGGGTCCCCTCCAAAGGGAAATGACAACAGCTACTCAATAGGTCCCCCTTTCACCTCCGACTCTCTCTGGTCCAACTAGTCCACCGTTGATCCTTCCATGGCTTTTTGAATCCCTAGAATTGTTTGAAAACAATGTCAGGTTACCTACCAGTCTCCTTGCATTTTCCTGATTTTGTATGGGGTTAGGAACTGGATGAGGAGACATTTGGTAGAGATAACCGCATCGAGCTGGTTCAACTCAGGTCATCCTAGGATTGTTACAAGCCAAGGGAAGTCGGACGATAGTGACAGTTATCAAGATATTGCTCTATCGAGGTGGCATTTTGGCCATAATCAGTAGGGTGATCTCTCCCTCAACCCCAATCGAGTCCCCGATAAAGTTGACGAGAGGGGAGAAGACTAGTTTTAGCAAGTTAGGAGATAGATCCATCCTGATAAAGGTATCATAAAAAGGAATATTTGTGGAACTTTCACTATCAACCATGATTCTCTTTATAGGATGTTTCGCTATCATCATGTCTATAATGATAGCATCATTATTTGGGTTCTCTATCCCAACTAGGTCTCCCTCTATGAAAGGGATTATAGTATTAGTCCCCTCTCCTCCTAGACCTCTTTGGACCCTATCCTGCCCCCAAGCAATCATTCCAACCAGCTTCTCCATGGGTTGGTTATCGATGTCAGCATAAAGGGCCTCGAAGCCTTGGGTCCTAGATGGATCTCCTCCCCCAACAAACTTCCCGAGTTAGATATGCCAAATTAGTTCTTCGATCTCCTTTTTAGATGGTGACACTCCTAGATATCATGGTCGTGATCCTGGTGGTATTGACAATACTTAGACTTGTCATGGCCTCCGAATGGCCTCAGCAGTGGAGGGCGGTGTAGGAAGTGCTCGCCCTCGATCTCCATCAAGATTTTGGCTTGGGACGAGCAGTGGAATATACTTCCTATCCCTAGTGGGGATGTCTTTCAACTTAGGGCCTTCTCAATGGATTGAGACAGCCTTCTACTCTTGGGGCTCACTTGGCTCTCCTTGGGATTGCTTTTTCTGGGATCTCCCATCGAGCTCCCTCCAGGAACAATCAGCCTCCTCTATGCAAATATACATCTAAGCACAGATAAGGAGCTCCGAATAGGTTTTTGAAGGCTTTTTATCGAAGGAGTAGGTGAATTGGGAGGTCATGAGCCCTTTTTTAAAGCTAACATGGCAATGGGCTCGTCCAAATCATATATTTTTAGGGTGGCCATCTTGAAGCAGGCCACGTAGTCCCTAAGAGGCTCCTAGTCTTGTTGGTCGATTGAGAAGAGACTGTCAACTTCTTATGGCACCTTCTGGCAAGCATCGAAGTGTGCCATGAACTTTTTTTCTAGCTACTAAAAGAAGTCGATGCTCCTCAACTCGAGGTGTGAATATCAAACTCGAGCCACCTTACGAAGTATGGTTGGGAAGGCAGTGTAGAGGAGGACGTCAGTTATCCCTTGAACTCTCGCAAGGTCTTGTAGCTCTCGAGATGATCAAGGAGATCCGTGGTTCCATCATAGGGATCCAATTCGGGTATGTAGAACTGACCAAGGATCGGCTCCTCTTGGACTCGGCAAGAGAAAGGAGGATGGACATCGTAGCCCGTAGGCTCATGAGCAATGCCCTAGAGGTCAACAAATTGACAAGCAAGGTCGGCTATCATGTGCTCTGCTACTCCAAGCACTCCTCAGCCTATCCCCAGATGGCCTCATTGGTTGACCCCTTCATGAAGATTGTAGGAGGGGAGGCCGATGGAGACCAGGAAAGCTTATGCTTTAACACCCTCCCATGCTGATGTCGGTGGTGCGAGGAGGCTGGGCCTCCTGGTTAGCCGAACTGCCTTGGTGCCCCCACCTAGATGAGCAACGGCTCATGCGAGGGTGACGTGGGGATTATGGGAACGAAGTCGCCTGCACACGAGATGGCCCCTCGTAAAAGGACCAGAGACTGATAAGAGCAATGGTAGCAGGGACTATGGGGGTTCCCAGCTACTGTTGTGTCACCATAAATTAATGCTAATGCTATAGTCACTAGACTACTATGGTCAGCATATGGACCTGCCATGCCAGCACTACAATTTGCACCTACTGGTCCACTAGCAATGGAGGCGGTGGAATAGGGAGCTCCACCTCCTGACTGCGTCGATCACCATGGTGGGATGGATTCCCGATGCAGCTGTGGATGCTTCACGAGCACGTGTTACAACCATAGCATTGTTGCTATGAGATGATGATTTTTCATTCCCTACCTGGCACGCCAATCTATTGCTACCTGGATGACCTTTGCCTGTAGCCCTAGTGGGTCTGGAGGCCATGTCGGTGCTCCAGAAAGATCGAGTCCCTCACTCCTGGACGATCTTGGGTAGCCGGACTTGCAAAAATGACTCGGGCTAAGGGCACCGATGGGGACACTTCACACTCAAGTTAGTTTGGCGATCGAGGACAACAGCCCTTTCTCACGGTGCCCTAGGCAACTACCGTAGAGAGAAGAGTGAGAATTTTTTTGTATGTAGGGGTTGCTTTCCTCTTACATTGGTTGGAGGTCCCTCTTACCTATATAAAAGATGACACCAAAAGACAAGGTCTAAAGTCCTAGCAGAGTACTTCCCTGCAGGTGGTGCATGTTTAGCAGAGCACTCCTTTATAGAGTGTACCTTTCTGACCGCTGCGATGGATTCGATGGAGGCGATGATACCACACCCTTGAATCGTGGTTGTCAGGATTCCCAGTCGGGGTGCCGAAATCTGGCGGGCCATACATGTTCCACCAGGGGTTGCAGCTTTTGTCGACTTGTTTCACGCCACGATTCACAAGGGGGTTCGCTTGGGCCTGTGGCCTGGTCTGATTTGGAGTTCAACTTTATCGCAAGCTCTAGACGGTCTAGAGCCCTACTTGGCCCAGGACTCAACTCGGCTCGGAGCTCTTGCCGACCTAGAGCTCCGACTGGCCTAAGGCTCTATTCGGCCTGGGACCTAGCATGGTCGGGAGCTTTTGTCAACCCGGAGCTCTACTTGGCCCCCGAGCTCACCTCGACCGGGAGCATTTATCGACCTGGAGCTCTACTTGGCGCGGGGGTTGCCTTGGTTAGGGGGTCTGCAAGCACCATGTTGGTGCTTAGCCACATCAAACATCTTAATCATCTCTCCTATTTGTGGCAATTAAGACAAAATTTGATATTGCAATGAGATTAAGTAGATGTACCTAAAATCTAAATTAATCTTATTGGACTACTCTAGAAAGAGCATTCTGATATATTAAAGGATCCCTTAATCTTTCTTTTCTATATATTGGATACCCTAAGATGCTCGAAGATTATTAAAAGGATCGATGTAGGCGTATATTTAGTCCCACACTGGTTATAAACTTAGTAAATTTTGGATACTTATATAGGACTAAGAAATCCAAAATAATACCTACATACTAGTTTTTTAAATGAAGTCCTGTATTATTACAAATAATATCAAAGCATGATTTTATATCTTTAATATTTAATTAGATAGTTGTAAGTATGGTAGGATATATTATTAGTTGGAATATCTTAGAAATTCTTATCCTAATTAAGAGAGAATTGAATTTTCCTGTATTAAGGATTGCTTCGTTAGGCTGAGAATCCGTTTTGTATGCTGTCTCATATCACCCTCATTCATCAAGTTCTATTTTATTGCCTTGATTCAAATGTACTCATGACCAATTATAAATCAAGACCTCATTCTCATGATTTTATTACAATCATATTCTTGATTTTAGAGTTAATTCATTTGATCCCAAGTGTCATTTAATTTCAGAATTTATTGGGAATTAGCGCGCAAACTGGTTCATCTCTATTCCTTTACATAACCATATTCTTAAAGTGTAGTATATCAAACAGATGGACAGGTGGAAAGTATTGTTGATTCATTCATGGTTTTTGGTTAGGATTCTATGGGCTTTCTAAGTTGATTTTAAGATTCTTAGGAATAAGTATAGGAAGAAGAATGTCTAGCAAACACTATAGTTCGAATAAACCTTAATTGAATAATGTATTTTCTTCTGAACTTGAACTAGTTGTTGCTAAGGATTCTGATGACCCTAGGTCGAAATCGTCCTAGGTAGTGGTCAAGGGTATACGGTACCAGAAGCCTGAGATGATCTGATGATGGCTCGACTGCTTGGGAGTTTGTAGATTAGCAGACCGGTGCCCTGACATCACCATTTAAGAGCACTCGCTAGAGCTGCTGGAAGATTTGGAGAATTCGGAGGACCAGAGGTCAACCCTAGCGAGCAAGCATTCCCCTATCAATTAATGCAGGCCCTCATCGGATCAATTCAATGACAAGTGGCTTGTAGCTAGGGCAGGTATCATTATGACGACGGAGTTACAACGGCAATTGTTGTAGCAGGAATTACCGATCCAGTAACGATTGCAGTATGCGGTCCCCATTGGGCCAAGAACCTATAAAGGGCCGGATGATACGGTCATGATAGAAGAAAAGGAACTTGCTCGAGAAGCGATAGATATATAGAAATTAATGAATAATCTTTGATCCCAAAAGCTTTCTCTTTGGCATCATTCCAATATATAGTGATCCTACATTTTGTATCATATAGAGCTTCAAAGGGAGCTATTTGCATACGGACCTGATAGTTATTATTTTATGCAAACTCCATTAATGATAGATGTTTATTCCAAAATTTCTTTAGATCTAGTACACATATCCTCGGACATATCTCATAGTATCTAAATTATTCTATATAATTGACCATCTATTGGAAGGTGAAAGGTTATGCTGAACTCTAACTTGGTTTTCATGGCTTGATGCAACTTTCTCTATAACTGTGGTATAAATCTCGTGTCCATCGGATATAATAGATCTTGAAGTATCATGAAGTTTTACGATCTTGTTTATATATTGCTTGGCCAGCCTTTTCATAGAGAAACTAATTTTGATAGGTAAGAAATGCACCGATTTAGTTAATCAGTTTACGGTCATCCAAATAGCATCATATCCTTGAATAGTCCTTGGTAGCCTTGAGACAAAATCCATAATTATGTGCACCCACTTCCATACTAGAATAGGAATGGATTGTAGTAGTCCTGCTGGCCTCTGATGCTCGGCTTTCGCCTACTAACAAGTCAAGCACTAAGCTACGAATAAAGCTATTTTCCTTTTCATCCTACTCCAAAAATTTTCTTTAAGATCCCTATACATTTTTACTCTCCGCGGGTGTATGGTGCAGGTGGAGTTGTGAACCTCCAACATAATTTCTTCTTTTAGATCCGCATACATGGCATACATAATCTATTACCTAATCTCAAGTATCTATCTTCATGAATTCTAAACTCAAATGTCATACTAGATTATACATTCTTTGTAATTCTAAACCATTTACTTGGGATGCTTTGATTTTATCAATCAAGGTAGGTTGTACACTAAGAGAAGTGAGCAAGACTTTAAAATTTTGTAGCTGTATCTGGATATCTAGCTTTTCCAAATCTCAAAAAATATCCTTATGTGAAGTGATTAAAGCTGTTACACTATCCATAGGCTTCCTGTTTAAAGCATCAACCACCACATTCACTTTTCAGGATGGTAATTAATTGTCAAGTATTAATTTTTAATCAGCTCCAACCACCACCTCAACCTCAAATTTAAAAGTTTAATGAAAAATTTAATTTATGTCCCTTTACTATTTGACAAGTACACACAAATTACCAGAGATGTTTGGAACCTTGGAGATTATTTAGTAAGTTAAACCAAAGATTTCTCACCAATATAAAGAACTCGGTTTACAGGTTTAAAGGACATAAAATGGAGCCAAAATAGAGCTCAAACAGCCTAGAAACCCATCTCAGAAAGCTAACCCAATAGCCGATCCATAGTCCACGCAACCACCTGGTCCATAGAATAAGGGTGCAGCTCACAAGAAATTTCATCATGGCATATCATTGTCCACACAATGTATCACGATCCACAACACCAACTGGTCTACCTACGGTCTATGGGAACAGTGGCTTTGGTCTATTGTCATGACACACATAGAGGAGAAAGGCTCTGGCTTGGGCTTGCACTATCTAGTTGCTGGCATCCCTCTCATGCGATGATCCAACGGTCACAACAAGTTCCCAACCTATTGTGAATTCCCGGCCACAATTCAAGGTGCGCTTTGTGGCATCTGATAGCCTTGAGCTCACTAAATGCCTAATCTAACAGCCCATGCTCACTTTGACTTGATATGCAGTGCTATGTGCATGATTTGGGCATGATTTGAGGATATCTGATGGCCACAAGTTCTAGCAGATCGAATAACAATTTGACAACAATTCTAAAGCCAATTCTACATTGATTCAGCCTATATCTCCTCTATTTAAAGGATCCCAAGTTACAAGAAAAAATTATCTAGGAGAAGGGGTGGCACAAAGAGAAGGGGAGGCATAAGCTTAGGATTTAGGGTTGGTTTCTAAGAAAGATGCACTTAGAAGAGAGCTTTGCTTCCTACACTGTCTCCACCATGTCTACACTATCTCCAAGATCAGATCTAAAAAGGAAGATAAAGAGGAAGCCCAACATGCTCTGAAAAGCTTGAAGGAAGAAGGAAATTTCATCAACCCTCTTCTCAATGAGGCTGCGCCAATTGATTTCAAATCTTTGTCACTATTTTTCTAGTTTTATTTACTTGTTCTTTTAATTACTTGTAATTGAATTCTACTTTTAATTAATGTAAAAATTATTTTCATGCTATTTAAATTTTTGTTCTTTATTGTTATTGCAAGTAAAAGCTAAGATCTAGATAATAGATCTTAGTACCAAGTTTCCTTTTCACACTTTTAATTTTATTTTTTGATTTCAATTACTTGAGTTTTTTTCTTTTATAAAATTAAAATTTTCAAATCCTCAAAAGCACTGCCTTTTCCTTGGAATCAACCTGGCTCATTGCCTTTCATGTATTTTTATTTTTTTTAGAAGTCAGATTTAAACTGATAATAATGATGTCCTACAACAACAACGCATAGTATCACTTATCCAAGATCTTTCAAAGAGAAGGACTCCTCACTCCAAAAGGATTTGGAGGCACTAAGTTCATTTGGGCACAAAGATTGGTTGGCGGGTGGAACTCCTTGGTGCCATAAGACTCCTAGTCTATCTAGGAATTGCATCTTGCTATTGTCCAAACTCCTTTTATCTTACCCATGGATGTGTGGAGGTGCATTTGAGGTCTAAAACTAGTGGAGACATGTCCTAGAGGCTAAAAAAATCATGTGGGATGCAAAATGAAGGCTGGTGCATGAAGTATCTAGGTTGCAAATTTTTTTGCGCCTAGGTTTGGTGATTGGTGCTACTAGGACTTGGTATTTACTATCTCAAATGAGTTCAGATAAATGTGAAATTTTGCTGAAGCACTCCTTGCTAGTCTCTGAAGGTCCATAGAATGTTAGACAGTCCTATAAAGGGAGAGTCAATGAAAGATTATGTGGCCCATTTTAAAGTAGCTATGTTAGAAGTCTGTCACCTTGATGAGTCTGTTGCCCAGTTGGCAAGCCCAAGGGGGGGTGAATTAGGTATTTTAAAAATTTTAAGCAAGTATGTGCATTTTAAACACTTGGCTGTGTATGTGTTAGTAGTGTGCAATGCAATGTGAAAGCAATAAAGTAAAAAAAGTAGAGTAAAGAGACAAGCACACTCAAACACCACAAATTTATAGTGGCTCGGAGTAACCCTCGGCTCCTACGTCTACTATCCAAGGTACACACTTGGGATTTCCACTATATTTCCTCAAGAATATAATCGATTTGTTTTAAACCGGGCTCACAAATCAAAATTCAATATAATGTTTGTTTTCACGAGCTCACAAACAACTCAAACTTGGCTTTCAAGGCTCACAAAAACCTTAAACAAGATCACAAGATGCAACTCCTTGCTACACTTGCTACAACACCCAAAATAAAGTAATAAAATTGCAACAAAAACAAACTCTAAGAAGCTAAGTTATTGTAGTTAAAGTTCTTGAATGTGGGCCTCTTCAATGCTTCTAATACTCTTCAAGGCTCTCTAAGCTTCTTTAATGATTGACTCAACAATTTGATTGAAAGTTGTTGAAGACTTGAGTTCTTGCTTGAATGCTCTTGGAAATATTCAATGCTCTCTTTTTTTCTTCTTTTTCTTCTCTTTTTTTTTCTTGCTTTAAATCAATCATTTATATCTCCTTAGAGTGTCCCTAGGTGGATTTGGCCATTGGAGTGCATTGGGAACTGAAATATGGCCGTTAGGAACCAAGTTGGATTCAAAAAAGCATTTCTAGAACTAGCCATTGTAGTTTAAAAAACTAGGATTCGAGTCGGTTCGAATGCTCAGACATGTAAAAACTGAACTCTATCAGAGTCAGCTCTTTTCAATTAAGTCAGCTCGGTTGGCTGGTTTTTCAAAATTGAATATTTCTTCATCTTGGAGGAGTCAGCTCGAATTCTCGGATCTTTAAGTCGAGTCGACTCTAGCAACTTTCAGTATCAGCCTTTAGTTCTGTGCCATGTCATGCCATCCCATGTATCAGCTCGAACCAATAGAGCCGGCTCGAGTTGACACACTTCAAAATGCTCCAAATTGCCTTCAAACTTCTTCAAACCGCCTAATCTAACATGATTTTCTTACAAAAATACATTGAATTTCACTGTTTTGTCCCTTTTTACACAAATATTACAATCATTAGGGCTTTCAAATGACAAGAGTGATACAATAAATTCATTTTTGATATATGAAGGTGTACCAATGGTCTTAAAGAGTACAATTGTCAAATTCTCATTTTGGAACTACCTACAAAAACTTTTAAAGTACTTGAAGATCATTAGTATCAAATACATGCTCCAATATTTTGTTATCATCAAAATCATTCTAGGGGTCAACAATCTCTTCCTTTTTGATGATGACAAAATATTGGACATGGAGGAATTAAAACTTTACGATTATGTATTGTATGAACACTAAGAAGTATCAAAGTGACTTGTATATAGTTAAAATTGAAGTGTATCAAAAAGTATCAACATGTATCAGTTATGTATCAAGAAGTATCAAAGCAAATATTGAGTTTATCAAAAACTTCCCTTTGCTTCAGAATTTACATATTCTATGAATTAATTTCCATGCACAAATAACTTCTCCCCCTTTTTCATTTTCTTGCATGTTTTCATGCATACATAAAATATTTTCTATTTTCCATGCATACTACCCCCCATTTTGTCATCAACAAAAGGTAAGACAAAATGAATAAGAGATAAAATAGAAGTAGACATTGAACTAAAAACATATGCATCATTACTTCCAAAAAGATTCATTACATATATATCTAAGAAATTATAGCCTTTAAATCAAAGTAGAAGTCATACAAGAAAAGATATATCACAATGTGTGTCTAAAAGATATCATGGTTATTCTCATTGCTAGAATCTAAATCTAGGGTCTCAATAGCATACACTCTAAAAGATCTAATGGGAGGTGAAGGTCCTCTAGAATTGCGAGTCCTAGAAGCAGGTCCAGCTCTAGGAGGTGGTCTAGAGTGTGGAGGTGGCTATCTATCCCTAGGAGTAGACTGTGGAGGTGTCCTAGGTGCCTGTCTAGAGGAAGAAGCTCCAAAGCTGGGTCTCACTCCTATGAAGCCAAGCAAAACTGCTCCAAGCTCAGTCTCCATCCTCTTTATCCCCTGCTGAATACCATGTAAGGTCAAGGCTTGATGTGTAGCAAAGGAATCAACAGCACCACGCGGTCTACCAAAATCCAAATGCAGATCTCTGAGATATAATCCTCCTACATCCTTTGGCTGCACTCAACTGTCTCTACTCTCAAAGTGAGCTCTCTCATATCATTATGGAACTCTTGAAGGCCACTCTTGATTGTCTGACAAAGATAATCGAACATCGAGTTGAATCTGCCAGTCAGGGTGTCTGTAAACTGAGTGAGCTGCTCCATAGTCACTGAAGTCTGAGTATAAGTAGCAACTAAAATGGAAGGGGCTGAAGGATCTGCAAATGGGCCAGGTGGAGTCCTCAGACTACCAGGCTGTCCACCCATCTTAGCAGGTGAAGGTCCAACATCATCAGCCTTCTCTCCAGTGGAGTCACCATCACTGTCAGAACTGTCACTGGACTCTGAATTTGCATCCTCATCTGAGTCCTCTTGTTTAGCAGTAGCAGCAGTAGTCTCAAGCTCCTCATCATCATCATCAAAAGGATGTACTATCCTCTATCCAGAAGTCTTCTTCATCCATTATCCTTCAATCTTATGGTATCCCATTCGATGAAGAGACTTATCAGAGTATCTGTTAGTGTGTAACAAAGGTCTAGCATTTTCATCAGTTAAATCCACTCCAAAATCTCTGAATATCAAGGTAAAAGCCATGCCATATGGTAGGCACGCTCTGGCTTTCCTGGTAGCATCCTTCATTTGTGTCAACATAATGAAGGGTAGGTTGATCTGATCCCCCTCAATCAGATAGTTCATGAAAACCATATCCCTCTCACTTACCTAATCGAATCTACCTGTTCTGGGCAAGTATATCCTGTTGATAAAGTTATGCAACAACCTCATTTCTAAAGAGAGTTGGTTTGCTTGAAGATTTACAATCCCACTTACATTCTTCCTCTCTAGAACTGTTCTCAAGGCAGCTTGCTTAGTCTTCAAAGTCAGATAGCACTTTCCTCCAGTAGGAAGATGTAACACTCTGCTCAGAACTTACTCATCCACTATAATATTTACACCTTTAATAGTGGACATGATTTGATCAGCTCCTAGTGTCAGGTTCTCGAAGAAAGATCTTACTAAAGTGGGGTATGTGGGTAAATTTAAAGAACTGAAAAACTGCCACCCTTGAACTAAGATCCAATCCCCAATCTGAAAATTTTCTTTCTCAAGAAATTCGAAGATTACCTTTCTTCCGGAGGTAATGGGATGATTTCCCATTAAAATCACTTGCCTAGGTGGGGAAATGGGCAAATTTCCTTGAGTCAACTCCTCATGGCATGCCTTGGCTCATCATTCCACTGTACTAAGGCTCAAAGCCTTCCATTTTTCATGTTGAGCGGTTGCCTTCTTTGGAGCCATGGATCATGGATCTAAGGAAAATAGTGAGAATGGTGTGGTCCCTAAGGCTTGGAAAGGGGTTTTTGGTTCTTTGGCTAGGGTTCAACAAAAAAAAATGTGACCTAGGTTTTGGATCCTATGGGTTTTAAAAAAGCATGAGCCCGTCAACCGAGTTGGCTCAGCCAAAACACCTATCTGCTCAAGTCAGCTCGAGCAAAGATCAAGAAAAAGGATCCAAAAGTTCAGCAAAAAATGATCTTATCCTTAGAAATATACTAGATAAGGTGGTTATTGTCCTTAGATTAGTGATAGAGGTCTTCTAAATAAATTTTCCTTAATTCTTGGAAAAATTAGGTCAAGAATCTAAAAGGGGTCACATAGGCCTAATTCTCCTCTAATCATTCTAAATTTATCCTCATTAAGTGGTTTTGTAAAAATATCAGCCAATTGTTTTTCAGTATAAACAAATTCAAGTTCAATGTCACCATTTTGTACATGATCTCTAGTAAAATAATGTCTAATTTCTATGTGCTTTGTTCTTGAGTGTTGAATTGGATTCTTTGTTAAGTTTATAGTACTGGTATTATCACATCTGATACGAATCTTAGATTGATTAATACCAAAGTCTTCTAGCTATTGCTTAATCTAAAGCACTTGAGTGCAACAACTCCCTACAGCCACATATTCTACCTCAGCAATGGATAGTGCCATGGAGTTTTGCTTTCTACTATGCCAAAAGATTAAGTTCAACCCTAGAAATTGACATGTGCCACTAGTGATTTTTCTATCAATTTTACATCCACCATAATTAGCATCTATGTATCCAATTAATTCTAAAGATGATTGTTTAGAATACCATAGACCTAGATTACTTGTTCCTTTTAGATATCTTAAAATTCTTTTAAGAGCAAGTATATGTGATTCTTTTGGATTAGATTGAAATCTAGTATATATACAAATACTAAATAAGATATCAGGTCTACTAGCAGTTAAGTATAATAATGATCCAATCATACCTTGATAAAGCTTTTAATCAATATTATTTCCATCTTCATCCTTGTCAAGTCTGTAGGTAGGGCTCATGGGTGTGTCAATTTCTTTGATTGATTCCATACCAAACTTTCTTAGAATCTCCTTAATGTACTTAGCTTGGTTGATAAGTATTCCTTCTTTCGTTTGATTAATTTGAAGTCTAAGGGAGTAGGTCAACTCACCCATTAAGTTCATTTCAAATTTGCCCTGCATAAGCTCAGCAAATTCTCCATACAAATCTTCATTAGTTCACCAAAAATTATATCATCTGTATAAATTTGTACAACTAACATATCATCTTCTTTTCGTTTAATGAATAGAGTTATGTCTATACTACCTCTAGTAAAATTATTTTCAAGTAAGAATTTACTTATTATATCATACCATGCTCTAGGTGCTTATTTTAAACCATAAAATGCTTTATTGAGTTTGAAAACATGATTAGGTAAAGCATGATTTTCAAATCCAGGAGGTTGTTCTACAAAAGCTTCTTCAAAAATGTAACATTTAAAAATATGCTTTTCACATCTATTTGAAATAATTTAAAGTTCATGCAGTAAGCAAATGCAAGTAAAAGTTTAATAGCTTCTAGTCTTGCTACAGGTGTATAAGTATCATCAAAATCTATTCCTTCTTCCTGGTTATACCCTTTGGCATCTAATCTAGCTTTATTTCTAATTACATTACCTTTTTCATCTAAATTATTCCTATATATCCATTTGGTACATATAACAGGATGTTCAGAGGGTCTATCTACTAATGTCCATACATTATTTCTTTTGAATTGATTAAGTTCTTCTTGCATAGCCATCATCCAATTTGAATCATTTTCAGCCTCTTCTATGCAATTTAGTTCTACTTGTGAGACAAAAGCAAGATAATCATGTGCATCTCTAAGTGAAGATCTAGTTCTAACACTTTCAGATGGATTTTCAATAATTAATTCTTTGGGATGGTGATGTACATATTTCCATTCTTTAGGCAAATGACCATACTCTTTACTTACCATGTCATCTCCTTCTTCTACTTGTTTATCCTTTAAGCTCATGTCTTTTATTGCTTTGTCAACAGTACCTGCATCATTATCAATACACTCTTTTTTTTTTGAAGGTGAGAGGTTAGCTTCATCAAATATAACATATATAGACTCTTCTATAGTTAATGTTCTTTTATTGAAAACTCTATATGCTTTGCTAGAAGTTGAATAACCAAGAAATATTCCTTCATCAGATTTAGCATCAAATTTTCCAAGATTATCCTTTCCATTATTCAATACAAAGCATTTACAACCAAAAACATGAAAGTAATTAATATTTAGTTTTCTATATCTTCAAAGCTTATAAGGGGTTTTCTTTAAAATAGGTCTAATCAAAATACAGTTTAATATATAACATGTAGTGTTCATAGCTTCCACCCAAAAGTACCTTGGAAGATTGCCTTTACACAACATGGTTCGGGCCATCTTTTTCAATGTTCTATTTTTTCTCTCCACAACTCCATTTTATTACAATATTATAGGGGCTGAAAAGTTGTGATCAATGCCATCTTCAGTGCAAAATTCTTTAAATTATTGATTTTCAAATTCAATGTCGTGATCACTTCTAATTGAAATAATTGAAAAGTTTTTCTGATTACTAATCTGTCGATAAAATTTTACAAAGACATTAAATACTTCATCTTTATGTGCCAAAAATAAAATCCATGTATATCTTGAGAAATCATCTACTATTACAAATCCATACTTTTTACCTCCTAGGCTTGTGATCCTAGTTGGTCCAAATAGGTCCATGTGAAGTAGCTCTAATAGTCTTGAAGTTGAAACAATGTTTTTAGCTTTAAAACTCTTTCTAGTTTGTTTACCGTATTAACAAGCATCACAAACATGATCAAGATCAACTTTAACTTTTGGAAAACCATTAACTAAGTTTTTAGAAATCAGCTTTAACAAAGTATGCATGCTAGCATGACCTAATCTTCTATGCCAAAGTAGACTAGAATCCTTGGTTTTAGCATTCATTGCCACTAGACTTGAGCTACTCGACATGGCTAGATCATTCAAATCTATCACATGGATATTTCCAAGTATATGACCTATAAATCTAATGCTAGAATCAAGTATGCTAGTTACTATGCATATAGAAGATTCAAACATTACTTTAAAGCCTTTATTACATAATTGACTGATACTCAATAAGTTATGTTTCAATTTGTCGACTAGAAATACATTTTTAATAAAAGTGATAGGGGTTATTTTTATCTTACCAATCCCAATAATCTTCTAATTACCATTATCACCAAATGTGACCATTCCACCTTTTATTTCAAGAATGATGAATTGTTCATTGTCACCCATCATATGTCTTGAGCAACCACTATCTAAATACCATCTCTTTTTATGATTTTGGACTACAAGACATCCCTGCAAAATAAATCAAGTAGATTTTTTAGGTATCCAAGTTTTCTTGGATCCTTGAAGGTTAGTTGCCTTGGTTCCTTTAGGAACCCATATTTTCTTTGTTTTGTTATTCCTTTACAATTTCAGATTACACTCATATGCTTTATGTCCTAAACCATTACAGCAAAAGCAAATAACCATTAACTTTTGAAAAGACATGGATGCTGAAAACTTTGATGCATAAGGTTTTGAAGTTGAAAACTTGTTGGTATACATTGAAATGTATCCAATTCCATCTTTATTATTTGATTCTTTTTGATTTTTCAAAATTAGCTCAAGCTTGTTTAAACTTAAAGTCAATTTATCAACTAAGGGCTTGAGTCTATCCATTTCATTTTGCAAACTTTTGTTCTTTTCAAAGCATTCATCTTTTTCGACATGTAAAACTTTATATTTTTCAGAAATATAACTAATTCTTTTTGCAAATATTTATTCTTTTCAAAAATTTCATTCTTCTTATTCAATAATGTATCATAATTATTTTTCATGGTTTTTATTTTTGAGCCAGCCTTTTTATACTTAGTTAGAAGGTCATGAAATGCAGCATATAATTCATCATAAGTGAAATCAAGAGTAGGTTTGGGAGATACTTGATCCTCTAATCCCATCAAGCAAATATTTGCTAATTTTGATTGATCTTCTTCTTCACTTGAGGATGATTCCTCGTTGTCAAACCATGTTGCCACCATAGCTTTCTTTTTTTTTTTGTAGCCCTTCTTTAGAGTAGGACATTCAGATCGGTAATGTCCAGGCTTCTTACATTCATAGCATATAGGGTGTTGTTCTTTATCCTTTACTTTTTTTTTGTTTTGTTCACCCTTATATATGAATCTCTTCCTTTATCTTCCTTTTCCTTTACCCATAAATCTTTTGAGTTTTTGCATGACCAAAGCCATCTCATCATTTCCAAGTTCTTCGCCCGAGGAGGGAGTTTCTTCTTCTATTTCTTCATATTTCTTCTGCTCCAAAGCACCTTGAAGTGTGATGGTCTTCTTCTTCTTTCCATCATCTTCAGTATGGCATTTCGTTGCAAGTTCATGTGTGATGAGGGATCCAAGAAGTTCATCCAATGGTAGATTATCCAAGTTCTTTGCCTCTTGGATTGCAGTTACTTTAGGATCCCATTTGTCCGGCAAGGATCGCAAGATTTTTTGAACAAGATATGCATTTGCATAAGTCTTGCCAAGACTTTTCAAACCATTAATAATATCGATAAACCTTGCAAACATTTGAGATATAAACTCATTGGGATCCATTTTAAATATTTTATAACTATGCACTAACATATTAATCTTTGATATTTTAACTTAGTTAGTGCTTTCATGTGTTACTTGCAGTTTATCCCAAATTTTCTTTGCTGAAGCATAAATAGAAACTCGGTTAAACTCATTGGCATCTAAAGCACAATAGAGAAGGTTCATGGCTTTAGCATTAAGCTCGTCCATTTTCATTTCATTGTCATCTCATTCCTCTTCCGATTTTGGGATGTCAACTCCATTAACCTTCACGGTGGGTGTGTG
Organism: Areca catechu; assembly: GCA_021397845.1. Lineage (NCBI taxonomy): Eukaryota > Viridiplantae > Streptophyta > Magnoliopsida > Arecales > Arecaceae > Areca > Areca catechu. The sequence goes on along the minus strand of CM038049.1, from coordinate 74,548,161 downwards.
TGATCCTTTTAAAATAATTTTTCATAGTTGAAAATCAATAGCTCGAATATAAATCTTCATTCTAGCTTTCCAATAACTATAATTTATGCGGTGAAAAGTGGAGGTCTATTACTTGATTGGCCTTCGGCTAAGGATGTGCTCATGTGGTTTGCCATAGATCTTTTCTTTAAATGATTGGGTTGCAGAGACACTGCTTTGAAACCACTTGTTGCCTAGTTGGCAAGCCCAAGAAGGGGGGTGAATTAGGTATTTTAAAAATTTTATGAAAGTATGTGCAGTTTAAACACTTGGCTGTGTATGTGTTAGTGGTGTGCAATGCAATGCGAAAGCAATAAAGTAAAAGAAGTAAAGTAAAGAGACAAGCACACTCAAACACCACAAATTTATAGTGGTTTGGAGCAACCCTTGGCTCCTTCGTCCACTACCCAATGTGCACAATTGGGATTTCCACTATATTCCCTCAAGAATATAGCTAGTTTGTTTTATACCAGGCTCACAAACCAAAATCCAATATAATGTTTGTTTTCACAGGCTCACAAATAATCCAAACTTGGTTTTCAAGGCTCACCAAAAACCTTAAACAAGATCATAAGATGCAGCTCCTTGCTGCACTTGCTATAACATGCAAAATAGAGTAATAGAATTGCAACAAAAACAAACTCTAAGAAGCTGAGTTGTTGTAGTTAAAGCTCTTGAATGAGGGCCTCTTCAATGCTTCTTCAATGCTTTTCGAGGATCTCTAAGATTCTTTAATGATTGACTCAAGAATTTGATTGGAAGTTGTTGAAGACTTAAGTTCTTACTTGAATGCTCTTAGAAATATTCAATGCCCTCTTTTTTTCTTATTTTTCTTCTCTTGTTTTTTCTTGCTTTAAATTCATCATTTATATCTCCTTGGAGTGTCCCTAGGTGGATTTGGCTGTTGGAGTGCATTGGGAACTGAAATATGGCCATTAGGAACCAATTTGGATTCAAAAAAGCATTTCTGGAACTAGCCATTACAATTTGAAAAACTGAGATTCGAGTCAGCTCGGATGACTCGAGTCAGCTCGGATGCTCAGACATGTAAAAACTAAACTCTGTCAGAGTCAGCTCTTTTTAGTTGAGTCGGCTTAGTTGGCTGGTTTCTCAAAATTGAATATTTCTTTATCCTGGAGGAGTCGGCTCGAATTCTCAGGCCTTTTGGTCGAGTTGACTCTAGCAACTTTCAGTACTAGCCTTCAGTTCTGTGCTATGTCGTGCCATCCCATATATCAGCTCAAACCAATAGAGCCGGCTCGAGCTGACACACTTTAAAAAGCTCCATATTACCTTCAAACTTCTTCAAACTTATTTTAAGCCTAATCTAACATGATTTTCTTACAAAATAAATTGAATTTCACTATTTTGCCCCTTTTTACATAAATTTTACAAAATATCAATCATTAGGGCTTTCAAATGACAAGAGCGATACAATAAATTCATTTTTGATATATGAAGGTGTGCCAATGGTCTTAAAGAGTACAATTATCAAATTTTCATTTGGAACTATCTACAAAAACTTTTAAAGTACTTGAAGATCATTATTATCAAATACATGCTCCAATATTTTGTTATCATCAAAATCATTCCAGGGGTCAATAGAGTCCATGACCATGCTGGCCTTGAAGAGAGGACTACTTCCCTCTTGATTATCATATTCTCTAGATAAGACATATCCCAAGTCTTATTCAAAATTATTAATTTATACCTAAAAGCACATTCACGTGAAGGAGTGTGCCCTCACTCAGTGAGAAATCAATAGAAGATTGAAGAAGAAGCAAGCTCAAGGACTAAGTAGGAGACAACTTGAGAAATCTTACTCATCATGTCGAAAAAGTCCTAGGCTGAAGGGCTCAGCTGAGAAATTCTTAACTATCTAAAATTCTTATGAAGATAAAATGAAAAAAATATCTACAGAGGCCTTGCCTAATGAAGATAAAATGAAAAAAGTATCTATAGAGGCCTTTCCTAATGAAGTAAAATGAAAAAAGTATCTACAGACTATTCTTAGGAAGATAAAATGAAAAAAGTATCTACAAAGGCCTTGACAAATGAAGTCTTCTTTAGCCCCTATGACAAATGCAAACACTTGTTGGGAATTGTATCCTAATGCGAATAGTCTAACTTTTAAATGGTTGTATTTTGTAATTGTATATGAATTGTTATGAATGGAAGTTATTTTTGATAATTAATCACATTGCATCTTCCTGTAATGAGTTCTTGGGTATGGAGTCCTTAAAACTACATCTTATATGATAAAGGGAGGATTTATCATATGGTTCTTAAACCTATTCATGACCAAATGATGCATTATTATAGGATAATGATGTATGAGTATAGATCATTGTATGTCATATGGGTTGGTTATCCTTTTAACCAAGGAGTGTAGAGATACTAGTATGGTATGCAAATGAAGTGTAGGATATTTTACTGAATGTGATCCACCTGTAGAGTACTCTTTTGCCAAGTGTTGCTCATAAAGGGTATGGATATAAGTGTCCCTCGGATATGAGATCATCATAGTGACTTGCAAGAAACTCAATATACTTTGGTGCTAAACTACCTAGAATTCTAGTGACAGAAGGTTTTTGGGTATAGTCAAATACTTGTGGAGTCGGTGTGTGAGTCAAGATTGGAATGAAGCCTCCAAATATTAGAGTGAATGTCTCACTATATTTTAATTTAGCAAAACCTTGATGCGGATAGTTCTCATGAGGAGTCACAAGACTTGTGAGGTTGAGATATTTTATGGATGAATTATTTAAGGGTTGGTAGTTAAACCAAGCATTAAAGGTCAAATAAATGAATTATATGGTACCCATATGCCAGAGGTTCCTGATTGTTGCTCTGCAACTTTTTGTTGGATTCTTAATCTAGATGATAAGCAAGCTATTCTAGGTTCGAAAACCTTAGATACTAAAGCAAAATATATGAAAAATTATTTTCATCTCAGCATGCTAATTTAAATAAATCATATTAACATCTAAATCATATTACTAATATGTTGAAATAATTAAATCTAATCAAATATGAAAACTTAAAAATTATGAGAAGAAGAAATTAACTTACATGTATCGCTAAATCCTTCTTCTTATTTTAGAACTATCGGAACAACCAAATCTGATGGAATTCGTCAGAGCCACCCACATTCCCAATCTTTGTTGGTATCCACATGAAGCCTTTCTAACTGAATTACCAAGACCTCCAGATTGCTAAATCCTTATAGGTCTTTCTTCATCTATGGATATAGACCTCTTCTTCTAATCAAAAACTATAACTCAGTAGCCTTCTCTCCTATTCTCCAAAGAAATTAAATATTAGAAAAATAGCAAAGTGTTTTTCTGACATTTTTCATAAAACTATAGGCTCTCAGCTAGAGGTATAGAACTCAATTTTTCATGGAAGATCAGAATATAGACAAAAATTAGAAGGGATATGTGTCAATCAAGATTCTACTTAGCCTCTCTTTTTTCCTTCTTAAATCCATGCCAAAAACCCCTCTATCACCACCTCTAAAAATCCAGATAAATATGGGTTCTTATTTGATTTGGTCAATGGTCAAATCAGATAAGAATCCATGTTTATCAAAAGGAGAGAGAGTCCCATATGTGATAGAGGGGTGCCAACTTGGTCCTCCCTCTTCTCATCGCACGTGCCAAGAGGAGGTACACATTTTTTGTGTGCCTCACTTGATTTTTGCATGAGATTAGAGAGAGAGACCCAATTGACTGGGTATCCTGGCTGCTATCTTGATTTGACTCAATTTTGACTAATTTTTGAAACTATTTCATGCCTAAATTGAAACAAATTTAAAAAGGCCACTAACCCAATTCAATTATGTTTATAATTCAAGTCCAACTTGAATTATGAGTCTAATTCACTTTAAATAAAATTAATAAATAATTAAATATGATTTAATTAAGTCAAATAATAAAGTCAAGAATTATTGCAACATTTGTAAATAGGTCTACTATGCTAAATTTGGCATGTATTAAAATTAGCATGTGCTAGTTTTAGCAGGTACCAAAATTAGTAGGTATTAAATATGTTAATCTTACATAGATCCATGGTTTAGTCAAGTCGACTCATTATATGTGCCCCTCAAGTTTTATTCCATCTAGTAGTGAGATATACAATGATCTCTATCATACTATCATTGAAACTCTTCCGATGGACTGAAAAATTTTTTCATCTCAACCCTAACTCGGGTCGTTGATCCAAAAATGATCCTACTGAACTCTCATAATCTATTAATGATACCTAGCAATATGTAGTGGCAACCTAGTGGAATAGAAATGAACCCCTAGGTATAGTTATTGTATGATCAAATTTCTCTATCGAAAATCCTGACAAGATATAGGTCATGGAAACTTGTCAAACCTTAAGCATCTGTCATATGCTAAACTCATTTAGCTCAAGTCCAATTGTGATTTTCATGAAAACTCTTTTTAATATCATACTATTATGGCTACAGATTCAAAGACTTAGCTAATTAGATCACATTGGATTATACCTTAATTATTAAGACCGATAGATCCTATATAACTATACTCTCTACTCTTATAGTAATGCTACTGCAGCCAATGAACATCAAAGGTTTTGATTGGATAGGGACCATGCTCATATGCTATCAAATCATAGCAACCCCACTGTGAGTATCCTAGATACTGCAGGTCTAGAAATTCTCATACAATTATAGCATTTGAGAAGCACTAATGAGTGAGTAAATATCCATGTTATTTCTCATTCTTTGGTCATACTCAGTACCACTATTCTCTAACAACACTTGCACTCTCATTCCAATATCCTCACATTGTAGACTCAAGACTCATTTATCTAAAAAGGAAATTATCTGTGCATCAATCTTGATGGATCAATCACTATCCCCATGATGATCCAACGATTAGGAGCAATTAGGAGTTAACCTATAATGATACATGTCTTATATTCTCAATTCTTAAGAATATGTGTTATTATATATTAACTCCATGGACGGTTTGTAGAGATACAAAAATATAAATAGAAACATACTTAATTTTATTGATAGAAATTTGATTTAGTATAAATGATGCTTTAGAAATTACAGTGTATCAGTCAACTTGGCTTCTAAGGCATACACATCTATCAATCTTTCACTTGCACTAAAATCAGTTGGCCATATACCTAAGTCCCATCTCCTCAAGATGGGCTTCAGTCTTCTATTAGCTCAACTGCTTTGTTAGTGGGTCTACCACGTTGTCTACGGAGTCAACTTCTTCACATCGACATACTTCTTCTTGAGATAGTTGCGTATAATAAAAACCATTGCTCTATATGCTTTGACTTCTTGTGAGATCTGGGCTCATTAGCTAGGGCTATTGCACTATTATTATTGCGGTAAAAGGGGATGGCATTTGATAGCATCACTTCGAGCTCCATAATAAACTTCTTGTACTTAATTACTTTCTTCGTAGCTCCTGAGGTAGCAATATACTTGCTTCCATTGTTGAATCTACAATGATGGGTTGCTTGGATCTTTCTAGCCAGTTAAACCACCATTGCAAAGAAAAACTCAACTTGATGTAGACTTTCTATCATCAAGTTCAGATATAAAGTCTAAATTGGTGTAACCCTTAACCTATAACTCTAAGTTTTATCAAAGACCAAGAACAAATCCTTAGCCCTTCTTAAGTACTTAAGGATGTTCTTCATAGCTATCTAGTGCTCTTTGCCTGGATTCGCCTAATACCTACTCATAACACTTATAATAAGTGCTATATCAGGTCGTATATGCAACATGGCATACATGAGGTTCCCAATTACCAAAGCATATGGAATCTTGCTCATTCTCTTAATCTCTTTAGGTGTGGTGGGACACATCTTCTTGGAAAGACTAATGCCATGCCTAAGAGATAGAAGTCCCCGCTTAGAGTTCTCCATGCTGTACCTTTTCAGCACTTTCTCTATGTATATTTTCTATAATAGGCCAAGCATCCTATTCGGTCTATCTCTATAAACCTTAATTCCCACAATGTATGATGCTTTGCCTAGTTCCTTCACATAAATTTTTTTATATAACCAACTCTTGATCGAGGTCAGCATGGTAATATCATTCTCAATTAGGAAGATATCATCCACGTACAATATGAGGAATGTCACTACCCTTCCACTAACCTTTTTGTACACACAAGGCTCCTCTTCATTTTTAATGAAATCAAATGATTTGATCACATCGTTAAAATGAGTATTCCAATTTTGAGAAGCTTGCTTTAGCCCATAAATAGACCTATGCAGCTTGCAAACTTTGTGGTCTTCATCACTGGAAGTGAAACCTAAGGGCTGCTCCATATAGATATCTTTCTCAATATATCCATTAGGGAATGCCATTTTTATATCCATCTGCCAAATTTCATAAGCATGAAATGCTTTAATGGCAAGCAATGTGCAGATGGATTTCAGTATGACTACTGCCAAGAAGATATCATGATAGTCAATGCCTTCTTACTAACTATATTCCTTCACTACTAGCTTAGCTTTATAGGTCTCTACTTTACCATCTACACCTATTTTCCATTTGTAGATCCATTTACATCCAATGGATATAATATCCTTAGGTGGATCCACTAAGGTCCAGACCTGGTTCGAGTGCATCGAGTCAATTTCTGACTTCATAGCACTTAACCATTTTTTAGAATCAATGTATGATATTACCTCGTCATAGATCTTTGGATCAACTATTTGATCTCCATCTTCCATGAGGAACATTTTCTCTACATCCTCTGTAAGTATACCTAAGTATCTTTTAGAAGGACGGGAATCCTGCTAGACCTACGAGGTGGAGGTTGAGCTACAATAATTCTTTTTAAGCTCAATTTGCCTTCCACCGCCACCATCTTGGATAAACTACTTTTCCAAAAATTTGACATTTTGGCTCATAATTATATTGTGGTTCTCTGGAAAGTAAAAATAGTATCCTAATGATTCTTTAAGGTACCGTACAAAATGGGCTCTCATAGACCTAGCCTCTAACTTGTTCGACTATTGCATTTTAATATGAGTTGGATATCTCCAAATTCTGATATGACCAAGACTCAATTTCTTACCATACCACATCTCATATAGTATGGTAAGAATGGATTTATAGAGAACCATATTCAGAAAGTAAGCTATAGTAACAAGGGTGTGTCTCCAAGATATAAGGATAAATCAATGAAGTTTATCATGGACCAGACCATATCCAATAGGATCCTATTTCTCCTTTTCAATACCACATTGAGCTGAGGCATACCAGGTGGAGTCTATTATGAGACTATACCATTATGCTTGAGATAACCCAGAAACTTCCCACTAAGCCATTCCCCTTCCCGGTCTACTTGGACAACTTTAAGGGGTTTTCCTATTTGCTTCTTAACTTCATGTCTAAACTCTTTAAACTTTTCAAAAGCTTCAAACTTGTGTTGCACAAGAAACACATCCCCATACTATGAGTAATCATCGGTAAAGGTTATGAAGCATTGATAACCACCCCTGGCCTGAACATCAAATGACCCATGCATATCTATGTGTACCAGGGAAAGTACCTCAGTGGCCCTCTCTCCATGTCCTACAAAGGATAACTAGGCCATCTTGCCTTGAAGGTAGGATTCAATAACTGAAAATAAATCTATATTCAATGGGTGAATGATACCATCATTCTCCAATTTATTTATCTTGTCCTTACTAATATGATTAAGTGTAAGATGCCACATGTACTTATGGTTCAGGTCATCTCTAGGTCTCTTCTAACCTATAACACTCACCAATTGCTTATTTACATTATCTGGCTCATCAGCATGATCAGCATGTAAATAATAGAGACTATCAATTATAAAGTCATGTGTAACCAAATTATTTTTAAAATAAATGGATAAATGGTCCTTATTGAAATTGAAACTATATTCTTCTTATGCCAATACGGATACATAAATTAATTTTTTTAGCAACAGATACATAGTAACAGTCTCTAAGTATTAAACAATATCTTAATAGTAATTGAAAAGGATAGGTACCTATAGCAATAGCTATAAATTTTGCAACATTGCCGACCTAAAGGATCACTTCGCCTTCCCTCAACCTTCTACATCCCATTAGACCCTGCATTGAAGTGCACAAATGTGCACTTGAACTAGAGTCTACGACCCAATTAGATATAGCAGCAATAATCAAGTTTTTTTCAACAACGAGCATTTCTGACATACATTCTAAAAGCATGTCAACCCTTTTCTTTTGGCTCTCCAGGTACATAGGACCCCTTGACCTCTTCAAAGTCCCTTCTTATTTGATTTATTTTAGATCTAAAATAAGAACCTAATTTAGTTAGCCATGTTCTTTTTCATGGGTCAAGTCACAAGTAGCACCCTTATACGCTATAAGAGACTCATTGAGTAGGAAGAGAGACCCTTTAAACCCTACTTAGCTCCTATGACTAGATGTCCATGGTGGTTGCAGCTAATTTGAGTAATTGGCTAAATCAATTATTATTAGTTAATTATAAAATTAATTTAATCATTTTTAGATCTAAATCAGAAGTATGATAAATCATCATATGTTAAAAATCTAGATCTAAACATATCAATACATTTTCAAAAATAATTTTCACAAATAGCATAAACTAGTGATTTGAAAATTCTTTCAAATATCATAAATTAGTTCAAATCTATTTAAATCCTTCAGATATAAAAGGGATTCAAATATGATTTTATTCCGAACATATCAATAACCTAGCTTTGTTACCACTGTTGGATTCCCAATCTAGATGATAAGCATGCTATTCTAGGTTTGAAAACACTAGATTCTAAAGCAAAATACATAAAAAACTATTTTCATCTAAGCATACTGACTTAAATAAATCATATTAACATCTAAATCATATCTCTAATATATTGAAATAATTAAATATATTTAGATCTAAAAACTTAAAAATTATAAGAAGAAGAAATCAACTTACCTGTATCACTGAATCCTTCTTCTTATACTAGAACTTTCAAATCAACTAGATTTGATGGGATTCATCAAAGCAGTGCACATGCTTAGCCTTTGCTAGAATCTACATGGAGCCTTCTTAATCAAATCACCAAGACACCCAGACTTTTAGATCCTTGCAGGTCTTTCTTCTGCCATGAATATGGACATCTTTTTCCAATCAAAAACTAGAGGTCAACAACCTACTCTCCTATTCTCTCAAGAAATTAGATATCCAAAAAATAACAAAATAATTTTTTGATATTTTTTTGTAAAATCCAAAGGCTCTTAGATTTTTATAGAGGTATAGAACTTAATTTTTCAAGGAGGATCAAAATACAGACAAAAATCAGAAGGGATATGTGTCAATCAAAATTTTGTGCAGCCTCTCTTGTTCCCTTCTTAAATCCGCACCAAAAATCCCTCCATCGCCACCTCTAAAAATCTAAATAAGTATGGATTCTTATCTAATTTGGTCAATGGTCAAATTAGATAAGAGTCCATGTTTATCGAAAAGGATAGAAAGTCTTAAATGAAATAGAGGGGCACCAACTTGGCACTTCCCTCTTCTCATTGCATGCGCCAAAAGGAGGCATGCATTTTTATGCACCTCCCTTGGTTTTTGCATGAGATTAGAAAAAGAGACCTAGTTGACTGGATCTCTTGGCTACTTACTCAATTTGACTCAATTTTGATTAATTTTTGAAACCATTTCATGCCTGAATTGAACCAAATTCGAAAAGGCTACTAACTCGATTAAATTAGGTCTATAATTCAAGTTCAACTTGAATTATGAGTCCAATTAACTTTAAATAAAGTAAATAATAATCAAATATTATTTAGTTAAGTCAAATAATGATGTCAAAAATTATTGTAATATTTATAAATAGGTCTAATATGCTAAATTTGGCATGTACTGAAATTAGCATGTGCTAGTTTCAACAGGTGCCAAATATAGCTGGTACTAAATATTAAACTCCTACATAGATCTGTGGTCTGGTTAGGTCGACTTCTTATGTATATGACTCCTTAGGTTCTATTCCATCTGGTAGTGAGATATACCATGATCTCTATCATAGTATCATTAAAACTCTTTCGATGGATTGAAATATTTTTTTATCTTAACCCTAACTTGTATCATTAATCTAAAAATGATCCTAGTAAGGTCTTACAATCTACCATTGACACCTGGTAGTATATAGTGGCGACCTAGTAGAATAGAAATGAATCCCTAGGTGTAGTTACTGTATGATCAAATTTCTCTATCGAAAATCCTGACAGGATGTAGGTCATCAAAATTTGTCAAATCCTAAGCATCCGTCATATACCAAACTTAATTAACTCAAGTCTAATTAAAATTTTTATGAAAACTTTTTTTCAATATCATACTACTGTGACCACATATTTAAGGACATAGCCAATTAGTCACATAGGATTATACCTTAACTGCTAAGATCGATAGATCCCATATAAGTGTACTCTCTACTCCTATAGTAAAGCTACTGTAGCCCATGAATATCACAAGATTTCTAATGTCTAGGGACTATGTTCATGGACTATCAAACCACAATAACCTCATTATGAGTATCAGAGACATTGCAGGTCAAGAAATTACTCACATAACTATATCATTTGAGAAGTCACTGACAAGTGAGTAAACATCCATATAACTTCTCATTCTTTGATCACGTTCAGTACCATTGTTCTCTAACAAGAACTTCCATTCTTATTCTAATGTCCCTACACTACAAAATCAAGACTCGTCTATCTAAAATGGAAATAATCTATGCACCAATCTTGGTAGATGAATCATCATCTCCATGATGATCTATGATCAAAAGCATTTAGGAGTTAATTTATGATGACATGTCTAAAATTCTTAACTCTTGAGAATATGTGTCATTATCCATGCTGCCCAGCTAAAGCAACCCAAGAGGGGAGTGAATTAGATTTCAAAAAACTTTTCGATGAATTAAAAAATATGTGCTGGTGTGTTTCAAGATGTTTATGTGCTCAATAATAATAAGTAGCAGAAGTAATGAAGTAAATACAGAAAGAATAATAAGCAATCACAAACACAAAAATTTATAGTGGTTCGATATATTTTAAAACACCTATGTCCACTCCCCATACTCTCCTTGGATATTTTACAATAATCCAACCTTGATTACAACAGATTAGTTTTTCGAGCTCACTAATAAAAATCCCTTGGTTTTTACTCAAGGCTAACCAAAAACCTAATTGGTTTTTCACTCTAAGCTTACCAACAACCTTGTTGGTTTTCACACAGGGCTAACCAACAACCTCAATACTAGTTTTAATCCCCTTGAAACTGGTAACAACAAAATAATACAAGAACAATATAAGAATACAATAAGCTTTCTCAAAAAGCAAATAAACTCGATGAAACTCTTGAATGTGGCTGAAAAGCTTTGTCTTTAAGTTGTTGAAGCCTCAATTAATGCTTGAAGATATGAACTCGAAAGTTTTTTTTGAACTCAGTGTGCTTGAAGGCTTAAATCTCTCAAAGTATTGGATGCTTGAGGGTTTTCAATGGATGCTCTCATCAATCTTTTCAAAGTCTCATCCCTCTTGTATTTTGTGGTATTCTAATATCTTTCTAATCCCTAAAAATCTAATTATAGACTTTGGAGAGGAGAAACTAGCTGTTAGACATGAAACAGAAAAGTTTTGTGCTTCAAAAACTAGCTGTTACTGTGCTATCAAACTCATAAGTGTCGATACTTTAGATCATGAGTCGACACATGAGTTGATACTTGAGTCGGCACTAGGTCAAGTATGCCTTCTGAAGCTCTCTGGAATATACTAATGTATCGACACTTCTTCTGGTGAGTCGATACTTGAGTCAACACCTCATCACCATGAGTCGACATTTGACCAAACTCCTGAAATCAGCATGTTTTGTATCCTGTTTGGTCTCAAGCCTTGAGTCGACACATGAGTTGACACTTGAGTCGACACTTGGTTGTTCATGAGTCGACACATTTGCATGCCGGCTGGAATTTTTTTTTGCGTATCAGCTCAAGCCTCTGTGAGTCAACACATGAGTCGATACTTGACTGAAACATTGTTGAAACTTGTCCAAACTAAAATTTTAAGCTCTTCAAAGTCTTTCTCATTTTCCAAAATCCATGTAGCTTAAAAATTTATCATCTTAAGTGACTTCTTCAATTGAATGATAAGCATTTCAATCTTACAACATAAACTAACTTTGATGAGTACCTAAATCTAATAAACATACCTTTAACATATAATTAGTACTCAATATACTTAAGTATTTTGTTATTCATCAAAATCAAGATATGAATCAACAATCTCTCCCTTTTTGATGATGACAAAATCTTTAAATATATAAGCATGATAAGCTCAAAAGATTAGCAATAAGTATCAGAGCAATTGGCTATAAGTATTGGAGTAATATTGTAATGACTATCATAGAGCAAAGTTTCATCATTTAACATGTAACTTGAATAAATTCAATTCATATATCTATAGTGTATCGATACTTAACCTAGCATATCAAATCTAGGGTAAGAATGTATTAGAGCATATGCATATATAAGAGTGGAATGATCATTAGCTTTAATTAGAACAAAATAAATAGCAATAATGCATTATCAGAGCAAATGCAATGATGTACCAAAATTTTACATAACCAGAGTTGATTGAACATTAGTTTCAATTAGAGCAAAATAGATAATAATCATACATAGTCAGAGCAAATTGGTTTTGAAAAAAATATCAAAGCATTGAATTTCAACATGTATCAAGGCAATAGAGAGTCATAAAATCATTTGATGTCAAAGCAAGTTTGAAATTGAGTATCAAAGCTGAAATTGAGTAAGTTTTTGAGTCAAAGAGTATCAGAGTGAAAAAATTACTGTCCAAAGATTTTCATAGCAAAATAATTTTAAGAAAAGCATGTTTCAGAGCTAAAATAGATTTGAAAGAGTATTAGAATAAAATCAGATTTAAAACAAAATGTGAGTGTTAGAGCAAACTCTTTATGGAATAAGAGTATCAGAGCAAATAATAAAAAGATAGAGCTCCCCTTCAACACATGATCTAAAAATATTTTTCAAACTTTTCAAATATGGCTCACATATATTAGCATTTTTCAAAAATATCTTCAAAAAGTTTAGAATTTTCTCTCTTTAATATTTTCTTCCCCTTATTTTTTTCTTCTATGTTTATTACTTATTATTTTCTTTTCTCACTTTTTTTACTTTCTTCTCCCCTTTTTTTACTTTCTTCTCTCCCTTTTTTTTACTTTCTTCTCCCCTTTTTTTTACTTTCTTCTCCCTTTTTCTTACTTTCTTCTCTCCCTTTTTGTCATCATGAAAAAGGTGAAAAATAATACAAAGTAGAGAAATAAGTAACAAACCTCCCTCTCAAGGTAGGGATAAAGTGGAAAGAACGGTAAGAAGAGTATCAAAAGCAATACAAGTAAAGAATGAAGCATTAAACACACAAGTAAAAAACACTGAAAGTATCATATTTATAACTCCAAAACGTTTACAAAATATATTCCAAACAGGAGAGTATCACTGATACAAGCAATTAATACACTGATACAAACATACATACTATGTCTAATACACCGATACATACGAAACACATGTAGAATAAAACATACAACTGACTCATATACTGACCACTCCTAGTGGGCTCAATCCTCATCAGAGGAAGACCCAATCTCTAATACAATAGGTCCAATAGATCTAGAAGGATGAGATCATGGCCACATGGGCCAAAGATATGCCATCTAGTACGGGCCGCTCTAGGAGTGTCTCCATGTCCTCGGCCTCTGTCTCTAGCTCATGCTCTCTCTCTGGCTCGTGGTGGAGGGGAAATAGTGACAGGAATAGGGTCAGGAATAGAGACAGGGTCAGGAACTGGGTTGGAGTCAGCAATAATATGATCAATGTTAGAAGGTGTAATGTTAGGGTCTAGTAAATCCAATGGAGTATCAGCTGGTGTATGATCAAAAATGGATCCATACGAAGTGGAAATGAAATGAAATAAAATCTAGGAGAATAGAAACCTAACTCTCTGGATAAGAAAAAAATAGGTAAAGGAACAGAATGAACTAAAGGTTTAAAATTAGAAAAGGTAGGGGGAACTATAATAGATGGTGTATGTGAGTCAGAGTTTAGTAAAGTATCAGATGGATCAAGTAGAGTGATGGCAGTAGTGGTCTAAATGGCATCAATGGAAGTATCAAAATGGTATGAAGATAGAATGGGTGTGGATAGAATAGATGTGTTTAAAGGAACAGAGTCAGAAAGGCTAGAGATGATAAAATTTCTGGGTAAGATAGGACTCAAAAGGGCTGGACTCGATGGAACTGAAACAGCCTTAAGTGCTGGCATGCCATCAACAGTAGTAGGCTCAGTCGAATCCATGTCCTGATCAGCTCCTGTCTCTAGCTCAGGCTCCACTATAAGATCATCAATGTCAAAATGCCCTGACTAATCATCTTAATCTACTCCCATCTCTGGATCATCTACTGCTGGAGCTGGTGGTGCCGGTGGATAATCTAGCAATGGTGGAGAAGAAGATGGTCTGCTAGTGTCAGCCTCTACAGAGTAGCCATCATGGTAGTGAACCCCTCTCTCATCTCCCGCAAACTAGACCTTATCTCCATGTGGATCTGATCGACTCACTATCTTAAAGTCTACATGTCTATCTCCAAGCGAGTAATCCTGTCCACTGAAACATCTACTGGAGGTGGCATCTTAGTGTGTGCCGAGATAGAAGGCTCGGGCTGCAATTCAGATGAATCTCGAGATGGCTCAGATGGATTGGCCTCATCTCCCTGTGTCTCCTCCTCCTTTGCAGCAGCATCCTCATCCTCATCCGAGTCAGGCACCTATCCAGAAACTCTATGCCTTTAGTGACCTCAGTATCTCTGGTAACCCATCCGATGTAGGGACCTCTCATCATATGTGTCGGTATGTAGAAGCTCTCTGTACTGCTCATCGACAAGATCAACTCCATAAGCTCAAAATAGTCTAGTGAGTCCCATGCCGTAAGGCAAGCAGAGTCACCTGCTGGTCACCACCTCGGTCATCTGATGAATCATCAGCATTGGCAGGCAGATGGGCGACCTCCGAATCAGGGACACCATGACTAAGAGCTCCATCTTTGTGATAAAGTCAAATCACCTGGTCTTCAGTAACAGAATTAGGGTCATAATATGATGGAGTTTCATCTCTGCAGACAGTTGTGAAGCGATGATAGTGGCTCCCTCACCCAAGTCGTCTCTCTCCATAATACATCTAAAGCCATCGATCTGGTCTCCAAGTGAACAGCTACAGTGCCTCTCATGGGTATCTCCCAGATACAGCTCAAAATCTTGGCAAATAATGGAATGGAGATGCCTTTGACCTCTCCAATCCATCCATCACCACCCCTAGCCAAAGTCCCGTAGAGCTATCTCATCAAGGCCAGGTAGAACCTCTTTCAAAAAGTGCAGAGCTGAACCAATCTGGCATCCCTCAACCAATCTCCAATCCAAAAATATTGCTGATCAACAAAATCAAAATCCACCCTGCATCCGCCTACAATGGCCTTAGAGGCCATGCGATCTACTTTGGATACAAGTGATGGTTGAGCAGAATCATCGTGCTATGATGGAGCTTCTGCTGACTGAGGAGTATCAAGCCTTGCCTTAATGCAACACTTCACACCCTAAGAAGCAGAACGGGGTCTCCTCACAACCTATTTCCTAGGCCTCATCATCTAGAGAAAAAATAAATACAAAAGGGAAAGGAAAACAAGAGCTAGAATCATAATCAAACCATGAGAAACAAAAGGATATGAGAATGAAATAGGCTTAAGCCTAAAAAAGAAATGTTAGAACCCTAAACAGGGACTAATGGAAGCTAGGGCACAATGGGGACAACTGTTAGCTTAGAGGAGATGGGAAGAAAAATGACCATCGGCACTGTTTAAAAATAGTTCATGCCGGTCAAGTGTCGACACTTCAGCGAGTGTCAAATGTCAACACTTCAGTGAGTCGACACTTCCAAGTATCGACACCTAAAGAAAATCAGAGAAAAACAAGAAAAATCATAAAAAAATTAGGAGAGATGATTTGAATGGTTAATTATGATTGATCATGAGTTCAAGATCATGAGGTTAAGAAATTTTTAAAGAGAATTACAAAGGTTATAAAGAATGATTGAGATTTAATCAAAAAGATCAATGATCCCTAATTCTCTTCTAATCAAACAGAACCTATCTTCATTGAGTGGATTGGTCAGTATATCAGCTAGTTGCTTTTTAGTACAGACAAATTCAAGCAAAATATCATTATTTTGAACATGATCTCTAATAAAGTGATGTCTAATCTCTATGTGTTTACTTCCAGAATGTTGCACAGAATTTTTAGTTAAGTTGATTACACTAGTGTTGTCATATCTAATAGGTGTTTTAGTTAATTTGATGCCGAAATCTTCCAGTTATTGTTTAATCCACAAGATTTGAGCACAACAACTTCCAGCTACAATATACTTAGCTTCAGCTGTAAATAGTGCAACTGAATTTTATTTCTTGCTAAACTAGGAGATTAAATTAACTCCAAGAAATTGACGAGTTCCTGATATGCTTTTTCTATCTAGTTTACTTCCAGCAAAATTAGAATCAGAATAACCATTCAATTCTATTACAGAGTTTTAGGGTACCACAAACCAGTGTCAATAGTGCTACATAGATATCTAAGTATGTGTTTGATAGCCAATAAATGAGATTCTTTAAGTTTAGACTGATACCTTGCACACATGAATATACTAAACATGATATCTGGCCTACTTATAGTTAAATACAATAATGAGCCAATGATATCTCTATAAAGTTTTTAATCAATACTCTTACCAGATTCATCTTTATCAAGCTTGCATGAAGGGCTCATTGGTGTGCCAAGAGATTTTGTCTTCTCCATCCCAAACTTTTTTAAAATTTTCTTGATATACTTAGCTTGGTTGATGAAAATCCCTTCTTTGGTTTACTTGATTTGGAATCCGAAGAAGTAGCTTAATTCTCCCATCATGCTTATCTCGAACTCATCCTATATAAGCTTAGCAAACTCTTAACAAAGAGCTTCGTTAGTAGCACCAAATATAATGTCATCAACATAGATTTGTACCACTAGGAGATCATCAGCTTTTCTCTTTAAAAATAAAGTAGTATCTATATGTTCCCTAGTAAAGCCATTATTAATCAGAAATTTGCTTAATCTTTCATACCAAGCACGTGGGGCCTATTTTAAACCATAAAGAGCTTTATGCAATTTGAAAACATGGTCAAGATATACATGATCTTCAAAACCAGGAGGTTGTTCTACATATACCTCTTCTGCTATGTATCCATTTAAAAATACACTTTTAACATTCATTTGAAATAATTTAAAATCCATGAAACATGCAAATACAAGTAAATGCCTAATTGCTTCAAGTCTAGCAACAGGAGTAAAAATTTCATCAAAATCAATCCATTCCTCCTGATTGTAGCATTTAGCAACTAGTCTAGCCTTATTCCTAGTTACAATTTTATTTTCATCCAACTTATTCCTATATACTCACTTAGTGCCTATTATGAAAGTATTGGATGGTCTTTCTACTAATATCCAAATATTTTTTTTTTCAAATTAATTTAGTTCTTCTTGCATAGCATTCATTCAATTAGGATCTTTTTCAACTTCTTCTATACTTTTAGATTCTACTTGAGACACAAAAGCAAGATAATCATATTTATTTCTAAAAGAAGATTAAGTTCTTACCCCTTTTGATAGATCACCTATGATTAGTTCCTTAGGATGTCCATAAGCATACCTCCACTCCTTAGGCAGGTCCTTGTGCTTTGGTGAAGATCTTGAGATTTTCTCTTTATCCTCCTTGCTTTGATCTTCCTCATTCTCTTTGGAAGGAGGATCATTCAAAGTCAGCTTCTCATGTTTTTGAATACCTGCATCATCATCTAAAATATCCTCTTTTCTAGAGGACTTATTAGTGGACTCATCAAATACAACATGCATGGATTCTTCTATAATAAGTGTTCTTTTATTGAAAACCCTGTATGCCTTGCTAGATGTTGAGTATCCTAAGAAGATACCTTCATCTGACTTGGCATCAAATTTTCTTAATTTATCTTTGATCTTGTTTAATATGAAATATCGGCAACCAAATACACGAAAATACTTAATGGTAGGTTTTCTTTCTTTCCAAAGTTCATAAGAAATTTTCTTTAAAATCGGTCAGATTAAAACTCGATTTAAAATGTAACATGCAGTGTTGATTGCTTCAGCCCAAAAATATCTAGGGAGGTAATTTTCACAAAGCATAGTATGTGCCATTTCTTTTAAAGATCTATTTTTTTCTTTCTACTACCTAATTTTGTTGAGGTTTCCTAGGTACAGAAAAGTTATGTTCAATACCTTTTTTATTAAAATTTTTCAAAATCATGATTTTCAAATTCGGTTATATGATCACTTCGAATGCAAACAATAGACGTACCTTTTTTATTTGAAACTTTTTTATAAAACTTTGTTAAAGCAAAGAAAGATTTATCTTTATGAGCTTAAAAACAAAACCCAAGTAAAACGAGAGAAATCATCAACTATAACTAAATCATATCTCTTGTCTCCTAGGCTTGTGATCCTAGTTGATCCAAAGATATCTATATGGAGTAGTTCAAGAGGCCTAGTAGTTATATCAATTCCCTTAGATTTGAAAGAAGTTATTGTTTATATGCTATTTTGGCAAGCATCACAAATCTTGTCTTTTTCAAATCTAAGTTTTGGCAAATCTTTGACTAAATCCTTTTTGCATAATTTGAAAAGAAATGCATGTTTACATGTCCTAATCTACGATGCCATAACCAGCTAGTCTCATTGATTTTGGCATCCATTACAACTAGGCATTCACCATCTTGTATAGGAAGATTATCAAGATCAACTCGATAGATGTTGCCATGCCTATGTCCAATGAATTTCAGCCCATTATCATTAAGACTAGATACTATGCAAAGTGATGATTTAAAAACAACTTTAAAATATCTATCACAAAATTGGCTAATGTTTAGTAAATTATGCTTTATATCCAGATTTTCTACAATAATAGCATGTAATACTAGAAGATGCAGTAACAAAGAAATTCTTGAAATACTTTTATTATTTTTGAGATTTATATCCCAAACCGGCTTTATTGAAAACTGCATATTGACTATTCAACAGTATATTCAGTTTTTCAGAACTAAACGTGAATTTTTCAACAAAAGGCTTCACTCCATCAAGCTCTTCTTTAAACTTCTTGTTCTCCAACTCAAAATCTTTGTTCTTCTTCATAAGCTTATCATTTGAAACAAAAATCTTGAGTCTTTTTAAAATTTCTTTTTTTGAGAGATCATTATTTTTCTTTTTCAAAACAGCAATCTTGGCTTTTAATTCTTTGTTTTCATTTCTAAGATTGTTGTTTTCGAAAGAAAAAGAATCAACTTGCTTCTTTAATTTCTTGTATTTAATTTTTAATAATTTATATTTATGCACAAGTTCATCAAAAATATCTCTAAGCTCTTCAAAAGTAAATTCAAATTTGGATTATATCTCATTTTCATTTACCATGAGACAAAGGTTGGCAACTTCTTGCTACTCTTCCTCCAAACTAGAGTCTTCGCTTTCACTCCAAGTAGCCATCATCGCCTTCTTTCTTAGCTTCTTGAGAAGAGGACAATCGAGCTTGTAATGACTGGGCTTCTTGCATTCAAAGCATATGGGTTAGTCCTTCTCCTTCACCTTTTCTTTTTTCTTATCCTTGCCTTTATCTTTGCTAGGCTCTCCTTTATGTGGCTTCTTTTTGTATGAGTACTTTTTCTTCCTCATAAATCTTCTAAATTTTCAAGCCACTAAAGCCTCCTCATCTTCATCTTCACTTTCTTTCGACTCCTCACTTGGAGATTCCTTTGGTGTAGTGGATTTGAGGGCAATTATTTTCTTCTTTTTGTCCACATCCACTACTTTTTGCTTTAAGTTTAATTCATAGGTCATGAGTGAACCAATGAGCTACTCCAAGGGTAGGGCTTCAACATCCTTCTCTTCTTGGATCGCCGTCACCTTTGGATCCCATGAAGATGGCAGAGACCTGAGAATTTTGTTAACCAAATCAGTACTAGACATTGCTTTGCCAAGACTTCTCATTCCATTAACAATATTAGTTTATCTTGTGTAGATATCAGTGATGGATTCATTAGGATCCATTCTAAACATTTCGTATATGTGCACAAGCATATTTATTTTTATATTTTTTACTTGATGGGTACCCTCATGTGTAACCTCAAGTGTGTCCCATATTTTCTTCGTCGATGCACATATGGAAATCCTATTGAATTTGCTAGGATCCAATACACAATAAAGCAAGTTCATTGCTTTGACATTAAGCTCATATTGCTTAATATCATTTTTATCCTAATCTTCTTCAAGCTTTGGAACGGAAATACCATTAACCATAATTGAAGGAACATGTAGACCTCTAACTACCCCCTTCCAAAGATTATAGTCAATAGAATGCATATAAATGCGCATGCATATTTTCCAATATATGCAGCTTGTGCCATTGAAAAATGGTGGTCTATTTGAGGCTTGACCCTCAACAACACTAGTACCTATTGGGACAGCCATAGATCTTTTACTCAAGACGGTTAGACCTACTTAGCTGAGAATCAGGCTCTGATACCATTTGTTGCCCAGCTAAAGCAACCCAATAGGGGAGGTGAATTAGATTTCAAAAAATTTTTCGATGAATTAAAAAATAGGTGCTAGTGTGTTTCAAGATATTTGTGTGCTCAATAATAATATGCAGCAGAAGTAATGAATTAAATGCAAAAAGAATAATAAGCAATCACAAACATAAAAATTTATAGTTGTTCGGTGTATCTCAAAATACCTACGTCCACTTTCCAAGATCCCCTTAGATTTTCACTATAATCCAACCTTGATTATAGTAAATTAGTTTTTCAGGCTCACTAATCAAAACTCCTTGGTTTTTACTCAAGGATAACTAAAACCCTAGTTGGTTTTTCACTCTAGGCTCACCAACAACCTTGTTGATTTTTACACAGGGCTAACCAACAACCTCGGTACTAGTTTCAATTCTCTTGAAAATAGTAACAACAAAATAACACAAGAATAATATAAAAATATAATAAGCTTTTTAAAAAGTAAATAAACTCGATGAAGCTCTTGAATATGGTTGAAAAGCTTTGTCTTCAAGTTTTTGAAGCCTCAATCAATGCTTGAAGATGTAAACTTGAAAGCTTTTTCTAAACTCAATGTGCTTGAAGGCTCAAATCTCTCAAAGTATTGGATGCTTAAGGGTTTTCAATGGATGATCTCATCAATCTTTTCAAAGTCTCATCCCTCTTGTGTTTTGTGGTGTTTTAATATCTTTCCAATCCCTAAAAATTTGATTATAGCCATTGGAGAGGAAAAACTAGCCATTACACATGAAATAAGAAAGTTCTACGCTTCACAAACTAGCCATTACTATGCTATCAAACCCGTAAGTGTCGACACTTTAGACCATGAGTCGACACATGAGTTAACACTTGAGTCGATACTAGGTCAAGTATGCCTTCTGAAGCTCTCTGGAATGCACTGGTGCGTCGACACTTCTTCTAATGAGTCGATACTTGAGTTTACACTTCATCACCATGAGTCGACACTTGACTAAACTCCTGAAATCAGCATGTTCTGTATCCTGTTTGGTCTCAAGCCTTGAGTCAACACATGAGTCGATACTTGAGTTGATACTTGGCTGTTCATGAGTCGACACATCTACGTGCTGGCTAAAACTTTTTCTGTGTATCAGCTCAAGCCTCTATGAGTCGATACATGAGTCGATACTTGACTGAAACGGTGCTAAAACTTATCCAAATTAAAATTTGGAGCTCTTCAAAGTCTTTCTCATGTTCCAAAGTCTATGTAGCTTAAAAATTTATGATCTTAAGTGACTTCTTCAACTGATTGACAAGCATTTCAATCTTACAACACAAACTAATTTTGATGAGTACCTAAATCTAATAAACACACCTTTAACACACAATTAGTACTCATATATACTTAAGTATTTTGTTATTCATCAAAATCAAGACAGGAGTCAACAATCCATTAACTCCATAGATGGTTCATAGACAAACAAAAATATGAATGAAAAAATGTCTAATTTTATTGATAAAAATTTAATTAAGTATAATATGATTTCCTAGAAATTATAGTGTATTAGCCAACTTGGCTTCTAGGGCATGCACATCTAACACTTTCAACCTATCAAGATGCCGGGTGTCATTACTAAATGGCGACTTCGATTGGTACAGGAAGTCTTCCTATGCTACCGCTTAGTATGCAAACCTATGGAGTCACACACAATAAGAGTTTCTACGTGATCCAATAGCTAACAATGATTATGAATTATTTCAAGATTTAATTATCAATATGACTGATAGTTAACTTTGTGTTGTTACTTGGATGAGTCAACACTTGGATGAGTCGATACTTGAGATTTTTTCAAGTGTCAGCTCATCATTGTTGTAAAAGTTGTGACATGAATTTTTCACTAATGGCTAGTGAATTATTGGAGAATTAATCAGCAATTGGATTAATGATTAACACAATTTGATGGAGTAATAAAATTTGGATCAATCCAAATATGATTTAGCTTGAACTCATGTTGAGTCCAATTGGATGGGACCTAATCCATGCACCTAGCCTATGTTTTGAGTTTGAATTTTGAATTCAAAATCAAATTGGTTTCTAGATTCAAATTCAAACTTGAGTTTCAAATTTAATTTTAAACTTGAACTTGAATTTTGAATTCAAGTTCTTATCTTAATCTCCCTAACTTCTCTCCCCTTATCTCTCCTTAATCTACTCTAACTATTTAACTCCCTTTGGGCACCTATTTAGAATTGGTGGCTAGTGGGTGTGTTAGGTGATTGGAAACTAATCTAAGTTAGAGAGAAGGAAAGGGATAGCTAAAGATTTTCTACCTAAGAAAAAGCAACATTGAGGAAGAGAAGAAAGGGCTTTCGATATATGTTTCCTATTATCTTTATCGCAATTTGGGAAGAGAGAAAGGGAAAGGGGTTTCTAGTTCATCTTCTCCACCTCATCTATTCTCCCATAGATTCTTCTTTGGCTCCAAGAGTGTCTAGGAATACAAAAAGAGAAAGGAAAATAAGTTATGGAAGTTCCAGAGGAGCTAGCACTCTGAGGAGACTAGTCAGGATAGCATTCCTAAATGGATCACCTGGAAAAGCCAGACACATTGCGTGGCTTATAGGATTTTCACACCTCTACCTTCCAGCAGTGGTGAGTATCGTCTATTACTGAAAGGTAATGTGTTGTTGAACTCTTTAGCTGTAGATATAGTCTACAATATTAGATGTGTTACATAGATTCGGTTTATGCTTAAAAGTTTTGTGTATCATTTTAGATTTTAGCTTCATCTTCATAAACATATTTATGATGACATGATCATGTATAGGCTATTTATTGATATGATCATATACATGTTTAGATTAGTTAGATTAATCTTTTGTTTTTGCTGCTTATTTATTTCAAAAATATTTTCAAATGCATGCATGAAATTGCTTAGATTTTCTAATAATGGTATCAGAGCACTAGGTTCAAATGACATGATAATCATGTATATAAATTGAAATATTAAAATGATTTTTCTATTTTCTTAGTAATTGGATGGATGGATTTACCTGGCCATTTGGTCATAAGAGAGAAGTAGGGTTTAAAAGCCCTCTCTTCCCACTTAATGGGTTTTTTATAGCATGTAGGGGCACCACTTATATCATGACCCATAAAGAAGAACCACAAAATCTTAAGATTAAAATCATTTTGATCTTAGAAATTATATATGAAGATCATAAGTTTATTTAGATAAGATATGAAATGCATTTATGATTAGTTATGTTAAATAGTTTAGCATAAAGTTCAGATCTAGAAATGACTAGTTTCTATCAGCCTGTAGGTGTCGACACTTAGTCTTAAAGTATCGACACTTAGTCCTGGTGAGAGTGCAAACTAAAAGAACATATTCTATTTGCTCTTTATGAGTCAAAGTCATAGGATCAAGAGTCGACTTACAGTGACTTGACTCATTGGTGAGTCGACACTTAACCAGGAAGTGTTGACTAACAACAAAGAATAGAAAATTCAGAAGTCAAGTTTTAATAGAAAATTCAAAAGTTAAGTTTTTATTGTAAAAGTTTTTTACAAATAAAAATTAAAATTGTTTCAATATGAAAAATTGTTAAACTTAATTAAGAACTAAGTTTTGATGACTAAGAGATCTAGATTTGAGAATGAAAGATCTTAAGTCATTGTTCATAAATATTTAGGTCATGGGTTAGCTTGTGTCGGATTTCATAATTGGGTTAGACCTAAGTTTAGATTTAGATGAACTTAATAAAGAAATTAATCTAAGCAAAATTTGATTTAGATTTTCTTCTCTATAGATCATTCATAATTATTGTAGTTTGATCAAGTCCATGCTTCTAATTAGACCTGATTATGACTCAGTGGTCAAACCCAAGTCATTAGACTAGTCTAATTGAATTTGGAAAACCAATTGGTATCTAAGGTAAGTTTGGCTATTTGATCATGGCTCTTGGGGGGGCTACCTTTTACTTGGCCAACTTGTTAGGTGTCTAAGGAAAGAGGTTAATGATGGAACTCTCCCACTAATCTCATTTACTTGGCCAATGTGGTTAATTATACACCTATCATAATCAAATTTAACCCAATCATTAAATCCATAATTAGTCTATTAGGTGGATAGATCAACTAGATAATTAAATAGGTTGGTCTTAATCAAATTAAATAGGACCATGCTAACCTAATCTAATTATATCAGGTCAAATAGGAATAAGAGTTCATCCATGTGCTAGCATAGTAAAATGAATCCATAGGATTTCAATTAAACCCTAATTGATTAAATCAATTGATCCTAGACTAATTTCCAAAATATATGATCCAATGGGTTCCATATCTTAGACAACAGTAGACTCAAATTGATCCAATTATATCAATTAGACATTAGGTCAAGCCCAATTGCACCAATTAATCAAAACTCTTCTAATTAACCATTTGAGTTAAACTTTTTAACTCATGCTAATCTACAAGTCATGATTAATGTCTAGCAACATGTCATGACTATCCAAAAAATATGAAATTTTGATAAAAATTATCAAAATACTCTTCAATGATAAGTTACCATACAATTCATATCCTTTAGTCATGCAACTTCCTAGATAAGTTATTGGGTATAGAAATATATTAAACCCAATTACTTGACTATATATATCTCGATCAATTGATGATGACTCGATCGATGAAAATTATAAATCATTTCTAATTTTCATCCTGCTTTGGTTATAGACTTCCAGAGTCATCATCCTATGAGATAACATAAGATGTTCTCTCCCCTTATCGAGAGTGATTGATTCCTTGTTGATCACTTACAACCTTCATATACACTTCACCAAGCCAAGTACATCCCACAAAAGTCTCAGGGAGTTATGCAAAGGTATGAACCAAAGCCTGGATCTATATGTACAAGACATATTAGAGATCTCGGGTCAAAAGATCACTTGCACCTACTCCCACTATTGAAACATCTATTAACATGTAAGAAGACTCCATTAGATGTTCAGTTAGTACGTTATTTTACTGAACTCATTCTCTAATGAGTACTCACATCCTTGTATTAGTCTCACTATATAAGTAATTGTGAGATCAACACCCTCTTTATCAAGCATATATAAGATGTACCAATTTTACCAATATCATTGATCCCTAACTCAATGATCTTATAACTAGTTTAAATCATGGCGATTAAGGTTCTAGATCTCACTAATATGATCTCATCATAATCCTAAAATCATTGCTCTAACCTATAGCATTTATCATAATCAATATATAAAAATAAATTGCAGCATATGATGAAACATAATGCCTAATTATAATTAATAACTAATGTCATGAACATGAATAGGATGATAAATATAAAATAATTCCTATCACATCACTCATGCAATTGGCTTGTAGGGTACTATTCTTTTAGTGGGAATCATCTAGGGGTAGATTCTTAGCTTACAAAACTTTAAGGCTGGATACTACTAGCCCATAATGTGAGAAGATGCTATGGATCTTGTTTAAAGATGCAATCGATGCCATTGGTATGCAAACATCTAATGGTAACTAGCAAGTCAATTGGCTCAGCTCTTATCTCTAAGGCGCTTTGCCTAGTGGGATATGGATATACTTAGTCCATATTCTTGAGTAATTTATCAAAAAAAGTTTCTCATCATTGCCATTGACTTCTTCACCAAGTGGAAGGAGATGGAACCCTTGGCTCACATCACTAATAGCAAAGTCAAAAACTTCTTTTGGAAATCCATTATATACCGATTTGGACTTTTACATGTTGTCATCACCAATAATGGCCAATAGTTTGATAACAAAGCATTCAAGGAATTCTATGCTAAACTTCACATCTAGCACTAGTTCATACTGTCAAACATCCTTAATCAAATGTATTAGTAGAGGTCACAAATTGGATAATTCCATAAGGACTCGGGACCAAGATAGATGAAGCTAAAGGCAGGCGAATGGAAGAGCTACGTAGAATACTATGGGCATAACAGACAACTCCTCGAGTACCATCTAATGAGTCTCCCTTCAACTTAGCCTTTAGCATTGAAGTAGTAATTCCAGTCAAGAGTGCACTACCAACCATGAGGATAGAGTGCTATGATGAATCAAGCAATTCAAGTTGACTAAGAGCCAGTCTTGATCTATTGAAAAAGACTAGAAATCAAGACCACCTGAGAATGGCAATAGATTGATATCGATTCACTATAATACTCGAGTAAGGTCAAATATTTTATGCCCTAGAGATCTCGTGCTATAGCGTGTAGAAGTCTTGAGGCCAACAGAACAAAGAAAGCTATTTTTGAATTGAGAAGGACCTTATCAAGTAGCTGAAGCCCTATAATGAAGAGTTTACAAAATCAAAGGCCTTAATGAAACATTATTCCCTCAAACCTGGAATGCTAAAAATCTTCAAATGTATTACTAATGATGTACTAATATTTGTTCAGCAATACAACAAAGATTTTCTTTGGCTATGTTTCTAAAGGCTATATCATGATGATTGATTAACAATTGATCATCTACACCAAGCCCACTAAAGCCTGACTAGCCCACTAAAGCTCACTGGGCCCATTGAAACTCGAGAGCCCATGAAACCTATTGGCCAATTAACACCTAGCCAACAAAAGTGATTGATTAACAACCAATCATCTACACCATGTCCATTAAAGCTTGACGAGCCCACTGAAGCCACCAGTTGATTGACACCTAGCTGACAAAGGTGACTAATTAACAACTGATCATCAATACCAGGCCTACTTAAGCCTGACAAGCCCACTTAAGCTCAACGGGCCCACTGAAGTCCAACTAATCGATTAACGCCCAATCGACAAAGAAGTGTAATTGCTAAATTAGTTGATTAACACCTAACTAAGCTATGACAACAATTGAATGGCACTCAGCTATAACATTCTAGGTACTTATCAACACTTAGTTGCTAGAAGAGGGCCAATAACAAAGTTAGTCTGACTATAGTGACATCTACCAATTAATAGCTAATTATCAACAACTATGATTATTGACTAATACTTGGTCATCCAAAAAAGAAGCACCGACGCACTTAAGTGGTGATCAACTTTCTACAGTTAGATGAAAATATGCAAAATCCTATTATCAGATATCCTACCCCTATGTTTGGGAGTCCATGCCCAAGCTGTGTCGACCAACTACCTAACCAATTGAGAGACTTGGGCAAGTATTGTGGCTAAAGGATTACTTATTCAACAAGTTTGAAGGGTAATGTTATTCGGTCAGGGATACTTAACCGACAAAGGAGCTTGGTCAATATTCCTTGTTGAAAGGATAACTCATCTAACTAAACCTAGAGGTATGTCTTACTCGATTAAGGTTATGCCAATCAAGTTAGCAAATATTGTAGTCCAAGATTAGAAAGACTACTATTTTGGCTAAAGATACATTGGTCAAGATACTCGGCAAAGTATCACAAGCATTCATCATGGAATCAAAGAACAGAGGAAAAGCAACTTTTTCATTGATGCAAAAAGGTGGTTACAAAAGATAGATAGAGTCCAAAGAAATAAAAGATACAAAAAGAGAAGAAAAATTACAAGTCTATCCCTTAAGACATACTACCAGTCACTCAAAAACTCTAGTTGAATAAGCCTTAGGAGCCCTGATAATTGCCTCAACAATAACCTCCTTTGCATCAATAGTTGCCTCAATTGTACGTGCCTTGATAATGACTTCCTTGATGCCAACTGGTTTAGCCTCCTCCATGTCAAAGGCTCCCTTGCCATCCTCTTCTTGTTCCTCAAGCTCAATGTCAACGATGTTGCTCAAGTCCTACTCTAGGAAGGCCTAAGCAACATTGTCTTTGCACTCGGTGAACCCAAGTCTGTATGGCTCCATAGAGCCTTCAGCTAATTCTTTCAAAAAGGTTGTTGACCCTTTATGTTCTTCAATTGATAAGGCATTGATAGAATTTGCTTTCTCCTTGATAGCTAGAAGCTTGGACTCGGAGGCTTGAAGCTATGATTTGATGACAAGAATCTTCGACTCAGTGTCGCCATGCTTCATCCCCAATTCAACAACATGGGCTTACTTCCTAGCAATCACTTCTTACTTCTTTGTATTCAAGTTTCAAGTTCTTGAATGATAGTTCTAGAGGTCTCTAGCTCCTCTCTATGTTTAGTCTCCCAGGCTTCGCTCACCTTCAATAGCTTATTGGAGACTTTGTCCCGGGCATTTACGACTTCTCCCTTGTCATTTAGGGATTGACTCAGCTCAACAAAGTCACCAAGCCCTTCTTGGATGATAAATATATTGTGGACAATATGCAAATAAGAAAAGTACATGTTAGTTACTTGGAAAAAGGTTATTTGGCCAAATGAAGAGTAGAGAGAGGAGACATACCCCAACCAGGGTTGGAAAGAAACTAGTAATAATCTCATCGGGAGGATGACCCTACCAAAGTCCTCCAAATCGGAAGCTCTCTCAGCAAAAACATCAAGTCAGAGCTAATCGGCTTCTTGAGGAGTAATGCCGACGTCTTTGATTGGTCGGCATCGGACATGCCAAGTATTCCGTCGGATGTCATCACTCACCAGCTCAAGGTGGATCCGAACTACAGGCCTGTCCAACAGAAAAATAGGAACTTCACTATCGAAAGGTAAAGGGCCATTGATGAAAAGGTGAAGAAGCTCTCCGATGCTGGTTTTATCAGGGAAGTCCATTATCCTAAATGGCTAGCTAATGTTGTGATGATGAAAAAGGCTAACAAAAAGTGAAGGATCTGCTTGGACTACATCGACCTCAACAAGGCCTATCCGAAGGACAGCTTTTTCTTGCCAAAAATTGATTAATTGGTAGACACCACGGTCGGCCATCAGCTTCTAAGTTTCATGAATGCCTTCTCCAGCTACAACCAAATCAGGATGCACCCGAAGGACGAGGAGAAGACGACCTTTGTCACCGACAAAGGTCTATACTATTACAAGATGATGCCCTTCGTCCTGAAGAATGTCGGCGCCACCTTCCAAAGGCTAATCAACCGAGTCTTCAAAGGATAGCTCGAGAGAAATATGGAGGCATATGTAGACAATATGATAGTCAAGAGCCTCCATAAAGTAGACCACATCAAGGACTTGCAGGAATCCTTTGACGCACTCAGACATCATCGAATGAAGCTGAATCCTGCCAAGTATACTTTCGGGGTGACTTCCGGCAAGTTCCTTGGTTTCTTGGTCACACAAAGAGGAATTGAAGTTAACCCCGACAAGATCAAAGCTGTTATCGAAATGGGGCATCCGAACAGCAAGAAGCAAGTGCAAAAGCTTACAGGTCAGATAGCCTCTCTCAACTGTTTCATCTCCCGGTCGGCTGAGAAGTCCTTGCCATTTTTCAAGACCTTGCACCGGTCAGATCATTTCATCTGGATCGACGAATGTCGGTCAGCTTTTGAATCCCTGAAAGATTATTTGAAGAACCCCCCATTGCTGGCCAAGCCGAAAGAGGGGGAGCCTTTGTATCTCTACCTATCGGCGTCCGATGAGGCAGTCAGCTCCGTCCTCGTACGGATTGGTGAAGACAGCCAATAGAAGCCCATCTATTACATCAGTAAAGTCCTCCATGATGCCAAAACAAGGTATCCTAAAATGTCAAGCTGGTCTATTCCTTGGTCATAGCGGCCAAGCGACTCCGACCGTACTTCTAGGTGCATCCGATCATGGTAATGACCGACCAACCTCTTAAGGCGATCCTTCGGAGTTCGGACACCTCCGGTCAGCTCGCCAAGTGGGCCGTGAAACTCGATGAGTTTGACATTTCTTTTTAATCCCGATCGACGTTAAAGGCTCAAGTAATTGCTGACTTCATTGCAGAATGCTCTTGGAAGCAAGGGGCATCCTCTCAAGCGACTGAAGTGCCTGAGGCCGATGCCATCGACGAAGCCGAACCTGCTTGGACCCTTCACGTGGACGGAGCATCCAACCTTGCGGGCAGCATGGCTGGCCTGATTCTGGCCGACCCCAGCGGAGAAAGCTTGGAATATGCACTCCACTTTTCATTTCAGGTGTCAAATAATCAGGCGGAGTACGAAGCCCTCCTCGCAGGATTGTGAATCGCCAATGAACTGGGCATCAGCCGAATAAGGGCCTTCTCCGACTCCCAACTGGTGATCAATCAGGTGAAGGGCGAATTCGAAGCAAGGAATTCAACCCTAGCCAAGTACTTGAACAAGGTACAAAGCCTCATCTCTCGGCTTAAATTCTTCAAAATTCTCCATATACCTCGCTTGTAGAACTCCCGTGAGGATGCTCTGTTGCGATTGGCTACAGCGGTCAACAACACCTCCAACTGAACTTTCATGGAGCACCTGCAGCGCCCAAGTATTAATGAAGAGCCGACTGAGGTCCACTAAGTTGAATAGGAAGCCTCATGGATGGACCCAATTCTCTCATTCCTGACCAAGGGGACTCTCCCAAAAGACCCGATCGAGGCCAAGCATGTGCACTGGACGGCCTCTAAGTACATTGTCCTTGATGGCATCCTTTACAAGCGGTCATTCTCACAGCCGCTGCTAAAGTGTTTGGAGCCAACCGATGCGGACTATGCACTCAGAGAAGTACATGAAGGCATCTGCGATGACCATCTTGGAGGAAGATCCCTGGCATACAAGATAATCCGACAGGGATACTATTGGCCTACAATCCAAAAGGATGCATCAAACTTCATCCGAAGGTACGATGCATGCCAGAGGTACTTTGATATTCAAAGGAGGCCAGCCGGTCGGCTGACTCCGCTTACCGCATCTTGGCCATTTGCACAGTGAGGAATGGACATACTGGGACCCTTCCCTCCGGCATCCAGCCAGTGCAAATTTCTTATTATGGCATTGATTACTTCACCAAGTAGGTGGAGGCCGAACCACTGGCACAGATCATTGAAGCCAAGACGGAAAACTTTGTCCAAAACTATATCATCTTTCGATTCGGCATCCCACAGACAATCATCACCGATAATGGAAGGCAGTTCGACAACTCGAAATTCTAGGACTTTTGCCAGCAATATCATATCTCTCATTGGCTAACCTCGGTCGGCCATCCACAGTTCAATGGAGAGGCCGAAGTCACCAATCGGATAATCCTACATGGACTGAAGACCTGACTGAATAAAGCCAGGGGTCTTTGGGTAGAAGAACTCCATTCAGTACTTTGGACCTATCGGACGACCTCCCGAATGGCAACCGAGGAGACCCCCTTCAACCTGACTTACAAAACTGAAGCAGTCATCCCCATGGAAGTCTCTTTGCATTCCCTTCGGATTGATCACTTCACTAAGCCAACCAACTCAGAACAACGAAGAGCTAACCTAGATTTACTTAAAGAAACCAGGCACCAAACAAGCTTAAAGATGGCAACCTACCGTCAGAAAATGGCCAAGTATTACAACTCATGGGTCAAGTCGCAAACTTTCCAAGTCGGAGATCTGGTCTTACGGAGGTCTGAGATTTCAAGACCGACCGAGCAAGGAAAACTCTTTCCAAATTGGGAAGGCCCTTATCGAGTCGTTGAAGTAATTCGAGCTGGAACCTACCGACTTGAACATTTGGACGAACGGCAGATAGCGCGTCCGTGGAATGTAGACAATCTCCACAAGTACTATCAATAAAGTCTACAACTTCTTCTATGAAGCACCTCCAAAAGACCGACTCTGGTCAGCAAAGGCTCTAGGGCAGCCCACTTCCGAAATACCGACTTCGATCGACAAAGGCTCTAGGGTAGCCCACTTCCGAAAGACCGACTCCAGTCGGCAAAGGCTCTAGGGCATCCCACCTCTAAAAGACCGACTCCGGTCGGCAAAGGCTCTAGGACGGCCCACTTCCGAAAGACCGACTCCGGTTGGCAAAGGCTCTAGGACAGCCCACTTTCGAAAGACCGACTCCGGTCAGCAAAGGCTCTAGGGCAGCCCACCTCCAAAAGATCGACTCCAGTCGGCAATGGCTTTAGGGCAGCCCACCTCCAAAAGATCGACTCTGGTCGGCAAAGGCTCTAGGGCAACCCACCTCCGAAAGGCCAACTCCGGTTGGCAACACTTTGGGTTCGGACGAGTCGATGGACCAACACTTGGGAAGAAAGATCCTAAGTATATCGATCCAGCCTGAGCTACTGTCCGTTGCCTGCCTCAACATCCTTGGGTTCGGACGAGCCGACGGACCAACACTTAGGAAGAATGATCCTAAGTATATTGGTCTGACCTGAGCTACTATCCATTGCCTGCCTCAACATTTTTGGGTTCGGACGAGCCGACGGACCAACACTTGGAAAGAAAGATGCTAAGTATATTGGTCCGGCCTGAGCTACTATCTGTTGCCTGCCTCAACATCTTTGGGTTCGGGCGACCCGATGAATCAACTATTGGGAAGAAGCTCCTAAGTGTCTTGGTTCAGGCTGAACTACTGTCTAGCATCTACTCTAGAAGGTTTGACCACCCGTTCAGACGAGCCGACGGACCCATACTTAGAAGGATTCTTAAATTATCTCATGGTCCTGTCGAGCCGACCGGCACACACTTAGAAAAATTTCAGAAGAAAAGACTTCGGTCAACCTAATCAACCGACAACATAGACATACACAAAAGAGACCATCAAAAGTTCTATTAAATCAAAAAGAGTGTTTTACAAAATAGAGGATCAGACCTTTACAAACATCTAGGCCTGACCCTCGGGAAGTATAGACATGATATCAACTTGGGCCTCCTCGGCCTCCCCTGGAACTCCGACCATAATGATTGCCGCTCCCGTATCGACTTCGGCCTGGGTGTCTGCTCCGGCCTCCACTACGACGACTTCAGTTGGGATCTCGGCCGCATCGACGATAAGATCCGCCTCCTCTATGTTCTCTATTTCCACTGGCTTCGGCGGCTGAAGAAAAGAGAGATCAAGTTCTGGAAAAGCGGCGCTGACTTTCTCCAAACACTCCTCGTACCCGTAGTCGAAGCCGACTATGCCGGCCTCGTTCACTTCCTTAAAGTCCTCAAAGGTCTTGTATTCCATCACAGCTGTTTTAGCTGCTGTCTTCATCAGCTCCTGGGTCATCTTTAACAGACCCTTATACCGCTCTGCCTCCGCCTGGTGGCCCCTTGAGCGCCTCTCAGATTCAGCCAGATGCCCCTCCTCCTCGGCTAGCCGACGGGTCAAGGCTTTCACTTTCAGCTTCCAACTTTTCAGCCTTGCCTCCCGGGCTAGCGAATCTTCTATCTGCTTCTTTTGAACCTCTGACTCAGCCCACAAGGTAGACAGTTCTCCTTCAGCAGCCCGTAGAATGTACAGCTTCGCCCTGGCGGCTGTCAGCGCCACCTTCGCGGTGTCCCTTGCCACCTCCGCTGCCTCTGCCCTCTTGGTCAAGTGCTCCTTCAGATCGAGCAACTCACCCAAGCCGTCATCCATCAGCAACATGTCTCGGAGGAGCTGCCAACAGTCAGACAGTTAGAAACTTACAAACAATAAAGTAAAAGTCGGAGGCCCGAATTCGAAACTTACCCCTAGTAGGTGATGAAGAGAACTTCTGGTGGCCACGTTTACTGACCTCTGATCAACATCGGTAACAACCCTCTTACGCTGCTCTTTGACCTGCTCGACGTCGTGAATAGCATGCCACTTCTGGCACTCTCCATCGTCGACTTTGTCGGCCTTCCCCTTGATGGTCGTCGACCCTCTGGCTACCCGTCTCTCCCCAGCCATCAGGGAAATCTCCTCCACCAATTCGATTGGCGAAGAGATCGAAGTCATCTCTATCTCGGTCGGCACCGACAGTTCCTCTCCCGCCCGGGCAGCTGATTACCCGACCGATGATGAACGCTCCGGTGCCATCGCCTTCCGGCGATCTGCCAGCGGCACATTATCGTCAAACTCCACTGAACTATGGTGATGGATGGCTCCTCCGTCCGTTGCTTCTTCGGCTTTTCGGGTGCTGGCTCCACCATCCGTTGCCTCTTCGGCCCCCAGGGTGTTGGCTCAGAAATGCGGACGACCCTCCTCTGTGCCGATCGTGTGGAAATGGTCACTCGATCTGGCTTCATTTTTTCACCTTCCAGCAAACAAGGTTAGGTTCAGCAACGATGTCAAAGCCGACAAAGGAAAGAATAACAAGTTTCTCACAATGGCCTCCGCCCTACCTAGCGATCGGTGTTGGCTGATCCCAGCCCAATGGAAACTCTCCTAGTGGAGCAGGGAGCCGATAAACACCGGGTCCTCGTCATTCAGCCTATGAAAGTCGGCCTCATCGGCCCTCAATATATTCCGTCCATTCGTGACATTTGGCCTAGGCCCTCTCCATGCCGACTCAAAGCCCCACGGCTCTAAACTATCTACAAAAAAATATCGGGACTTCCATCCATGAATGGCTGATGGAAGTCTCCTTAGATCTTCCGACCAGGACGGGGGCTGAACACCCACCATTCTTGACTTCGGAAGTCCTATTTTAGAAGAAAAAAGTTGGAAAATAAAGATAGTCTCGGCTCAATGCCAACCCCTCGACAGAGGACCACGAAGCCACAGATTGCCCGAATACTGTTCGGGATCAGTTGGGAGGGCATAATTCTATAAAAGTTAAAAATCTGGATAAGGAAGCTGTGAAGTGGAAATCGAAGGCCGGCCTTCAGATGGTCTTCGTATATGGGAAGGGCTCTTAAGTTCAGTGGGTCGTTCACCCTCCCCTCACGGTCGGGGATGGTCAGATGCAAGGTAGAAGGGATGCTATAAACGACCCTAAGGCTCTCCACTATCTCTCGGGTCATGATCGAAGGAATATTGTACGGGCCAGGTTCCCTATTCCCGCAGGCTGAACTCCGACTACCGAAGGCCATTCTAATGGAGACTACATAAGGAGAAGAAGACGGATACGGAATTAACTTGGTCTCCTGGTTTCCTAAGGGAGCGAGAGCAACAAGGGAGAAGGACTCTTTCTCCTCGAACGCAAATGTAGTGGAAGGCCCCCCATGGGCCTCTTCCCCCTCCTTTTATAGGCGCTAAGGGGTGGCCTCCCAACGCCTCTCAAGCGCCGCAACCCGACGGTGAACGATGTGACTCCCCGATTCGATAGGAAAGTCGAAGGGACATGCCGGATCACATCTGATCACGATCCGCATAACCGCCCAACCATCGATAGATGGGCTACTCCGGACTCTGCGCCAATCGCTCGAATCCCGCCACGTCACCCACATCGCGACAGGAATTCGAAGGGCAGCCATCATGGGCTAGCAGCCCATCATTGCGTTGTATTGGCATTAACTGCTTCTTCCGCCACCACCAATATGGTGCTGACACCTATCCAAGGGTAGAGATTCGAAGTGGAAGATAGTTAGCCGCAGTACACCGGATCAGATTCGCCATCATTTCAAAGATCGGCGCATTAATTACAAGTAATGCCTTCATCATTCGAGGTTACGGAATCATTCGAAGGCCAAAAGCAGGGGGGAAACTGTTGTACCCAACCGGCTCATCGGCAAACTGGGCCACTACCTTTCTGGATGTCCGACCGGACCGCCCTGGCAAAGCTCCGACGACCTTCCAGTCTCCTTTGGAAGGTCGACTCACTAGAGTAGAGGTCCGTCTGACCCACTCCTGCTGAGGTCCAACCTATCCACTCTGGTTGAAGCTCTAACGGACACTTTCCTTCGGAGCTCCGACTGACCGTCCCCAGTCGACGTCCGACCAATTGACTTCAAGCATCCAGAAAGTTTCGAAAGCTTCTTCCAGCTGGTACCAGAATTCTGTTATAATAGAATTCTGCCACATCAGCACCACTGCTACACTACCCCACCATGTCGCCTCATTCCGGCGCCACGTGGTCACCCTCCAGATTCCATTAGAGGCAGATCGGTCCTTCTCAACCTCTCTCCTAACGGATTTTGGATTGTTCCGCGCCTATATAAGGTACCCGGGGGACCCCGTTTTGAGCTAAGTACACTCTTCCATCTCCATACGCTGTCTCTTTGATTCCTCTATTCTGTTGCCCTTGAGCTCCTGTTAATTTAAGCATCGAAGTGTCCCCCGCCGGAACACCACCGGTCCTTGGGGGACTTTGTTGCAGGTCGACCGGGAGAAGAGCGCTCCAGTACAGCCGACCCAGTCCGGTCCAGAAGAAGTTGTGGCAATATATATATATATATATTTATCAATTTCTCTTGTAGGTGCCGCGTCCAAGTCCAAAACTAAGTTTGACCTTAGATTGTTAAATCTGGATCTAAATGCCACCAGAGAGTTGGAGGCTTTCAAACATGTTCCTGAATAGCTGAGACTGGTACTTAATTTAACAAACTGCTAATACTCACTACTAGTAGACACACAAAATCAAACACCAAATATGAGAAATTGTGATGGAAAAGTAACTTTTGTAACTTGTAGCAGAGTTTTCATGTCCTATATATATATATATATATACACGTTAAATAACCCGTAACTAGTGTCATGGCGGTTCCTGGTCCAATTAATAACTTGAACTTGGTTCTCTGATCTGTTTGACCGTGCCGGCCCTTATCCCTCCTGTTCTCGTGACAGGCTTCTTCAAACTTGGGCTGAATCCAGGCTTATTCTATGAATCTAGTTACATATAGCGTTCCTTGATAGACCTTTCCAATCTCGTCCAAACTGATAAGATTCTAATTACTGAACTCCCACGCCTCCCAAGCTTTTATTCAATATCATGCCAATGATTTCTTGATCTCTTAACGTACATATGACCAAAAAAAATCTTTATTAGAAGTCAAAGTTACGTGTCAAACTCTGCTGTAGTAGCTTTCATCCAAACAAAACGTTGTATGAAGGCTAACAGGTGGTATCCCTCCCGCCATTCATGCATGCCTAAAACTACCACATCAACCATGAAGCTAATTTTTCTCTTCTCAGCCATCTTCCTTCTCTCCTCCCTCGCAACACAAGCAGCTGCCGACGTCGTCCTCGACACGGATGGCAACGAGCTACGACGTGGGGTAGAATACTACGTACATCTACCCCGGCATCACTGACGTCGCCGGCGGTCTTACACTTGCAAGCCGGAACAACTCTTGCCCACTGGATGTGGCCCTCGCAATCTCTCCAACGAGTAATGGCCTCCCCCTCACCTTCTTGCCGGCCATCCCCGAGGATCGGAGGACACGGTCAACACATCGACGGACTTAAACATCGTCTTCTCGGCGATCACCAAGTGCTCGCAGTCTACGGTGTGGAAGCTGGACTTCGATGACACCACCGGGCGTTTTTATGTGACGACGGGCGGCGTCGCGGGGAGTCCCGGCCGTGACACGTTGGACAACTGGTTCAAGATAGAGAGCGATCGTGGTGCCTATAAGCTGGTCTTTTGTCCCACGGTGTGTGATATATGTAGGCCTGTTTGCGGGAATTTGGGCGTATTCCGGGAGGATGGGAGGCTATGGCTGGGGATCAACTACGATGCACCACTCCCGGTTGAGTTCAGGAGGGCATAAACTTGGTCATGTTCCTCTGTACGTACTAATTAAGCAATAACGTAATGGGACTTCCAGTCGTGTAGTAATTGAATTTAAATAAAGTCCTTGGTGGCTAGCTCCAAGAATCTTGAATATTTTTAAGATAATTAAATATAATATCAAGAACCTCTTGATTTTTATTTTTATTTTTATTTTTTATTTATTTTATTTATTTATTTTTTTTTGTCTGTTGGGATGATTTTAGTTTAATTATCTACCTAAGGTTAGGCCCAATTTTACTGAGCCCGTCGTCCGTAGTTTGCAAAGTAGCACTTGACCTATCTTAGATTAGATACGTCAGAGTCCATCGCAATCCATTACCCACCTGTGGTGTAATATGTGGCAAATTCATCTTAACAACTTGATTTCTTCCCACAAAAACTTTATATGCAGATACATAAAGGGGAAAGTTCTTTGCTGTGCTAAAAGGAATCTCTCGATCTTGACTTCTTCTATTCGTAGTTCCTCAGTGTTTTCCTGCAATCCAATTTAAATATGTGTCATGGGATTTAATTTTTTTTTTTTTTTCTTTCTATTTTTATATCTAGTTTCTTGCTGGAGAAATTTATGCTGTTTATGGAAGATAGTGATGGGAGTGGGAATGTTCCTTGTAGCTGGAGTTGGGAAGGCAAGTAGTTGTTTGAGCTGGCGCTGGCGGTGATCGACGAAGGAAATCCCGATAGGTTGTGGGTGGCAGTTGCATCAATTATTGGAGGCAAGAAGAGTGCAGAGGAGGTGAAGAGGCATTATGAGATTCTTATGGAGGATTTGGGTATCATTGAATCTGGTAGATTGGATCATATGCAGTTACTGCAGTGCTCGATGTCTGTTGGACAGATGAAGACCAAGAAAAGGTACTGCGCTTCAGACAAAAAAAAAAAAAAAGAAAGAAAGAAAGAAAGAAATTTAGCATTAATTTAATTGGTGTAATTTTTATCTAATTCAAAGCTTAATTATGTGACATGATTTATGGCTGGTTTTTCTTATCTCATCTAAATAAATCAAAAGAACTTCGATTTTGTTGGGCAATTTTTTCTGCTCTGCAGTATCTTGGCCACTATGATATGCCTTTTTTTAGTTTTTCCTCTTTACATATTCTTTGAGACCTTTCATTTTGTGTTAATCCTCTTTCTGACGATCAAAACCAAAACTAGTTTCTTCTTGGATGTCAAACTACGATTTGCTTATTTATCTTGATGATGATCCAAGCGATTTCAAGAAGCAGATCACAAATTTAATCTTTTTTAATTTCCATGTTTCGTTATTGCTAGGGCATCATGCAACGATTTCATACTTCGGATTATCAAAAATCTAGGAAAGGGTTGTGCAACGGTGGCAGTAGTTCTAATCAGGAAAGATGAAAAAATAAAAATTTATTAAATGATCCACACCTTAGACACCACTTCGTGATCCACATCAAGCTTCGTCTCCATACCATAGGGTCATTTATCTCCCCGTTGCAGTTCGGGGCGAGCTCAACCCATTAGATATAGCCAACCAAAGAGTACCGAACTTGGTCCTCATGAGTCATTCTCTGACTCCACTATCAAGCAAGGATTCCACCCTAGGGCATTTTTCATCTTGGCATTCAGGACATCATTCGGCTCATGATACGTACTGACATTGACCGGAAGTTACAAAGGATTATCAGTAAATTAAGGCACTAAAGGTTGAGCCCAAGCTCAATATGGTGAGACTGTCTTCAACGCAGATCTACAATTCAATGCAAAGATTATGAATGAGCTGATCCCATCTCGATTAAAATGTCTCATTTGGAGCCTTATGATGGGACTATACCAACCTTGTCGATTATTTGGAGAGTTTCAAGACTCTTATGCTCCTCCACAAAATTACTAATAGTTCTCAATACCAAGCTTTCCCCTCCACTTTCTGAAAAGTGGCCCGGTACTTTTGAGTCTTCAGCTAGGCTCTATCTATTCCTTCGAGGAGCTTGGCTAGTTATTTGTGGTGTTCGTCATCAGCAAGAGTAATTATCTTGTCAACATCAAGCAAAGAGGGATTTTGGAGACTATGTGAGTTGTTTCAATGTAGCTATCCTAAAGATTCATGATCAGTTAGCCACCATGTCTACTCTGAAAGGCGGGCTTTGTAAGTGCCAGTTTGTCTTATCCTTAGAGAAGAGATATTTCAAAGACTTTGTCAAGATACTAACTTCAACCGAGAAATATGCAAATACATGAGGAGGCTATGGAAAGTCACCTAATAGGAAGCCTAAGAAGAAGAGCAAAAGGAGTAGAGGCAAGAAGGTTGAGCTAAGGCATGACAACGCTTAAAGAGGAAGCAATTCACACCAATCTAAAACACCACCTTAGGATCGCCAATCTCAAACTCCACATTGGAGGTTCGGTAGATATACCCCTCTCAACATGCCTTGGACCAAGATGCTAATAAAAACTGAAGACTAGGGATACCTACTGCACTTGAGGAGAATACAAGCATCATCTAATAAGCGAGATCCTAGGAAATCTTACCAATTCTATCATGATCATGGCCATGACATGAAAGAGTGAATACAATTCAAAGACAAGATCGAGGTACTCATTCAGCTATTGGGAAATGTGTCCCAAAGTCAATTTCTACTGTAAACAGTTGTACATTTGATGTAATTATATATGAATTATATTATTGAATAAAATATTTATTCTGGCAGTTCATCACTATTTTATCTT
The DNA here is from genome assembly GCA_021397845.1 of Areca catechu. Taxonomy (NCBI): domain Eukaryota; kingdom Viridiplantae; phylum Streptophyta; class Magnoliopsida; order Arecales; family Arecaceae; genus Areca; species Areca catechu. Next base: position 74,507,268 of record CM038049.1, on the reverse strand, counting down.
TCTGTAATGAGTTCTTCAGTGATGAAGTCCTTAGGACTATTTGTATGTGATATAGAGAGGATATATCATATAGTCCTAAAATTGTTCGCGACCAAATGATACACTTATCTCAGGATGATAGTATATCAAGTATAGGTCATTGTGTGCCATAGTCGTTGGTTGTCCTCTTAACCAAGGAGTGTAGAGACACTGGTATGGCATGCAGATGTTGTGTTTCATCGAACGTGACCCGTTTGTACTTTTTCTGCCTAGAGTTTTGATATGGACGTAGTTATCCCTCAGACATGAGATCGTCATGGTAGCTTGCGAGCAACTCACTGTACTTTGGTACTGGACTATCTGGATTTCTAATCCATGGACGGAAGGTTTCTGGGTACAGTTAAGTACTCGTGTAGCGGTGATCGGATCAAGATGGGATTGACCCCTCCAAAGTGTTTGGAGCAGATATCTTACTGTGTTTCAATTTAGCAAAACCTTGGCCAGGGTAGTCACTGTAAAGTGTTACAGGACTTGTGAGATTGAAACACATTGTTGATGGACTTTATGGGTTGGGCAGTTAAACCCTAAGTCTTCCTGAGCATTGAGGTCAAAGGGATTAATTACAAGATTTCCATATCTCCTGGTTCTTGATTGTTGCTCTGCAACTTCGACCTATCCGGACGTCGGGTGTCATTGATAGATGGCGACTTTGACTGGTATTGGAAATGTTCCAGTGCTACCGGCTTAGTGTTCGAACCTATGGGGTCACACACTATAGGGGTTTCTACTTGATCTAGTGATCGGAGAACGATTGGGAATCGTTCATGGACTCACAGAGAAAAAGGGTTTTTCTTTATCCAAGTGTCAACACTTGATATTCTTGAAAGTGTTGACACTTGTGTAAGTGTCGACACTTGTGTAAGTGTCGACACTTGTGTAAGTGTCGACACTTGTGTAAGTGTCGACACTTGTGTAAGTGTCGACACTTGTTGATTTCGCAAGTGTAGAAACTTGATGACACAAAAAGTTGTGACATGAAATTTTCACTAATAGTTGGTGATGCATGGAGGTGAATTAAGTAATGTGATTACTTGATAGCCCAATTTGATTGAGCTATAAAAATCTGGAACGAATCAAATAGGATTTGGTTCAAAATGGATTTGGGTCCAATCTGGTTGAACCCAATGTATGCACACTTGATCCAATTGATTTTAGTTATGAATTAAAATCAATTAATACATTTAATCTGAATTTAAATAAGTTTAAATTCATTTTTGGGGAGTTATGTAACTTCCCATGACCATAACTCCCCATAACTACCCATTACCACACCTATAACTCCCCACTCTCCCTCTCCCTCTCCATCTACTTAAGGGGCTGAAATGGGAGGACGAAAATAAGGAAAAATTCAGCAAATAAATGCTGGAAAAATCAAAGGAAAGAAAGGGAAGAAACTAGGAAAAAGTTCTAGTTTTTATGTGTGAGGTTTTTGGAGAAAAGTATGCATTTTTTGTACCTAGAGATCTAGGTCTTAGGATTGAGTGTTTGGGAAGGGTTCCAACCACTCATTCTCCACCTCTTGAGCTTCTTCATTCATTCGAAGAGTCCGGCATCGAAAGAATAAAAGGAGTCCCGATCAAATCGTTCCACAACAAGCTAGCACTTGGAGTGGAAGTAGATTTTGAAAGAGCCCTGGTGTGAACCACCTGTAGAGGCCGGACACGTGTGCGGCTAAGCAGAGTTCTTCCTCCTGCTCCTGGATCTTTTGCAGAGGAGAGCGTCTCCATTTCATACAAGGTATGGTTTTACATATATAGATATGTTGCTTTGAAATGTTCATAGCATGAATTCATGATTTCACTGTTTATATTAATCATTCATGCAAGATCTTGGGACAAGTAGCATAGAAAAGTTTTAAAGCATGCCTAGATTAAATGTTAATCATTTTATCATGCTTCCGCTGCATGTTATTTTGAAAATATTTTAAAATACAAAGCATGCTCACTACTAGTTTTCCTTTCAATTGGTATCAGAGCAACCAGGTTGCTTTAGCATGAATGTTTAGTTTAAACATTATAAAATCAGTTTAATTTCTTGCAAGTACTCGGATTGAGTGCCTCACCAGGCCGTCCGGTCATAGGAGAGAAGTAGGGCTGCAAGACCCTCACTTCCCATTCAAAGGGATCTCCTATGGCGTGTAGGGGTGCCATTGTGAAGGACTCATGAAGAAGAAAAAGAAAAGAAAAAAGTAAAGATTAAAATGTTTTGATCTTTATTATGTTCTAAATTTGAAGTCATAAAATGTTTTAGAAATGTTCTAAAGTTAGTTTATGATTGCTATGTTAAATAGTTTAACATAAAATTCAAGTTTAGAAAAGACAAAGTTTGAATTTCAGCATTTCTGTGTTCGGATTTGATCAAGTGTCGACACTTGGTTTACCTAGTGTCGACACTTGGGTATCTATGTGTCGACACTTGGCCTTCTAGGTGTCGACTCATGAACAAAAATACAGAAATCGGTTCTCTGTGTGTCGACCTGTCTCAGAGTAGTGTCGACACCTAGTGTCGACACTTGCTACTGAAGTGTCGACACTTCACAGTGAACAGAAATTTAAAAATTGGATTTTCTTGTAAAAATATTTTATAAAGTTTTTTGAAAATGTTTCAATCTGTTGTATGATTAACTTAATTATGAATTAAGTAAATCTAAGTGACTAAATGATCTAAGGATATGATTTTAAGATCTAAGTCATATTCATAACTTTGGTTTAAATGGATTAGCTTGAATTAGGTCCTAATTGGGTTAGACCTAAGTTTAGATGAATAGGACTTAATAGAGAATTAACTTAATCAAATGTTGAGTTAAGGTTCTTCTCTAGTATCTATCTAATAGTTAGATTGATTGGTCCATACATCTAAATGGACTTAATCTTGGCTTCGTGGTAGGACCCGATTCCTTAGGCTAGTCTAATCGAAATTGGTGAACCAATTGGTGTCTAAGGTAAGTTTGGCTTTTGATCTATGGTTTTTGGGGCTACCTCTTTCCTGGCCAATGATATTGGTGTCTAAGGAAAGATGGTTAATGGCTTAACCCATAACCTTGATCTCACTTACCTGGCCAATATGGTCAACCAGTTTTGATTAGTTAGCTCATTGATTCGAGTTAGCCCATGCCAATAAGGTTAATCAGCTTGACTGATTTAGGTGCCCATGGATTTTGTGGTTCATGTAACCCTTTCATTAACATATGAAGTTAGTGAAAGATAATCCATGACTTATCCTTTCTCTTCTGTCACAACATGTATAAAACCTCTAAATTATTAGGTCCTTAAAAGGATGGAAATTATATGATAATTTTTTGTCTTAGCCTCCCATTAAGATGTTTGGTAATGAGTCTAGTAGTGGGGTGATCATCGGCAGATCCATAGATCGGGTGGTCATCATACTATTGGAATTGTCATTCATTATATGATGACATAATGCAACTTTCTTAAACAGGTGGTCAGGTTAGCCGGCCAAAGTCGGGCTTGATCATTTGTTAGCTAGAAGCATTAAGATCAGTCATGTTAATGGTTGGACCTAACTGGGACCTTCTTTAGCAGGTAGCCCAAAGGCCGATTGAAGTGTTCCTAGGGCAAAATAAATTACTAGGAGTTGTTTGGAGAAACAACTGGTTATGAACCTACCTTTAGATGAACATGGGTTGGTTGACCATAGTCGGGCTCATGTATTATCTATTGGATTCTGGTACCCACTAAGGGATAAGTGTTATTCTTCGGATTGGAGGTAGAGGCTACCAGTCTGAATAAAATAGTGGGAGGAGCTTTTAGACAAAAGTCCATGTCTTTAAGTTTTAAATAATTCATATACTAAATAGTCTTGATTTTCTTTTTCAGATAATGTCTACTAATCTGTCACTCCGGTCATTATTAGATAATGACAAGCTCATGGGACCCAACTTCGATAGCTGGTATCGAAGACTGAGAATTGTTCTCGAGCATGAACGGATCCTTTATGTATTAACGGATCCGGCACCTGAGGGGCCAGCCCCCACCGCACATACTGCAGTCAGAGATGCTTATCAAAAGTGGATCTCTGACCGTACTACAGTGCGGTGCATTATGTTGGCGGCTATGAACGACGAGTTCAGTCGCAGATTCGAGGAGGCCCAACCGGAGGAAATCCTTCAAAAGTTGAAGGAATCTTTTGGTGCTCCAGACGACGTTGAAAGGTACAGAGTTTCCTCTACCATCTTCAACGCTCGAATGACTGAAGGGTCCTCGGTCACTGATCATGTATTGTACATGATCGAGATGATCGAGCGCTTGGCCAAACTCGGATATCCTTTCCACGAGCAGCTTGGGAAAGATGCGATTTTGAATTCTTTGCCTCCCTTCTACTTACCTTTTCTAGATCACTATAGATTAACAAGGCCTGTAGTCAACTACCATGGGTTGATGGGGTTACTACAGACTTATGAAAAGGATCATCAGCTCCAAAAGAGCTTGGTGAATTTAGTGGGAGGCAGTGCGGCAAGGCGTCGCCCCTTTAAGAAAGGGAAAAAGAAAAAGAATAAAAATAGAGAATGGTGCAAAGTGCTGGGCCCAGTTAGATTAAGAAGAAGGCTGACCAGAGTCAGGCAGAATGCTTCTACTGCAAGAAGCCGGGTCATTGGAAGAGGAATTGTTCCGCTTACCTAGCTACACTTGACCCGAACAGGCCGAAGAAGAAGAAGCAGCAAAAGGTTGTTGGACAAGGTATTTATATGATAAATCCTTGTTGTTTTTCTATTTGTGATACTACTAACTGGATATTAGATACTGGTAGTTCTTATCATATTTGCAATACGTTGCAGGGACTACAAGTTAGTAGAAGATTCGAGAATGGCGAGAGATTTCTGAATGTGGGGAACGGAAGTCAAGCTCCAGTCCTGGCATTGGGAATTGTCAATCTATTTTTTGAGTCTTGTAAAGTTGTTCTTAGTGATTGTCACTATTGTCCATCATTCCTTGTAAATATTATCTCTGTAGGCCAGTTGGCCAGTAATGGTTATGAACTATTAGTCAAGAGTGATTTTTGCAAAGTCATTATGAATGATATTGTGGTTATGACTGGACATATTAAGAATGGCATTTATGTTTTATCATAGCCTATTGGTGTAATGTACATTTCTTGCAAACGCCCTAGATTAGATATTGTCAGTGATGCTTATCTCTGGCATTGTAGGCTAAGTCATATAAACAAGAATAGAATCAACAGGTTAGTGGGAGAAGGTCTCCTAAATGTTAGTGATTGTGAATCGCTGCCAACCTGTGAATCTTGTTTACTTGGTAAGATGACCAAGTCACCTTTTACTGGAAAAGGTGTACGAGCCGATGACATTTTGTGTCTAGTACATACTGATGTATGTGGACCAATGAATGTCGATGCCAAGGGTGGGTATAAATATTTCATTACATTTACGAACGACCTCTCAAGGTACGGTTATGTCTTTTTGATGAGACATAAATCTGAATCATTTAAGATGTTCAAACGGTATCGTAATGAAGTTGAAAAACAAACCGGGAAGCTTATTAAAATCCTTCGATCAGATCGAGGTGGAGAATATCTTTCTGGGGAGTTTCTGACTTATCTTGAAGAGAATGGGATTCTCTCTCAATGGACACCTCCTGGGATGTCTCAGTTAAATGGTGTGTCTGAAAGGAGGAATCGGACTCTGTTAGACATGGTCAGATCCATGATGGGATTTGCAACTCTGTCAACTTCCTTTTGGGGGTATGCTTTGGAGTCAGCATGCTATCTTCTAAATAGAGTTCTGAGTAAGTCTGTTAACAAAACTCCATATGAAATATGGAATGGGCGTAAGCCGAGTCTATCACACCTTCGGGTTTGGGGATGTTCGGCTTATGTCAAGCGTTTGGAAATAGATAAACTTGGACCTAGGTCTAACAGGTGCCTCTTTGTTGGGTATCCTAAAGAGTCTAAGGGTTATTTCTTCTATATGCCTGGGGAACAAAAATTGTTCGTCAGTCTTAGAGCTACTTTTTTGGAAAGGGAGTACCTTACTGAAGGTGCTCAAGCTGCCAATGTTGAGCTTACTAAAGTTCAACAGATAGAAGAACCAAATCACTCAAGGACTGCTACAGAACCCGTTATGATAAGATCAAACCTTGAGCCTATTGACCAGTCATTAAGGAGATCTGGTAGAGTACCGCGTCAACCGAACAGATACTATGGTTTTCTGGTCCGAGACGGTGATCCCGTTGAGCTCGATGAGAACAACGAGGATCCAATCACCTATATGGACGCGATGCAGAGGTCTGATTCTGAGTTATGGCTGGGAGCCATGAAATCTGAAATGGAGTCCATGGAAATCAACAAAGTATGGACTTTGGTTGATCCACCTGAAGGGGTAAAACCCATTGGGTGCAAATGGGTCTTCAAAAGGAAACGGGGCGCAGATGGGCAGGTAGAGACCTATAAAGCCTGTCTGGTTGCCAAGGGTTATCGTCAACGTTATGGTATTGACTATGACGAGACGTTTTCTCCTGTGGCAATGCTCAAGTCTATTCGGATTATGCTTGCCTTAGCTGCATATCTGGATTATGAAATCTGGCAAATGGATGTCCGAACAGCTTTCCTGAATGGTGAGCTAGATGAGGAGGTGTATATGATGCAACCTGAAGGGTTCACATCCTCAGATGAATCTAAGGTATGTAAGCTTAGTAGGTCCATCTATGGACTAAAGCATGTGTCTCGGAGTTGGAACATGCATTTTAATAAGTGTATCAAGACGTATGGTTTTGTTAGGAACAAAGAAGAACCCTGCATATATAAGTGGGCAAATGATTCTGTAGTTATATTTCTTGTACTGTATGTGGATGACATTCTCTTAATCGGGAATGACATCCCTGCATTACAGGGAATAAAGGTCTAGTTGTCGTCCCAGTTTTCTATGAAAGACCTGGGTGAAGCTTCTTTCATACTAGGTATGAAGATCTATAGGGATAGATCAAGGAAGCTTCTGGGTTTGTCCCAGTTTACGTACATTGATACCGTGCTGAAAAGGTTTAGCATGGAGAAATCCAAGAAAGGCTATCTTCCGATAGGCCATGAAATTTCTCTTTCCAAGAAGGATTATCCGACAACTCCTGAGGAAAGAGAGCATATGAGTAGGATTCCTTATGCTTCGGTAGTAGGGTCCATCATGTACGCCATGACATGTACTAGACCAGACATGGCATAGTCATTAGGAATAGTGAGTCGATACCAGTCTGACCCAGGTGAAGCACACTGGAAGGTTGCAAAGACCATCCTGAAGTATTTGCGAAATACCAAGGACCAGTGGCTTCTTTTTGGAGGACCTGACTTGAAACTTGTGGGGTATACTGACTCCAGTTTCCAGTTAGATAGGGATGATAGCAAGAGTGTATCTGGTTTTGTTTTTACCCTGAATGGTGGAGCTATCTGCTGGAAGAGTTCCAAGCAGCACACTGTAGCAGACTCTGTATGCGAAGCGGAATATATTGCAGCATTTGATACAACAAAGGAAGTTGTTTGGTTGCAAAAATTTCTTGGCGAGCTGGGAGTGGCACCTTCCCTGGATGGTCCTGTTCCAGTGTACTGTGACAGCACTGGAGCCATTGCTCAAGCCAAAGAGTCGAAGTCCCATCAGCGTACCAAGCATATTCTGCGCCGATTTCATCTTGTGCGAGAAATCGTGGAACGAGGTGATATCGACCTTCTGAAGATTGACAGAAAGGAGAACCTGGCTGACCCCTTTACTAAAGCCGTTGGAATTCAAGAACTCAATAATTGTAAATGGAAGATGGGTATACGATACTGTTCTGATTGGCTTTAGTCCAAGTGGGAGTTGTTGGGAAATGTGTCCCAAAGCCAATTTCTACTGTAAATAGTTGTACATTTGATGTAATTATATATGAATTATATTATTGAATAAAATGTTTATTCTGGCAGTTCATCACTATTTTATATTTATGTAATGAGTTCTTCAGTGATGAAGTCCTTAGGACTATTTGGATGTGATATAGAGAGGATATATCATATAGTCCTAAAATTGTTCGCGACCAAATGATACACTTATTTCAGGATGATAGTATATCAAGTATAGGTCGTTGTGTGCCATAGTCGTTGGTTGTCCTCTTAACCAAGGAGTGTAGAGATACTCGTATGGCATGCAGATGTTGTGTTTCATCGAACGTGACCCGTCTGTACTTTTTCTGCCTAGAGTTTTGATATGGACGTAGTTATCCCTCAGACATGAGATCGTCATGGTAGCTTGCGAGCAACTCACTGTACTTTGGTACTGGACTATCTGGATTTCTAATCCATGGACGGAAGGTTTCTGGGTACAGTTAAGTACTCGTGTAGCGGTGATCGGATCAAGATGGGATTGACCCCTCCAAAGTATTTGGAGCAGATATCTTACTGTGTTTCAATTTAGCAAAACCTTGGCCAGGGTAGTCACTATAAAGTGTTACAGGACTTGTGAGATTGAGACACATTGTTGATGGACTTTATGGGTTGGGCAGTTAAACCCTAAGTCTTCCTGAGCATTGAGGTCAAAGGGATTAATTACAAGGTTTCTATATCTCCTGGTTCTTGATTGTTGCTCTACAACTTCGACCTATCCGGACGTCGGGTGTCATTGCTAGATGGCGACTTTGACTGGTATTGGAAATGTTCCAGTGCTACCGGCTTAGTGTTCGAACCTATGGGGTCACACACCATAGGGGTTTCTACTTGATCTAGTGATCGGAGAACGATTGGGAATCGTTCATGGACTCACAGAGAAAAAGGGTTTTTCTTTATCCAAGTGTCAACACTTGATATTCTTGAAAGTGTCGACACTTGTGTAAGTATCGACACTTGTTGATTTCGCAAGTGTAGACACTTGATGTCACAAAAAGTTGTGACATGAAATTTTCACTAATAGTTGGTGATGCATGGAGGTGAATTAAGTAATGTGATTACTTGATAGCCCAATTTGATTGAGCTATAAAAATCTGGAACGAATCAAATAGGATTTGGTTCAAAATGGGTTTGGGTCCAATCGGGTTGAACCAAATGTATGCACACTTGACCCAATTGATTTTAGTTATGAATTAAAATCAATTAATACATTTAATCTGAATTTAAATAAGTTTAAATTCATTTTTGGGAAGTTATGTAACTTCCCATGACCATAACTCCCCATAACTACCCATTACCACACCTATAACTCCCCACTCTCCCTCTCCCTCTCCATCTACTTAAGGGGCTGAAATGGGAGGACGAAAATAAGGAAAAATTCAGCAAATAAATGCTGGAAAAATCAAAGGGATGAAAGGGAAGAAACTAGAAAAAAGTTCTAGTTTTTATGTGTGAGGTTTTTGGAGAAAAGTGTGCATTTTTTGTACCTAGAGATCTAGGTCTTAGGATTTAGTGTTTGGGAAGGGTTCCAACCACTCATTCTCCACCTCTTGAGCTTCTTCATTCATTCGGAGAGTCCGACATCGAAAGAAGAAAAGGAGTCCCGATCAAATCGTTCCACAACAAGCTAGCACTTGGAGTGGAAGTAGATTTTGAAAGAGCCCTGGTGTGAACCACCTGTAGAGGCCAGACACGTGTGCGGCTAAGCAGAGTTCTTCCTCCTGCTCCTGGATCTTTCGCAGCGGAGAGCGTCTCCATTTCATGCAAGGTATGGTTTTAAATATATAGATATGTTGCTTTGAAATGTTCATAGCATGAATTCATGATTTCATTGTTTATATTAATCATTCATGCAAGATCTTGGGACAAGTAGCATAGAAAAGTTTTAAAGCATGCTTAGATTAAATGTTAATCATTTTATCATGCTTCCGCTGCATGTTATTTTGAAAATGTTTTAAAATACAAAGCATGCTCGCTACTAGTTTTCCTTTCATCAGCATGGATGACTTGGATAACCCGTCAATGAGTCGTGGGATTGGGATGAAGTTTGAGTTGAATAGCAGTAGCCTGAGGAGAATCAAGACAACCAACCTACAGCCAGCATCATCAATACCATCTCTGAGAGCCAATTCAGCAACTCATCCAAAGCCCTTAGCTAAAAATAGGAGAAAGAAGCAATGAAGAGGTCAAAGTTGGGGACATCATCACCATTTGTAATGCAGATCTACTAGGAGTTCAATCCCCATATGATAATGCTTTTGTTATATCTTTAACTATTGTAAATTATAATATACGTTGTATCTTAGTAAATAATGGAAGCTCAGCTAATATATCATTATATGATACTTTCTCTAAAATAGACTTGTCCACTACTCGATTAAGAAGACTTGATTCACCCCTCATAGATTTTTCTAGAGATGCATCCTAGTAGAAGAGGTCATGGTTTTTCCGATAATATCAAGTCAGGAGCCATGACAATCAACTATGCTATTGAACTTTCTAATGGTCAAAGTTTTATCAACATATAATGCAATTTTAGGTTAGGAAGAAGAGTTATTTGTGGCTACTAGATTCTTGGGTCCTAAAAGTAAGGAGCAACATGAATAGGAGGAGAATGATGCTTCCTTTGGTATTGTTACGGCCGTATCGATGACGTGGCTGGGCTCAGATACCGTCAGATATGATCGAGCCACGTGGAGGTTTCTTCGGCCGAGTCAGCGTCACATTGCCGAGATCGAGCTCGGCCAGGCTACCTCGCCAGATGACTTCCCGAAGATGTTATCGCCCTTGCCAAAGTCGAGCTCGGGTCGGGGCTCCTCCTGCCACCTTGCCAGGTGTCCACCCAGGAGGGGTTCGCTTAGGCCGAGGTCGGCCACTTCTTCGCTCCTTCGCCAGGCGACCCCCGGAGACGGGTCCACCTCGGTCGAAGCCGGGCGACCTCCTGCCACCTCGCTAGGTGTCCACCCGGGAGGGGTCCACCTAGGCCGAGGTCGGCCGATTCTTTGCTCCTTCGCCAGGTGGCCCCCAGAGCCGGGTCCACCTCGGCCGAAGCCAGGCGACCTCCTGCCACCTCGCCAGGTGTCCACCCAGGAGGGGTCCACCTAGGCCGAGGTCGGCCACTTCTTCGCTCCTTCGCCAGGCGACCCCCGGAGACGGGTCCACCTCGGTCGAAGCCAGGCGACCTCCTGCCACCTCGCCAGGTGTCCACCCGGGAGGGGTCCACCTAGGCCGAGGTCGGCCACTCCTTCGCTCCTTCGCCAGGTGGCCCCCGGAGGCGGGTCCACCACGGTCAAAGCCTGGCGACCTCCTGCCACCTCGCCAGGTGTCCACCTAGGAGGGGTCCATCTCGGCCGAGGTCAGGCCCCCCGTACAGAGAAGATCCCAAAGAAAGAGGGGCAGGTTTCGAGGTCGACCCTCGAGCCGTGCGCATCACAGGCGGCACCCCGTACGAATGGCGGCGGCATGCAAAACGCCATTTGCATCGGCCCAACAGGTCCCGCAGTCGAGAGGCGCGATTCTGACAAAACAGGGCCCGTAAACTGACGGCACCAACACTTGGAAAGGAGAGCGCTCTCACTGGGCCCGAGGTCTGACCGGCCGCCTTACCGGCGCCACCCCCTTTCTGTCTTTGCCCTTTCCCCGCTGGGCTCGGCGAACGAGGTCGGAAAGCCGCCTGGCCCTCAACACCGAAAGGGGAAAGAGAAAAGGATGGGAAGGGAAGCCTCCCAGGAGGAGAAGGCAAGCGAACGGCGAGAGAAGATAAAAGGAAGGAAGCTGGGGACGACAAGGTAAGCTGATCAAGCTGGGGACAAACAAGAAACAGTGGCCAAAAGCCCCGCTCCGAGAGTGAGATCCAGGGTCCCGAAAGGGGATCGCTTGGCGTGAGCTCGGCAAGGAGGCCCGGCCAAATTTCTGGTCCCCATAGCACCTTTCTTGCTAGTAAATTCTCTGAGTCTGGGACTCCTTCGGGGGCCCGTCTTAGAGAATCTGTTCCTTCTCGTCGTCTACTGACTTGACTATCGGAGCTCCCTCGCCGGGATCCCCGGCCAGGGTCTTCTGACCCTCTCTTGCAGGTCCGCTCCAGCCAGGAGGCTCGGGAGCCAGGCGGTCCAGTAGGATCGACGGATCCGAGGCACGGGCGCGGCGACAAGATCGGCAACAGGTATCAATTAGTTGAAAAATAAATTTAGTTTGAAAATTGAAGATGCAAATTTTGATGATAAAGAATATCGTAATTATTCATGTAAGCTGGGTAATGTTGGCTATGAGGACTTACTAGCAAAGTATAGGCAACTAAGATGGAACTATGATATATTACTAACAAATATAAAATTCTAATAAAAGATTATGGATAATTGTAATATGAGGTTGAAAAGTGTGAGAAGATGTTCCACCTAAAATTAGTGTGTTCTGCAGAGAAAAACTCTAAATAGGAGAAAAAGATGTTACATTGAGGATAAATGAAAGTATAATTTATTCCTTAATGAAATAGATATTTATTTTACATATTTTATAATGGTTGTTGATCTGAATTTGCATTGAAGTTTATAAATTGGCTTTCCTTATTTAGGGCTTGTTTCTCTAATGTTTAGTATCACATTTTGTGAGCATAGTGATTTAGTTATGTTTTAAATTATGGATCACATTGTATATAGAAGTTGTTATGGTCATATGAATATCTTGAATAGAAGCTCGGTAGAACAAATCTATTTAGATATTTATAAGAAAGTTAAAGGCTATGACTTTGACCTAATAGATTAGCACATGAACATTTATCTCTAGTAGAATTTATGTATGATAAAATATTTGAGGTTACTATTGAAATAGTATCTTAGAACCTATAACAAATTTAAGTCTCTATCCTACTAGGATGGTAATCAAGACATAAAGTAATTGGAACCTCGATTCAATTGAATTTCTTCAAAGAGAGTTAATAAGGATGTTTATAAAGTAATTGCCACATGCTCATAATTATGTTTTAATATACTGATGGTGAAAATGCAAATATCAAATCCTATCCATGTTATTGACTACAAAACATGTAGCTCGTGATAGATTTGATATATCATAAACACTCAAGTTAAATGTGCTATTTTTCTAAGTCCAGGTATTGTAGTGTAATCATTATAGGGAGAAAATCTATTAGGAGTAACAAGATTAAAGGATGCATAGTACTTTCTGATTATTTAGGTTTTAGGTATGTAAATTTTGAGTCTAAAATTTAATTAAGGGAAGAAGAATATGATACCTAGCCCAATATTGTGATCCAAGTCCAACCGACATTTAGCCCATCTAAAAGGGGCAAAACAAAAAATAGTGGAAGAACCCCTATTTCTCCCTACCCAACCAAGGGGTGATCTCATGCAAAGTAAGTAACCTCCACCAAATCAAAACAATTTTAAATAATATGTACATAGTTTTTGGAAATATACTTTTTATTAATTATCAACAAATATACTTTAAAAGTCATACAATTTGTTTTGTGTACTCTTAAAGAATTGGATCAAGCATGAAACAATTGAATTCTTGATTATTTGAATATCCAAGATATCTATGCAATTTGATAACCATGAGTTTTTGCTATTATTTCAATTAATTGGTTTTTAGAAACTTTTGAATTTGTTGGAATATATTAATGTATTTAAATGTATTGATTTGGAAAATCATATTTGCAAATTAATTATTAAAATTTTGATAATTATCTATCATTGTGGATTTGTACATATTGAGCCAACTTTGTATACTTCAAAAATATATGTGACAACATTGATTGTATAAATTAAAATTTTGTTATTTATAATTGCAATGGGGTTATACATTGGTATTTGGTATTGATTGTTTCAGAATTTGATTGCTATAAATCTACTTTGCATAGATTAAGTGCGGTACTATGAACCTATTTGATAGGGGTTAAATGAAGTACATATATAGGCTCTATCACAATGATTAGTTATATTAGTTGTAATTATATGGACTGATAAATTGATTAAATATTTTTCAAAAAATATATGATCATAAGATATAATAACTTTGGCTTTGATTTATTGGTTTCTAAAATGCTCTTTGGATCATATATAAATCATTGATTTGGAAAATTATAGATATACACATATACATGCATACATACATACATACATACATGATCCAAAGAGTTGTATGCATGAATTTGATTACAAAATAGTACATTGCTAAGTAAGTTATTTTGTATCATTTACTCATATCAGTTACACTACTTGCTTGATTTCTTTGATTATGTTTTGGTTACCTACTGGGCTATTATCTCATTCCTTTGACTTTTATATTTTTGCAAAGCCCGTGGCTTAAGAGTGAATGGATAGTAGTTGGATTTGTGAGACTACAACAAGATTCTAAATTAGCTGCATCTGATTGGCCTTTGCAATTTTTTTAGAACACTTTCACATGTTGCTATATATAGAATCTCTCAAATGTTGTTGTTATGACCTAGTCATTCGACCTCATTATGATAACGAAGGTGGCTATTCAAGCAACTAGCCACTTTCAGTTACAACAACTACTTTTGGTTACAACAACCACTTTCTATTACAACAACCATTTTTGGTTACAACAACTACTTTCGGTCACAATAATCGCTTTCAGTTACAACAACCACTTTCAGTTACAACAACCACTTTCTGTTACAATAACCGCTTTCAGTTACAATAACCACTTTCAGTTATAGCTACACCTATAAAAAGGGTAAGAAGGGACCTTCAAGGGATAAGCTAGTCTGAGGCCAGCAAGCCTACACTATGCCAAATTGATTACTCTTTCTTTTTCCATCTCTTTTTCTTTTAACTCTCCATTCTGTTACCTAGACCATTCCACTGACTTGAGCATCGAAGTATTTTCACTAGAAATCCGATCTGGGGATCTTTTTGTAGGTTCCATCCAAGAGGAGCGCGCTGGAAGAGCGAGCGGGTTTGCTCGACGCCTCTCAACCCAGGTAATTTATCCGCAACAGATTGGCACGCCAGGAAGGGGTACATTTTTTCACCTTGGAAAGGAGAATTTCAAGAAAAAGCAAGATGGAAGAGGAAGGAACAAACCTATCACGGGCCTTCTTCTGACTGCTCCAATATATGGCATCGTCATCGCCAATGAAGCAGCACACCAAGATCTTCGTCCTTGGCACCGGAGGCATCGGGATGGCTATCACCCAAACGATCCTCACTCAGGACCTCACCATCCCCAAAACCCTCCTTTACACCGCCCTCCTCCGCCTCCCGCACACCCTTTCCCATGCCAAGAAGGCCGCCCAGGCCAAGGTGGTCATGGCCGAGCATGTCCTCCTTGGCTGCCACGATAGCATGATCGGTGGATCCCTCATACGCAGAATCTCCGACGGGGAGTGCAAGCTGGTCAGCATTGGCTAGGAGCTGCTCATAAACCCCAGCCTACTGCTACTCGACAAGCACATATCCAGCCTCGACTCCACCATCGCTGGCCGGATCGTGACCACCATCGCCAAACACGCCCGCGGGGTCAGGACCATGTTGATGACCATCCACCAGCCCTCCAGCCGAATGTACTACATGTTCCAAAAGATCCTTCTGCTCTCCGTCGGCCACACCATCTACTTCGGCAAGGGCTCTGATGCCATGAACTATTTTTCCAGCATCGGCTATGCCCTCGCCGTGCCCATGAATCCTGTCAATTTCCTTCTCAACCTCACCAATGGTTTTTCTCTCGATAAAACCCCGAAGGACCGAGCAGCCCTTAAGGAGACTTTGTTGTCCGCCTACTCTCACAGCTTACATGATCAAATAATTGAGGAGCTCCAAGAGATAGGTAGAGAATTTAAAGAACCCAGCCCCATAAAACTACAAGAGAATGGTGCATGACCTGGTGGGAACAGTTCTCGGTGTTGCTGCTGAGAGATATGAAAGAAAGGAAGCACCAGGTCTTTTCCGTGTGCCAGGTTGTATAGATTCTTGTATCAGCTCTTCTTGGAGGGTTTATGTAGTTTGGATCCGGAGGACATGTTCTAGACCAGATGGGCCTCCTTTACTTTGTCGTGGGATTCTAGAGTTTCTACCTCGCCTTCCAAGCCATATTCACTTTCCTACAAGAATGCACAATGCTAACTAAAGAGAGAGTTTCGGGAATGTACAGACTCTCCTCCTACTTGGTGGCTAGAATGGTTGGTGATCTAACTATAAAGCTTATCCTCCCCATTGTCTTCACCACTATCACATATTGGTTGGGAGGTCTTTAGCATACGGCATCGAGCTTCCTCATAACCCTTTCCATCGGGCTCCTGGAGGTTCTTATCGCCCAAGACCTCGGTCTTGCGCTCGGGGCGGTGGACCTCAAGGCTTCAACAATGCTTGTGTCCATGATCTTGCTTTCCTTCATGCTCGCCGAAGGGTACTTCATCCAAAAAGTGCCAGTATTCATTGCCTGGATAAAGTACATCTCCTACACCTACTACATCTTCAAGGTCGATCAAGGTGCAAGGCCGATCAACATCTAAGAGGTGCAAGGCCATCTACGTGCAAGGTCGATCAATGCCTAAGAGGCACAAGGCCATCTATGTGCAAGGCTGATCAACGCCCAAGAGGTGCAAGGCCATCTACGCGCAAGGCCGATAAACATCCAAGAGGTGCAAGGCCATCTACATGCAAAGCCGATCAATGCCTAAGAGGCATAAGGCCATCTACGTACAAGGCCGATCAACGCCCAAGAGGTGCAAGGCCATCTACGTGCAAGACCGATCAACGCTCAAGAGGCACAAGGAAGATCAAGGTGCAAGGCCATCCACGCGCAAGGTTGATCAATGCCCAAGAGGCATAAGGCCATCTATGCGCAAGGCCGATCAACGTCCAAGAGGTGCAAGGCCGATCAATGCGCGAGGCCATCTATGTGCAAGACCGATCAATATCCAAGAGGTGCAAGGTTAATCAACGTGCAAGGCCATCCACATGCAAAGTCGATCAACGTCCAAGGCTGATCCGTCCACTGAAGCCCACCAGATTTCAAGGCCCACTAAAGCCTAAAATGGGCCCATTGAAGCCCACCAAATTTTAAGACCCATTGAAGCCTAAAACGGGCCCACTAAAGCCCACCAAATCCCTTGAGATCTAAAAGACGGGCCTGACCAGCCTACTTTATTATCAATAAAGGCATAGGGATGGCGTAATCAGCCTACCCTAATGGTAAATCCGACGATGTACCGAGGCAGGCCTGACCAGCCTACCTTATTACCAACAAAAGGCATAGAGATAGCTTAATCAGCCTACTTTAACGGTAAATCCGACAACGTGTTGAGACGGGCCTGACTAGCCTACCTTATGATTAACAAAAAGTACAAAGACAGACCTAATTAGCCAACCGACAAAGTGCAAAGACTATTATTTATTTATGCCAATATCAAGATCAAAGAGATAAAATTACTTCCTTCGCCCAAAAAAGAATCAAAGTCGAAGCATTTCATTGACAGCATTTTTTCGAGCTCAGGAGTGGGGGGCAATATTGTGACCTAGTCATTCGACCTTATTATCATAACGAAGGTGGCTATTCAAGCAAACAATCACTTTCGATTACAATAACCACTTTCGGTTACAACAACTACTTTCAGTTACAACAACTACTTTCGGTTACAACAACTATTTTCGGTTACAACAACCACTTTCGGTTACAATAACTACTTTCAGTTATAGCTGCACCTAAGAGGGGACAAGGGGTAAGCAAATCTAAGGCAAGCAAGTCCACACTATGCCACTTTGACTCTTCCTTCTCTTTTTACATCTCTCTTTCTTTTAACTCTCCATTATGTTGCCTAGACCATCCCACTGACTTGAGCGTCGGAGTATCCCCTACCGGAAATCCGATCCGGGAGCCTTTTTGCAGGTCTCCATCCAAGATGAGCGCACTGGAAGAGCGAGCGGGAGTGTCCCCCGCCGGAAATCCGGTTCGGGAACCTTTTTGCAAGTCTCCATCCAAGAGGAGCGCGCTGGAAGAGCGAGCAGGATTGCCCGACGCCTCTCAGCCCAGGTGATTTTATCCGCAACAGTTATTATATATAGTAATATGTGAATTAGGTTGATTAAGTTATTTAAATATATAAGCCGTGTATATTTTGGAATTTGTATTAGTGAGTTTTAAAAATTACATTGAAAAATTTGTTATTATTATTATTCTGCATATTCTTGTAAATTGTTGATAAATTGTTGACTTGCATGCTCATGGGATCCCATCCTGTGTGTGCGATGGATTGTCGTATTTGTTGAGTTTAGGTCGGGGGATCAATTAAGCAAATAGTAAACTAACACTATTAATTATGGGTAGCAATGGGGCAAAGAGAAGCATATTGCTTAAAAGAGGACACTTCACGCAAGCCGGTTTACCTAGAGGTTGTTCTAAAACTAGTCACTTTTAACTTCGGCCGAATTGTCAAGATAATCGGCACAAAAGATGAAGCTCACCTCCTCTCTTTGGAAAAGGTTGATCTAACCTTATCCAAAACGATCTAGTGGTGATATCTATCCATAGATATGAATATATCAACACATGACTAGGCAGCTGAGACGAACCAACTCATCGCTACTCCACGTCTTTTACTATCGTGGGTTTGAAATTTGGAACCTTGAAAAAGAAGGCAAGTTATCCAACCCTAGAAAAGTCCACTAGTTGTCCGGGTCCAAAACTGAGTTTGACTTCAGATTGTTATACCTAGATCCAAATAGCTCCCGAGAGTTTGAGGCTCCAAACCATGCTCCTCCTGAAACGGTAAGTTACAGAGAACCGAGCATGATCGATATGTAAGGCCCGATATCATGAAGTTAATTTAACAAACTGCAACGATAGACGACCTGGAGACACGTACGGGACATAAACATCGATCAAACTCCAAATATGAATTTTGATGGAAGACTAACAATTTATAACTCGTGACAGCATTTTCATGTTCTATGTTTAAATAACCCGTAACCAGTGTAATGGATGTTCCACATCCTGTTAATAACTTGAATCTTGTTCTCTGCTCTGTTGATCCGTACCAGCCCATATCCTCCTCCTGTTCTCATGACAGGCTTAATCTATCGATGAGTCTAGTTACATGGCGTCCCATGATAGACTTCTCCAATGGCGTCCAAACTGATAAGATTCTAATTACCGAAATCCCACGTCTCTGGAGGTTCTATTTAATCTCGTGGCAATTTTTTCTCTCGTAACGAACGAAGGACCACAAACATCTTCGTTACAAGTCTGTTACGTGTCAGACTGTTCTCCAGTAGCTTTCATCCAAACGTTATATATATAAACAGTAGCAGGGATCCCTTCCCTTCATCCATGCATGCCGACCGCTACCATGTCAACCTTGAAGCTAACTCCTCTCTTCTCGGCCTTCTTCTTTCTCTTCTCCCTCACAACACTAGCCGCTGCCGAGGTTGTCCTCGACAGGGATGGCAACGAGCTACGACGAGGGATAGAATACTACATCTACCCTGGCTTCACTGACATCGCCGGTGGTCTTACACTTGCAAGCCGGAACAACTCTTGCCCACTGGATGTGGCCCTCGCGATCTCCCCAACCAGTAATGGCCTCCCCCTCACCTTCTTGCCGGCCATTCCCGAGGAGGAAACGATCAACACATCGACGGACTTAAACATCGTCTTCTCGGCTGTCACATACTGCTCGCAGTCTACGGTGTGGAAGCTGGACTTCGATGACACCACCGGGCGTTTTTATGTGACGACCGGCGGCGTCGCCGGGAATCCCGGCCGTGACACGTTGGTCAACTGGTTCAAGATAAAGACCGGTCGTGGTGGCTATAATGTTGTCTTCTGTCCCACGGTGTGCGATACATGTAAGCCAGCATGCGGGAATTTGGGTGTATTCGTGGAAGATGGGAGGCGATGGCTTGGGATCAACTCCGATGCACCACTCCCGGTTGAATTCAGGAGGGCATGAACCGGAATGGAATGGGACTTTCAGTCGTGTAGTAATTAAATTTAAATAAAAGTCCTCATAGTATTGATGCAAGTTCTGATGACGTACTGAATGTGCTCCATGTATCTATAGGATATATAATTAAATACATAAAAGGTTCCCTCGACGTTTTCTGTTTCCATATTTATATTATTTTGTTTCTATTGCAGTGCATTCAAGATTTCTTGTGAGGATACTGTTTCGAGGGAAGCGGGGAAGGAATTGCAAACCCTTTTGTGATATTTTTCTCCGCCTGCTCTCTTTGGTTGCTGTCAATGGTTGTGAAGCCCTTGTTATTTTATCAAGCATAAGCTCCACGGCCATTTCAACCATCTAGAAGGAGTACCTCCATCGGACATCTAAATAAAATCACCGGGGCCGGGTGAATAAAATCCTGAACTCAATCATTTTTATCTATAAATATTTTATTTTAAATTTTATTATTTTAATTTAGTTGGGTTTAATCCTAAATCCTAATTGAATCAAATTCTATTTATCAGTTATGTCAAATCCTATTTTCTAATTGAGTTGTAATAGTGTAGTTTACCGGTTGTAATTAGGATTTTTATTTTTTATCCTTTTCGACCAAATCCTTTTTACCAAGTTGAACTACTTGTTTACATGTTTATGCCTTTTGATCAATTTGATCAGGTTGGGCTTTAGTTATTTGGTTGGTTTAATTTAGTTTTGAGTCATGTGATTAGATAATTTAGTTATTAAGTCCTGTAATACAAGGGGATCAAATTGAAGACCCATGTGATACTCAAACCAAGACCCATGTGTACCTAAATCAAGACAAGCCATGTGACTCCATGTGCTAGCCCAAGTCACTTGTCATATGCAATCACTTCTTGATGCCACTTTTTCAAGATTTTGGACAACCTCCAAAAAATCAGTTTTAGCAACCGATTTTGCAACCAAATTTTTTGGTTATATTTGTGACCAATTTTGCAACCGAATTTTTTTTAAAAATTTGTGACCGATTTTGCAACCGATATTTTTTCTGAATAATTTAGCAACCGATTTAAATCGGTTGCAAATTCAGTTGCAAAAATTTCATTTTGCAACCGATTTTGCAACCAAAATAGAAATTATTTTAAATATTTTTTAAAATTATTATTTAAAAATTTAGCAACCGAAAAATTCGGTTACAAATTTTAAAAATAAAAAATTTAAATTTAAATAAAATTTTGCAACCGATATTTCGTGATCCTGAGCTTCAAATTCTGAAATTGTATGCTGGATCGGACCATTTTGCATGGATCTAAATGGTGTTGCAAATTTGGATGGCTTGCTATTATTTCAAGCAACCATTTGCTGCCTTAGACCCTTCTTAATGTATAAATATAGGCAATCCTGAGCTTCTGAATCTTATTTTTTTAAAGTTTTGTCCAGTTTTTGTTGTTTTAGACCCTTCTGGCCTTTCTTTTCATGTGAGCATAGCAAGCTAAACATTGAATGTTTTTGTGCATGTTTATAACTGGTTTACCATGTTCATTATGAAGCCTCATGTGCATATTCTAAATTTTCATAGAATTAGTACTTGCTCATGATTCCTTCTCGAACTCTATATACTTGTGTTAATTGAATGGTGATATTGATTCATATCTACTGTACTACAAGCTTGTATTAAAATTTCTTGTTTTACATCTGGTCAAAACTGGTGATATTGGTATTTATAAAATTCAGGATAATAATTCATTTTTCATTATTTTTTTTAATTATTCAATTTTAGCAACCGATTTTTTTTTATTTTTTTCAGGATTTTTTTTAGCAACCAATTTTGCAATCAATTTTTTTTAACTTTTCAGATTTTTTTTTTAGCAACCGATTTTTTTTTTTTATTTTTCAGAATTTTTTTTAGCAACCGATTTTGCAACCGATTTTTTTTTATTTTTCCAGAAATTTTTTTTTAGCAACCGATTTTGCAACCAATTTTTTTTTTATTTTTTCAGAATTTTTTTTTTTAGCAACCGATTTTTTTAAAATTTTTTAGAAATTTTTTTTTAGTAACCGATTTTGCAACCAATTTTTTTTTTCAGAATTTGTTTTTAGCAACCGATTTTGCAACCGATTTTTTTTATTTTTTAGAAGTTTTTTTTAGCAACCAATTTTGCAACCGTTTTTTTTTTCATAATTTTTTTTAGCAACCGATTTTTTTTTTGTTTTTCAAAAAAAAAATTTAGCAACCGATTTTGCAACCGATTTTTTTTAAATTTTTCAAAATTTTTTAAAAAAATAATAATAAATTTCGATTGTTAAATCGGTTGCAAAATTTTGCATCCGAAATAATTCGGTCACAAATTTTTGCAACCTATGATTTTGTAACCGACTAATTTCGGTTGCAAAATCGGTTGCAAAAAAATTTAGCAACCGATTTTTATTTATTAGTAACCAAAAAATCGGTTACTAAAACTGATTTTTCTTGTAGTGCTCACATGACTTGTATGGACACCACTTGCCACTTCATCAAGACAACACAACACTGCCATGTCATTCTTTTTAGTCGACCTCTTTTATTCATGAATTAGCGCCACTTTTGTTTTAAGAGGAGTAAAGCAGAAGGAGTCTCCAAATTGGTCGGCCTCTTTTATTCATGAATTAGTGCCATTTTTGTTTTAAGAGGAGTAAAGCAGGAGTCTCCAAATTGGTGCCCTCCCACTCACTTCATTCATGCCAAAAAACTCAAGGAGTCAGCCAAGCTATTCCAACCTTCTTTGACGCTAACTTCCAAGGAATTTCAAATCCATTTGATCATCCAAATTGATGGAGGTTCAATGGTTATCTACTTCTAGTGTTTGGATCAATTAGGTTCCAAGCTGCTCAAGTTTAGAGAACTCAAGAATCCTATAAAAACTCTTAAGTTTTCTTCTATCCAGACTGAGGAGTCCATTATCCTTCAGGAGCCCACATCATCTAAACTCCAGAGTCTAGCAATCAAGGCAATCCATGAAGCAATCTTAGCCCTTCATCTTGATACCTCACCAATCCCCATCTTGGCACCCAACTTGGATGGAGATCCCTTGATGTCACACACCATGAAGAGAGCCCCAGTTCGGCCCAAGAGCAGGAGTCCAAGATGCCTAGAGCAAGGTTTCCAAGACTTGTTGCCTAAGTATTGCCCAGGTGGCTACCCAAGAGGGGGGTGAATTGGGTCTTTTAAAAATTGAAGGCAAGTAATGTGCAATTCTAAATCCTTTGTAAGTGGTAGGTGCTGTGATAGAATTATAAAATGCAGAAGCTAAACAGAGTCAAGAAAGCACAAAACAAACACACCAAATTTATAATGGTTCGGAGCAACCCAGCTCCTACGTCCACTATCCAAGATACCACTTGGGATTTCCACTATATTCACACCCAAATACAGTAGGATTGTTTTACAAGATCACAATCTAAAACCTCTACACTTTGGTTTTACAGGATCACCAAAGAAAACCCAACACCCTTTGGTTTTAACAGGCTCACTAAAGAAACCCAACTTGGTTTTTACAGGATCACCAAGAACCTAACCCTTGGTTTTAACAAGGCTCACCAAGAACCTATTTGGTTTTTCAATCAGGCTCACCAATAACCCAACAATTCAAATATTGAATTGAAAATAAATACAACAAGAATCACAAACTCAATTTGTCGGATAGTTACCGGTGCAGCTTGTTGGAAGTCCACTTGAATGCACTTGAATAAGCTTTAATGACTTGAGTGGCTTCTTCCTAAAGTTGTTTCAAGCTTCAGATTGGAGTTGGTGAAGACTTGAAAACTTGACTTGAATGCTCTTGTGCTCTTTTACTGTTGGTAGGTAGGATATTCAATAAAGCTCTCTTTTCTTTGAAGAACTCACTAATAACTTGCTTCAAGAAAGTTCAAATCCTTCAAATTTAAAGTCTTCCATCATCTCAAGGCAGTTCTAGTCATTGTAGACCGTTTGGTAATGATTTGTGACCGTTGGAGCACCTTTTAGCATTCAAAAATAAATTCTGGAACTAGTCGTTGGATACCTGAATATGACATTCGAGTCGGCTCGGATTCCATCGAGTCGACTCGGATCCTTCGAGTCAATAGGTCGAGTCGCCAAATCTTCAATACAGTCAACTCTTTGTCTCAGGGTGCAAAATATCACTCTAGATGAGTCAGCTCTTTGTAGCCCGGGTCAGCTCGAACTTGAATCTTGAAAATCTTGAACTCAATGAGTCGCTCTTTTCAGCTTGAGTCGGCTCTTCTTCTCAGGTTCAAAAAACCTTATTCTGGAAGAGTTGGCTCGATGCAATTCGGGTTGGCTCGCTTTCTCAGGCTTTCAGAATTAGGTCTGGCAGAGTCGGCTTTTTATCACTTGGGATCGGCTCGAGTGTCTTCTTCAGGATTTTTCCAATTGAACTTAAAAAAAACTCTTACCAACTCTTTTACAATTTCACACAAATCAACTCAAACTAAAATTCATGGCACACACACACTCATAGAAGTAACCCTTTTAATTGATTTTTCTTAGCATTTTTTATTAGGTTCTTCTTTATAAAAATATTTACAACACAACTCAACCAAGAAAACTGAAGTGTAGGAGTTGAAGTTTGAACATGTTATTCATCCTACAAAAACTTGTCAAATACTTGAAGAGTTGTTAGAAATAAATGTATATGCTCCAATGTTTGGTTATCATCAAAATCATTTATGGGGTCAACAATCTCCCCTTTTTTGATGATGACAAAACACTGGGCATGAAAAATTCTTTACACTCTACATGTATAATAGTATTCAAAAATTAAACATTCACATGTATCAAAGCTAATGAAATTAGTAAATGAGTATCAGAGCTCAAGAGATGATATCATAGTATATCATCAAAGTATTGAACTTCTCATGCTTCATGATATTATAATTAGCACAAAACATGGAGTATCAGAGTTCCAAAAAGAAATTGACAGAATTAACATCAATTTGTAAATCAGAGCATGCAATAGTAATTAGAGCATTAAGATAATAATTTGAGCAAGATCATTTCAAGAGAATCTTTCCCTTTCTCTAGATTTTTAAAGTAGTTTAATTAGTGCTATCATTTTTGTGCTCCCCCTTTTTAACTGTTTTTATGCACTTTAAGAGTAGTTGGTAAGAAGCTCAACATATATACTAATTTTTTCCTTTTTGTCAATCAATCAAAAAGGTGATTTCAAATAAAGCTCAGATTTTAAAATAGATTGAGAAAGTTTTTAATATTCGTTTGAGATAATTTCACATTCTTAGCTTGAAAATTCTAATTAAAATTTCATTATAGTTGTACTATAACAAGTGCAAAGATTGAATCATCGTACACGACAGTAAAGAAAATTAAAAGATACTTCATTGATAAGATTTTCATACAAGTTCAAAATGAAAATATATTTATATTGCAGAATATAAAAAGTGTAACATTGATAAATTCAGAAACAACCAAAAGACTAACTAAAAGATCTATTCTTCTTCTTCATTAGAAGAAGAGGAGCCTACCTCTATAACTCTATCAGAGGTCTTAGTTTTCAGGGGTTTAAACCTTAAATCCCTGAATCTAGTTCTAACAGGGGCTCTAAGAACTTTAGTCTTCTTGGTTTTGGGTTCTTTCTTGGTCTTAGTAGGTTTAGGTAGATTAGATAAAGGAACAGGAGCATGAATGTCAAGTGATTCCTTGATGATCTGTTCAGGAGCATCTTCAGTGGGAACAATTTCCTTTTGTGATTGTAGTATGATGCTTATGATCTCTTCCTTGAAGTCCTCCATTTCCTTTTCCACTTTTTGCTGGTGAAGCTCTTGTTCAAATCTTAATTTCTGCAATCTAATGTCAACTAACTTTCTGATTTCCTCAATTGCAGAAAACATATGATCAGTCAAAGAGTTGGAGATAGTTTCCATCTTTTGAAGTATCATATTTTTTAGGTCAGATGGAGTAACCGTTGTTTCTTCAGTCTCTTCTTCATCAGTAGCTTCATCTTCTTTAGAAATGGTAGCAGCAACCTGACTAGGCATCTTCTTTATCCATTTTCCTTCTTGCAACTTGTATCCTATTCTTTTTAGTGAATTGAAGGAGTAGATATTAAAGTGGCATAATGGCTTGCCTATTTCATTTGATAAGTCAACTCCTACTTCTTCAAATAACAAAGTAAAGACCATACCATAGGGTAGACAGGCTTTAACCTTTCTTGCTGCTTCAGTCATTTGGATCATCATTATATAGGGAAGGTTGAGAGACTTTTCTTCAATTAAGTGTCCCATAACTGTCATATCCTTTTCACTGACCCAATCAAAGCGGCCAGTTCTTAGAAGAAATATCCTGCTGATCATATTGTGTAGCAGCCTCATTTCCTTCGATAGTAGATTGTCTTGTACATGTTGGACTGTGCTCACATCTTCTTTTTCCAAAATTAATTTTAGAATGTGTTCTTTATCCGGTAGAAGAAGCTCAGTAACACCGTTCGTTCGCATTTGCAGCAATCTGCCCAATCTTTCTTCATCACTATAACTATCTTCCCCTTGACTGTAGATTCCAAATGAAATTCTTTAATGATAATGTTTTCATAAAACATCCGTACCAGTGAAGGGTAGGTCAATGTATCCAAAGAACAGAAATGCTTCCACCCTTGACTCTCTATCCAGTTTCTGATTTTCATTCTCATTTCTTCTAGGAATGCAAAGTCGATCCTTCTTCCGCAAGTGACAGGATGATTGATCATTGAGACATGCTGTCCGAAAGGAGGAGTTTCTTCATCTTGCTGGACTGGATCAGACCTTTTTCTCTTTTTCCTTCTTTCTTTTGCATATATACTCTGAATGCTTGATTCACCGATTTGAAGAACCTTCTTCGTAGATCTTCGAGGAGCCATTGCAGAGGGATTAAGGAATTTTAGGCTCTAGGGAATGATTTTTGGGATAATGGTAAAGCTTCCGAGGGAAGTGGAGTATGTTCAAAGTAAAGTAAGAGAGTGAAGTACTTAGAAAAGACAGTTCAGAACTTCCTAAATAGCATTTTTTTGACTTTCGAGTTGGCTCGCTCAGTCCTAAAAATATCCGAGTCAGCTCGACCAGAACGAACTCAGAACAACCAGAACACCGAGTTGGCTAAGCAAAGACTTAGTCGGCTCGACCAGAGCAAAAGTACAAGACTCAGATATTTGAGCCGGCTCGACTAGAGGAAAATTGCTCGAGTCGACTCGAACAGAAACTTTTCACATGAAATTAAATGGTCTAGAAATTGAATTCGATATACTGAATAATTCAAGGAAAGTTGTTCAAAAAATCATGAGTAATTGTAGGAGGTTTTCTAGATAATTTTTCCTTAGTTCTTGAAGGAAATTAGGTTTACTAAGTCTATAAAGGATAACATTGCCCTAATTCTCCTCTAAGCAACTCAAATCTATCCTGATTTAGTGGCTTGGTAAAGATGTCAGCTAGTTATTTTTCTGTTAGGATGAATTCTAGTTCTATATCACCACTCAAAATATGGTCTTTAATGAAATAGTGTCTAATCTCTATGTGCTTAGTCCTAGAATGCTGAATAGGATTTTTAGATAAATTTATAGTACTTGTGTTAACACACTTAATAAAAATTTTTCATTGAGAAACACCAAAATCTTCTAGTTGTTGTTTAATCCACAACACTTGCGCACAATAACTCCCTGTAGCAACATACTCTGTCTCAGTAGTAAAAAGTGCTATCGAGTTTTGTTTCTTGCAGTGTCATGAGATTAAATTCAACCCTAGAAATTGACAAGTACCACTAGTGCTTTTTTTATCTACTTTACAACTTGCATAATCAGCATCAGAAAATTCAATTAAATTTAACGATGATTTTTTTGAAAACCAAAGACCCTGATTACTTGTACCTTTCAAGTATTTTAATATTCTTTTAACAGCAAGCATATGTGTTTCTTTGGGATTATATTGAAATCTAGCACATACACATACACTATACAAGATATCTGGTCTACTTGCAGTTAAATATAATAAGAATCCGATCATACCTCGATATAGATTTTGGTCAACATTGGATCCACTTTCATCTTTGTCCAATTTGCAGGTTGGGCTCATGGGTGTGTTCATTTGTTTACTTGTCTCCATACCAAACTTCTTAATGATTTCTTTGGTATATTTGGATTGGTTAATGAAGATCCCTTCCTTTAACTGTTTTACTTGAAGTCCGAGGAAGTAATTCAGTTCATCCATTAGGCTCATTTCAAATTCTTCCTGCATTAGCTTAGCAAATTCTTCACAAAAACTTTCATTAGTTGTACCAAAAATAATATCATCAACATAAATTTGTACAACTAATATATCATTGTTTTTCTTTTTAATGAAAAGAGTTTTATCAACATTTTCTCTTGAAAAATCATTTTCAATTAAGAAAGTGCTACGTCTATCGTACCAGGCTCTAGGAGCTTGTTTCAAACCATATAAAGCTTTATTGAGTTTAAACACATGGTTTGGAAAAGCATGATTTTCAAAACCTGGTGGTTGTTCTACAAAAACTTGTTCGGCGATAAAATTATTTAAAAATGTACTTTTCATATTCATTTGAAGAAGTTTGAAATTCATGTAGCAAGCAAATGCAAGAAGTAATCTAATGGCTTCTAATCTTGTTACAGGTGCATAAGTTTCATCAAAATCTATACCTTCTTCTTGACTATATCTCTTAGCCACTAATCTAGCTTTATTTCTAATGACATTTCCTTGTTCATCTAATTTATTCCTATAGATCCATTTGGTTCCTATAATTAGGTGGTCTTCAGGTCTATCAACTAGTGTCCAAACCTTGTTTCTTTCAAACTGGTTCAGTTCTTCATGCATGGCTAACATCCAGTTTAGATCATTTTCTACTTCTTCTAAGGTGTGAGGCTTTATTTAAGATACAAAGGCTAGGTAATCATGTGAAGTCCTATGTGCAGACCTAGTCCTTATACCTTGAGAATGATCACCAATAATTAATTTCTTAGGATGGGAAGTAGCGTACCTCCATTCAGTTGGTAGATCGGTATGATCCTTACTTACCGTTTCTTCTCCTTCTTCAATTGATCTTTCTTGAATACTCATATCTTCCATCTCTTTTTGAATGGTACCTGCATCATTATCAATACACTCATCTTTTCTAGATGGTGATAGGTTAGTTTCATCAAAAATGACATGCATTGACTCTTCAACAGTAAGAGTCCTTTTATTAAAAACCCTATATGCTTTGCTATGTAGTGAATAACCAAGGAAAATAGCTTCATCAGATTTAGCATCAAACTTTCCTAGATTATCCTTACCATTGTTAAGTACAAAGCATTTGCATTCAAACACATGAAAATAATTTATATTAGATTTCTTTTCATTCCAAAGTTCATAGGGGATTTTCTTCAAAATAGGACAGATCAAAATGTGGTTTAAAATATAACATACAGTGTTCACCGCTTATGCCCAAAAGTATGTTGGAATATTACTTTCACACAATATTGTTCGGGCCATTTCTTTCAAAGTCCTATTTTTTCTCTCTGCAACACCATTTTGTTGTGGTGTTCTAAGAGTGGAGAAGTTGTGATCAATGCCATTTTTAGTACAATAATCATCAAAAAATTGATTTTCAAATTCAATCCCGTGATCACTCCTAATTGAAATTATAGAAAGATTTTTCTGTTTTGAAACCTTTTTGTAAAATTTTCTAAACATTTTGAAAGTTTCATCTTTATGTGCAATAAACAAAACCCATGTAAAAATCATTTGCAATCATAAGGGCATATTTCATACCTCCTAGGCTTGTGGTCCTAGTTGGTCCAAATAAATCCATGTGAAGTAGTTCTAAAGGTCTAGAAGTTGAAATCAGATTTTTGAATTTAAATCTCTCCCTAGTTTGTTTACCCATTTGGCATGCATCACAAACATAATCAAAATCAACTTTAAACTTAGGCATGCCTCTAATAAGATTTTTGGAAATCAACTTGGCAATTGTATGCATGCTAGCATGACCCAATCTTCTATGCCATAATAAACAAGACTCCTTGCTCTTAGCATTCATTGCAACCAAACTGGAGCTACTTGATATGGCAAGATCATTTAGATCTACCACATAAATATTTCCTAGTCTGTGTCCAATGAATTTACTACTAGAGTCAAGAGAGTTTGTTACATACACATAGATGATTCGAAGATAACTTTGCAGCCTTTATCACATAATTGACTAATACTCAATAGATTATGCTTCAACTTATCTACTAGCAATACATTTTCAATAAAAGTACAAGGGATTATTTTGATCTTACCAATTCCGATTATTTTTCCTTTGCCATTGTCTCCAAAATTAACCATACCTCCTTCTTTCATTTCCAGGGTGATAAATTGATCCTTGTCACCCGTCATATGCCTTGAACAACCACTGTCAAGATACCATCTTTTCTTTGATTTCTAGGCTGCAAGACATTGCTGCAAGAAAATCAATGAGTGCTTTTAGGTATCCAAGCTAACTTGGATCCTTTCAGGTTAGCTGAGGTGGTCCCTTTGGGAACCCAAACTTTTCTTGATGTACAATGGACATTTTTAATAGTATTGCAATTGAAAGCTTTATGTCCTAAATTTTTGCAAGCAAAACATCTAATTCTAGAATTTTGAAATAATTTAGACTTTGAAGTTCTTTGTGCATGAAGTGCAGAAATAGCAGGTTTTATATTTTAATTCTTATGAACATATAAAGCAGGTTTTGAAATGGAAATAGAGTCTTTTGTGATAAAGGTTTTATGAGAAGTAAACTTGGGAACAAAATATTTTTGTTTCACAAATGTAGTAGCTGAAACATAATTTGAATTTGAAACATTAAAACCTATTCCAGCTTTATTTCCAGAAATTCTTTGATCTTTAAGAATTAACTCAAGATTTGATGGGGATTCAGGGTAGGTCCATGTTCTTTTTCCATTTTTCTTGATTTTCTCATATTTTTTTATTTTTTGGCTATTCCCACTATTCCACCTATTCCCAATATTCCATCTTTATCCCAAATTTATCCCTACCTTATTCCTACCTTATTCCATCTCCTTCCCGTGATTTTAAAAAAACTTCCCAAACCCTAGCCACCGCCCTGCTTGCAGCCACCGCCGCCCGTCCGTCGCTCGCCTCTGCCAGCCTCGTCCGCCGCCCGCTTCCCGGTCGCAGCCCGTCTGTCGGTTGCCGCCGGAGATGATTTCCTTCCCCCTGTGCACGGCCACGAGTAGAGTCCGCACAAGCTTTGGAGCATCCCAGTATTCAGAGCAACATGCTTTTCAGAGCAGATCATCAAGCCAACATGCTTTCCAAAGCAGATCAGCACCAATATTGATGTAGCATGGATTTTGATGTAATTTATTTTTTCTTTTTTGGATTTCTTGTAGGCTAAGTAATTGAGGGTTTTGGTTTTTTTATATAATGGTCCCCTCTCCCTCTTATAAAGAAGAAGTTTGATATGAAATTTTTGGGTTTTCCATTGGTTCTGGTTCTGGACTGAGGCCCGTCTTTCCTTCACCTACGGGTGTCGAGGGATATGAGACCCCACTTCCTTCACTCCATGCGAGCATCGAGGGGCGCGAGGTACTAGTTATCCCCCTTTTCCATCGAGTCCCCCTCTAGGTCTTAGGGATTTTTCTTTACAGCCCCAGGTAGCGATTTATGTGGGATGCCCTAGGCTCCGCATGTAATGAGATGGGTGGGACGCCCTAGACTACATGTAGTGGGGTGGGTGAGATATCCTAGAGGTGCGACGTCTCTCCGTGAAGGTGAGTTCCCAGTCCTAGAGTGTCCATGTTTCCTATCCTCCATCCCATTGTTCCTCTACCAAGAAAATTGAAAACCAAAAGAGTTCAGCTATTTTAGGGTTTAGTGTCAGTTCGCCCTAGTCTCGGGAGGCTTCCTAGCCTCCTACGATCCTAGCTTGTTTAGGTGTTCCCTTTTTTAAATAAACTAGGGTTCATCGAGTCCGTCCCTCATCAACTTGGTATCAGAGCGAGTTGTGGATTAGGGTGTGCTCCATTTTTCGAACTCAACGGAGTCGAGTTCTTCATGGTCGAGGAGAATGATGGGGATCCAGGGGAGGTCTAGGTTCTTTTTCCATTTTTCTTGATTTTCTCATATTTTTTTATTTTTTTGGCTATTCCCGCTATTCCACCTATTCCCACTGTTATAGCTTTATCCTAAATTTATCCTTACCTTATTCCTGCCTTATTCCATCTCCTTCCCATGATTTTAAAAAAACTTTCCAAACCCTAGTCGCCACCCCGCCGCCCACAGATCTGGGCTACCCAGCCCCCGGCCACCACCGTCGACCCTCCATCGGTGCTAGCCGGCCCCGCCCTCGTCGAAAAATCCAGCCACCCGTCACCCAAGGCCATGAGAAGATAAACGGACACGGAGGTGTCCGTCCGTAGCCTGCCCACGGTCGCCGCTGCCGCCGCCACCGCCGGCCTGCTGCCGACCGCCCGCCCGCCGCCCACCGGCCCACGCCCGGGCGCTACCGCCCTCGCTGGCGCCCTTAGGCCCCACGCCCGCAGGAAGACCGAACGACACGCTCGTGCATGCTGTGCGACCGTGCCGCCCCAAGGCCACCGCCCACCGCTGTTGCCTGCCACCGCCCCCGCCATCCTACTGGAGCCACCGTCCGGCCGTCCGCCATCTCGCCGGAGTCTCGCCGGTGCCCAGGGGTCCCCCACGCCTGTGGGAGACCAAACGGCATGCCCTGGGCATGCTGTGCCATCTCTGTGCCACCACCCTGCCTGTAGCCACCGCCGGCCGTCCTCTGCTCGCCATCCGCCGCCCACTTCCCGGTCACCGCCCGTCCGTCGGTTGTCCCCGGAGATGATTTCCTTCCCCCTGTGCATGGCCACGAGTAGAGTCCGCATGGCTTTTGGAGTATCCCAATATTCAGAGCAGCATGCTTTTCAGAGCAAATCGTCAAGCCAACATGCTTCCCAGAGCAGATCAGTACCAATATTGATGTAGCACAGATTTTGATATAATTTATTTTTTCTTTTTCGGGTTTCTCATAGGCTAAGTAACTGATGATTTTGGTTTTTCTATATAATAGTCCCCTTCCCCTCTTATAAAGAAGAAGTTTGATATGAAATTTTTGGGTTTTCCATTGGTTCTGGTTCTGGGTTGAGGCTCGTCTTTCCTTCACCTACGGGTGTTGAAGGGTGTGAAACCCCACTTCCTTCACTCCATGCAAGCATCGAGGGACGCGAGGCCCTAGTTATCCCCCTTTTCCATCGAGTCCCCCTCTAGGTCTTAGGGATTTTTCTTTACGGCCCCAGGTAGCGATTTAAGTGGGATGCCTTAGGCTCCGCATGTAGTGAGATGGGTGGAACGCCCTAGACTACATATAGTGGGGTGGGTGAGATGGCCTAGAGGTGCGACGTCTCTCCGTGAAGGTGAGTCCCCAGTCCTAGAGTGTCCATGTTTTCTATCCTCCATCCCAATGTTCCTCCACCAAGAAAATTGAAAACCAAAAGAGTTCAGCTGTTTTAGGGTTTAGTGTCAGTTCGCCCTAGTCCCGGGAGGCTTCTTAGCCCTTCCATGGTCTTAGTTTGTTTAGGTGTTCCATTTTCCAAATAAACCAGGGTTCATCGAGTCCATCCCTCATCAAGCTTATTAGAAGATAAAGTTAATTTTTCAACAAGTGGCTTGAGTTTTTCAACCTCCTTTTTCAGCTCATTGTTTTCTTTCATCAAAATATTATTTTTGTCATGAAATTCTCTATTCTCAGTTTTCAAGGCATTACATTTTTTAGAAAAGGTATGAAGTTCTTTTTGTAATAAATTGTTCTTTTCTGAAATCTCATCTTTTTCTTTGAGTAAAGAATTATTGATATACTTTAATGATCTAATCTTTACTCCTGCCTTTTTAAATTCAGATAATAGATCATGGAGTGTAGAATTTAATTCCTCAAAAGTAAATTCAATTTGTGTGTCGGGGGAATTTACCTCATCCTCGAGACCCATTAGACATAAATTTGCTGTTTTCGTGGTTTCTTCTTCTTCAGTTGAAGTGGAGTCTTCACTATCACTCCACGTGGCAACCATCGTTTTCTTTTTCTTTTTTCTAAAAAATTTCTTTAATTGAGGACAGTCTGGACGAATGTATCCTGATTTCTTACATTCATAGCAGGTGGGGACTTGTTCCTTATCCTTGTCTTTGTCCTTATCCTTTTCTCTTGATTGTTCTCCTTGTTTATGGAATTTTCTGTTATATCTTCCTTTCTTCTTTCCCATAAACTTTCTGAATCTTCTCACGACCATTGCAATGTCTTCCTCTTCAAGATCATCTTCGGAGGAGGTAGAGTCATCTTCCATCTCTTCATCATCTTTTGATTCCAATGCAGCTTTGAATGCAATTGTTTTCTTCTTTTTCTGATCATCGTCTGTTCTATAATGCATGGCTAGTTCGTGTGTGATGAGAGATCCCATTAATTCATCCATTGATAGAATGTTCAAATCTTTAGCTTCCTGGATGGTAGTGACTTTAGGATCTCATTTATCAGGAAGTGATATCAAAATCTTCTGTACTAAATCAGCATTTGAGTATACCCTACCAAGACTTTTCAAACTGTTAATAATATATGTAAATCTAATATACATGACAAAAATACTTTCATTAGGCTCCATTTTAAACAATTCATAGTTATGCACTAAAAGATTTATCTTTGAAATTTTCACTTGTGAAGTTCCTTCATGGGTCACTTCAAGTTTATCCTAAATTTTCTTCGCTGAAGAGCAGATGGAAACTTGATTAAACTCGTTTAAATCCAAAGCACAGTAAAGCAAGTTCATTGCTTTGGCATTCAATTCCTCCATCTTCATGTCATGTTCATCCCAATCCTCTTCAGGCTTAGGGACATCCACGCCATCAATTTTAGTCATGGAAACATGTGGCCCTTTGAGAATGACCTTCCATAGTTGAAAATCAACAGCTTGAATATAGATTTTCATTCGTGCTTTCCAATAAGAATAATTTGTGCCTGTGAAGAGTGGAGGTCTATTAGTTGACTAGCCTTCCGCCAAGGACGTACTCATTGGATGAGCCATCAATCTTTACTCTAAGATAATCAGAGACACTGCTCTGATACCAGTTGTTGCCTAGGTAGCCACCCAAGAGGGGGATGAATTGGGTCTTTCAAAAATTGAAGGCAAGTAATGTGCAACTCTAAATCCTTTGCAAGTGGTAGGTGCTGTGATAGAATTATAAAATGTAGAAGCTAAACATAGTCAAGAAAGCACAACATAAACATACCAAATTTATAGTGATTTGGAGCAACCCAGCTCCTACGTCCACTACCTAAGATACCACTTGGGATTTCCACTATATTCACACCCGAATATAGTAGGATTATTTTACAGGATCACAATCCAAAACCTCTATACTTTGATTTTACGGGATCACCAAAGAAAATCCAACACCCTTTGATTTTAACAGGCTCATCAAAGAAACCCAACTTGGTTTTCACAGGATTACCAAGAACCTAACCCTTGGTTTTAACAAGGCTCACCAAGAACCTATTTGGTTTTTCAACCGGGCTCACCAATAGCCCAATAATTCAAATATTGAATTGAAAAGAAATACAACAAGAATGACAAACTCAATTTGTCAGATAGTTGCCGGTGCAGCTTGTTGGAAGTCCACTTAAATGTACTTGAATAAGCTTTAATGACTTGAGTGGCTTCTTCCTAAAGTTGTTTCAAACTTCAGATTGGAGTTGATGAAGACTTGAAAACTTGACTTGAATGCTATTGTGCTCTTTTGCTGTTGGTAGGTAGAATATTCAATGAAGCTCTCTTTTCTTTGAAGAACTCACTAATAACTTGCTTTAAGAAAGTTCAAATCCTTCAAATTTAAAGTCTTCCATCATTCCAAGGCAGTTCTAGCCATTGTAGACCATTGGATAATGATTTGTGACCGTTGGAGCACCTTTTAGCATTCAAAAATAAATTCTGGAACTAGCCATTGGATACCTGAAAGTGACATTCGAGTTGGCTCGGATTCCATTGAGTCAGCTCGGATTCCATCGAGTCGGCTCGGATCCATCGAGTCGGCTCAGATCCATCGAGTCATCTTGGATTAGGTCAAGTCGCCAAATCTTCAATGCAGTCGGCTCTTTGTCTCAGGGCACAAAACATCACTCTAAACGAGTCGGCTCTTTGTAGCTCGGGTTGGCTCGAACTTGAATCTTGAAAATCTTGAACTCGAGGAGTCGGCTCTTTTCAGCTTGGATCGGCTCTTCTTCTCAGGTTCGAAAAACCTTACTCTAGAAGAGTCGGCTCGATGTAGTTCAGGTCGGCTCGCTTTCTCAGGCTTTCAGAATTAGGTCTGGCAGAGTCGGCTCTTTATCACTTGGGGTCGGCTCGAGTGTCTTCTTCAAGATTTTTTCACTTGAACTTAAAGAAAACTCTTACCAACTCTTTTACAATTTCACACAAACCAACTCAAACTAAAATTCATGGCACACACACACTCACAGAAGTAACTCTTTTAATTGATTTTTCTTAGCATTTTTGATTGGGTTCTTCTTTACAAAAACATTTACAACACAACTCAACCAAGAAAACAGAAGTGTAGGAGTTGAAGTTTGAACATGTTATTCATCCTACAAAAACTTGTCAAACACTTGAAGAGTTGTCAGAAATAAATGTACATGCTCCAATGTTTGGTTATCATCAAAATTACTTATGGGGTCAACACTAAGGGAAACAAACACTAGTCTTTGTAACCCTTACATCTCTGGTTGTTGGTCTATGACTACTCCATCAACCCTCCCTGTATAATCAATGATTTTGATGAAATACAAAGACATTCTTTCCAATTCTTTTCCTTTGCTATGTGCATCGCGAGGTGTGAGGCCCTTTCCTTTGTTCTTCAAAACATCGCGGGATGTGAGGCCCTTTCCTTTATTCTTTAGATAATCACGGAGTGTAAGGCGCTATTTATCCGGACACCGAAAAATCCTAGCCTACCACTTCATTCCCTCTTCTCTTTCCCTTTTCCATCCTTTTCCTTCTTTGTTTCTTTCTAACTGATCAATCTTCCTTTGTTGAGTGATTGCAGGTGATCAAGGATTAAAATCAGGTATTCTTGCCTTGGAACCAATATCATGAAAGATCGGAGCCCGAAGATCAAGATATTGAAGCCTTGCCGCGAGATCCTGAGAGTTCCAACAGATCTACTTCAGTGAAAAAATTTCTTCGTTGGTAAAATTCAAAACCCTTTCTCTAGTCTTTAGTTTCTGATCTTTTGAAAGTAGACCCTAGTTTACGGTAGTTTCCTAGCCACCAAATTCTGATTTTTTTAGTTACTTTGTTAGATCCACTCGTGCGGGCATAAATTAGCTAACTAGTTTACCCTAATTGCTTACTTTGAGCCTTAAAACTAAAAATCATTAAAAAATTTTATCTCTATTTTTCTCTGCTAATTAAGTCAAAAATCAATAAATTAGTTTTCATAATTTATCCCACATCAGACTGGCTTAAAATTAAGGTATAGGCAGCTGCAAAGGCATACAACAAAGTTGAGCATGATGATATCATGAATCAAATTAAGGAGGCTAGCTTGGAGGCATTCAAGTATCTTAGTGCTGAAAATATTGGTTTATGAAGCAAATCTCGGTTTGGCATCATGGCTAAATGTTCATATATAACAAACAACCTTTCAGAATCATTCAATGCTTGGATTTCTGAGGCTAGACATAACCAGTGCTTGATTTAATGGATGTTGTAAGACAAAAAATTATGATGAAGATGGAATCAAGAAGGAGAATGGCTGCTCACTAGAAGGGAAATTTAGTTTCTGTGATAATGAAGTATATAAGAATAATCAATCTTAAGTTAGGCAATTATAATGTTTACAGAACCAGTGATTATAGAGCAGAAGTAATAAAGATTAATGGAAGACATGAAGTAATCCTCAATGAACAAAGGTACTCTTGTCGTTTGTGAGATGTGTCAGGCATTCCTTGTGTGCATGCTGCGGCTTTTATTTGTAGTATAAGAGGTGCAAAATTAGAAAATTATATCTCGGAGTATTTTACTCTTGTAAAGTATAAGGTAGCCTATGCATTAGAAATTGGGCCATTACCTGACAAGACCTAATGGATAAAAGTTGATATTAGAAAGCTTAGTTTAAGACCTCCAGGAAGGCCAAAAAAAAGAAAATTAGGGGTACAGATGAGAATACATTAAAGAAAATGCACAAATATAAGCATTGTGGTAAGCTTAGGCATCATGCCAGAACTTGCAAAAATTCAACAGTAGAAGAATCTCAAGCTTCGGTATCCTCATCTTTTGCACCGAAGAAGCTTGGGAGGTAATATATTATACTACTTTAACTTAATGATGCTTGTCATTTATCACTTATCATTGAAATATTGCAGGTCTACAAGAAATAGTTCAAGAGAGAGAGTATCAATTACTGGAGATACACATGCATATTTATAGTACCAAGAGGGCAAAGGAATAAAGGACGGCCCCGTAAGCAAGCTAAAAGAGTTGAAGATTCTATTAGAGAAGATAATGCCTACCCACAAGCAGGATAAAAGAGTTGAAGATTCTGATACTTAGCTTTTTTTTTTTTTTTTTTTTTTTTCTGCTTGCATATTTGATTGCATGTTTTGCTGGAGCAGAAGATTATGTTGGATATGGATATGATTTTTTTTATCTAGCAATTTATTTTGTTCTACAATAACCAAGATGGTATTCTTAGAATAATAATGCTCTCTGACTTCCTTTCAAAATGGCTTTATATTTGATGGTCTCTTCCAAGTGTTCTTTGCTATTTTGGTTGGTTAGCAGCATCCACCTGCTTATGCAGTAAATCAAAGCCATTCTTATCTGGAAAGGCCTGGCTTATCCACTGTCAATTGTTGGTTGTTAGATCCTCTTAATCTATTCGATTCATTTCACGTTCAGATGAACCAGGCATTTTCCAATTTATACTAACAGGGGTTCATGAGATCAAGAGTTTTGGTTTTAAGGCATAGGTTTCTTCCTCGATAACCCAGCGAGAGGAGGCGACCTCTGGGAGCCCCTCCTCTCTCTGTCTGTCCTCACAACCTCAACCTTGAGCTTCAGCAAGGACAGTGGACTGTTGGCTATGCAACACCCCAACATTTCTTCTCCCTCCCACGCGCTCCATGGTCTACTCTAGAGGGATACAACCGGTCTGACTTTTAAAGCATTGGACGCTTATGTAGGATTTCTGTTCTCAAATTGCTAATACCTAACTTAAAATCAATCCTAAGCCTAAAAAAAATAACTACACAACTAGAACCAATATGCAAAGCTTGCTTGTCTGTCTAACTCCTGGTCAATTATCTGCCAGCTTGTCAATCAATTATCAGAAAAATCATCACAAGAAGATGTCCTAGTTAGCCAATAGCTCTCCAATACTAACTAGCTCTTTTAGCCAGTCTGTGGTACATTGCCACTTCTTGTCTAGGAATTATGTTATATTTTACTGAAATAGGTCTATTAACAGTAAAGAGATTATTGCCTTGGCTATACCACCAACACTGTACTATAACATGTACCTGAATAACCTAAAAAATAGTAGTCCAAAGAACTAAATTTATATGAAGACAGAGCATAGACTCCATTAATTACCCTTTCCTTTTTTACAAAAAAAAAAAATAGAATATGATGAGCATGTAGGTAGACTGCTGGCATCAGGAAGCATGCATGGAAGATGGAGGCTCAAAAGAAACCAATGGCAAGTTTGGTGGGTATATAGCAAACAGTCACAGGTATCGACCAACATGCATTCCAAACCAAGGCTAGCAGTTGGCATCAACAGGGGATAAAAATACCGAGGAAACTAGGATGAGAAATGAAATTTTTTTAAAAAAAAATATTGAAAATCCTCAGAAAAGATGCAGAGGTAAAAGAGAGATCAGATAATACACTTGTACATGCTATCATGAATATGTTCCATGGAAAGTGCCATTGCTTAGCCAAGATCAGGGAAAGGAATTAGAGCTTTCAGCGATTATTGGATCTGTGAAGGAATTGCTGCTCATGAACCTGGAATTTTCAGTCGTAGCTCCAGAGACAATAATGCTGAAGTTTATTGGTGCCTTAAGTTAAATATCCATGCATACATATAAAAGATATTTAGCATAAAAATTGCAATGTTTGAACTTTAAATGACCACTGCTCGTACCTTAATTAGCCAAGTATAACACAATGCACGAGTTCTTCTAATATGAATCATGAAACAGCACCAGAACCTATACAAAGCTGTCTATTTTCCTATTCCAGCCACTCAATGAGGGGAAGGTAACTCATGAGTCTGCCTGCAGTTGGCATGGGGAAGCGGCACAAGGGACAGAGGTGGCTCCGCTCCAACCACTTGCCGAGGCACGTGCCATCGAACTCATGAGAACAGGGCATCGCCGTGACCTCCAACCCAGCCTGAAAATCCTAATTGACCAAAGGAGTGGAGTGACAGCTAAGAGCCCGGCACCGACGAAATCGCCGGTGAAGAGAAGAGGGACATCGTTGGTGGAGGAGAGAGAAATCGGAATATTGGTGATTCGGGAGAGGGGGAACAACGTTTCAGGAGAGGAAGAAATAACCGGTAAGGATTTTCTTTCCCACCTATTAACCATTTTCAAGGGCAAAATTATCATTTCATGATTTTTATTAATTTTTAATTTATAAAAAATATTTTTAGTTAATGATGTTAGCAATATCATTATGTGAGCGGTAGACATAAAATTAGTTTTTACAAAGGTATATACATAAATATAAATTTTAGAAGGATATTCATGTAAATTCTCTAAATTAAATACAGAAATATAAAGAGCAAGTAATAAAGGAAGTAATCACACATAAACACAAAGATTTATAGTGATTCGGTGTATTCCAAGTACCTACATCCACTTCCCAAGCTTTTCTTAAGATATTTCACTATAATCTCTTTAAGATTACAGCCAACTTATTTTCCAAGTCTCACAAGTCAAAACCTAGGCTCACCAACAATCTTTACAACTTGTTTTAATCTGGATTAACAAGTCAAATCCAAGTTGGTTTTGTCTCTTAAGCTCACCAACAATCTTTAACACCAGTTTTAATATCTTTGAAACTAGAACAATAAAAGAAATCAAGTATATAGAAAGTAAACACAAGAATTAGCTCCTTAATGAACAAAAATAAATGTCGTTGAAGCTCTCTTGGTTGCTTGAGTTGACTCCCTGAAATCTCTTGAATGCGCACTCATGGTTAAAAACTTGAAAGCTCAAACCCTCAAAAATGGAAGTCTTTTTCAAGTGGAATCTCTTAAAAGCTCCTTTATCTTGTCAAATGATTGGAACTTGTATCTTCTTGATTCTCTCTCTTTCTTATTTTTTTTGTTGACTTTAAAAGGTTTGGTGAGAGTTAAATAGCTCGAATCCACTGAAAAAGTTGTTGAAGATTGTTAGAATTGAAAAAGTAGCCATTTGGAGCTATTTGAAAACAATTCATAATTTCTAAAAAACTAACCATTGCACCAAGTATCGACACTTGAGTTCTTCATGAGTCGACACTTGGATCAGCTCAAGACAAAAATTTGAATTTCCTGCGCTCTATTCTTTTTTTGGTCTTAGGCTATGAATCAACACTTAGACAATGAGTCGACACTTGAAAAACTTTAGAAAACATAAGTTATGTTCATTTTGTTCTCAGGCGATGAGTCGATCTTTGAAGTATCGACACTTGACCATGAGTCGATACTTGCTATGTCAATCTAAAATTTCTGCATGCCAGTCTGCTTTTTCCTTCATGAGTCGACTTCTTGAGTCGACACTTGCTCTGTGCCATCCAAAATAGTGTGCCAAACTCTGATTATTTCAAGATATAGTTCAATAACTCTTTAGATACTTCTTTATAAAGACCAAAAGGACTATTTTGTGAATGTTCCAAGATTAGAGGATCGCTCAAACATTGAAAAAAGTCTTGCACTAATATTAGTAAACTTGATACACTTGATTTGGGAGTTTTATGTACCTATGACATGAAATTCATATTCAAATTGAAACGTTAGTCCAAACATATCTTCAATATTTTGTTATTCATCAAAATCAAGAAGTCAAAGCCAATAAAATGTTGCATGCCATCACATATTGCATTGAATCCTAGATTATTCATCAAATCCTAATCATCTTCATCCTCATGACCGGCTGCTCCTAAGACAAGCAAATTGCTAGCAAGACAACTACCACTGCCCAATCACTATCATGAAAACCTCGCCACTCGCCTTCTTCATCACTATCGCTGGGATTGTTGCCCCTTCGTCACCACCATTAATCACCTTGAGAAGCTTACTAGGGTGCTGTGCCATCATAGGAATCATCAGCCTTGTCCCCTTTTGCTAGTGTTGCCATCGGATCATCGCTGGTGTGAGATCATTGTTGATCGTGCAAATCCCAATGACAACCAAGCCTAAAATCTTTGTGAGCTTTGTAAAGATTGGAAAGAAATTGTTCCCATAAGC
The DNA here is from genome assembly GCA_021397845.1 of Areca catechu. Lineage (NCBI taxonomy): Eukaryota > Viridiplantae > Streptophyta > Magnoliopsida > Arecales > Arecaceae > Areca > Areca catechu. Next base: position 74,464,946 of record CM038049.1, on the reverse strand, counting down.
GATGCCTCAACCTTATGCACTGAGCAGCTAGTCCATGATGGACTGGCTACTCTAAAATTCATTTTATATTGCATTTTAAATGGATTTTAGGTTGGCTTTGGATGGTTTTTGGGTAGAACTTGGGCTTGCCTTTGTGCTTCCATTTGGGGTCCAATTCAAGTCCAATTTGCTTCAAATCTTCTTCATTTTAACATGTAAATCAAGCTCTTTGTACTAATAACCATATTTTTATAAAATATAAATAAAAATATCAATTCTTAAATAATAAAGATTAATTAGTATGCAACTTGATACTTTAATTGACATATTTATAGAACTCATCAGTTGTTAGAGGGCCAATGTTATAGATGGCTTTTATCTTTTTTGGATTGGCTTCTACCCCCTAGTTGGAGACTATATAGCCTAGGAACTTATCCAAGGCTATCCCAAAAGCACATTTGGCAAGATTCAACTTCATGTGATACTTTCGGAGGGTGAAGAATGCTTCATGGAGTTCATCGACGTGGGTTCTGGCAATTTTACTTCTAATGAGCATGTCATCCGCGTACACCTCTATGTTTTATCTAATCTAGTCCTTGAAGATCTTGTTTACTAAGTGCTAGTAAGTAGTACCTACATTTTTCAAACCAAATGGCATGATGCTATAACAAAAGAGACCACGTTCAATAATAAAAGTGGTTTTCTCTTTATCCTCTAGTACCATCCAGATTTGGTTATAGCTAGAGAAGGTATTCATGAAGCTGTAAAGATCATGGCCTGAGGTTGACTCAACCATCTAATCGATTATTGGCGAAAGGTAACCATCCTTTGGACATCTCAATTAAGATTGGTAAAGTCTATGTAAATCTATCATTTTTCATTTGCTTTCTTCACCATGACTATATTGGAGATCCACTCCGAGTAGGTGGTCTCTCGAATAAAGTCAACATCAAGTAGCTTATCGACCTCCTCGGTTATCGTCTTTTAGCATTTGGGTGCAAAGCATCATTTCTTTTACTTATCGGGTTAGCACTTCGGGTCTGCCTTCAGGTAGTGCACCATTATCAAGGGATCAATGCTTGGCATGTCCATGGGTGTCTAGGCGAGGATATCAGTATTTTTCTATAAAAATGGAATCAGTTGATCTTTAATTACTTGGTCCAAGATTGAGCCAATCTAGACCACATGCTTTGGATTTCTGTCTACCAAGGGAATGGAAATAAGGTCTTCGGCTGGCTCTCCTCATTGTTCAACCAGGTCATCATGAGTGTCTAGCCCTTCAACCTAATAGAAATTGACAGTCTTGCTTCCTTGGAACTTGATATGATAATAGTATGCTTTGGTCTCCATGGATTTCTCCAACCCCATATGCTTTCAAGAACTTGACCTTTAGGTAGTAGGTTGATACAACTACCCAAAAAACATTGAAACCTGGTCATCTAAGAATGGTATTATAGGTCGAGGGTGTTCAGACAATAAGAAAATCTACACAAGTAATGGATCAGAGGGGATAATATTCAATTCTCATGATCAAGGAAATCATTCCCTCCACTTGAACTGTGTCCCCTGTGAATCTAACTAAGGGGGAATCCACTCAGGTCAACCAATTAGGGGAAATCTTTATTTTCATGAGAGCATCGAAATACAAAACATCAACTAAACTTCTAATATCTATAAGAATGTGGCATACATCATAGTTCTCCACATTCAATGTCAAAACAGCTGCATCATTTTATGGGAACAAGACTCCCTTATTGTTTTCCTCTATAAAGGTTATCGACACAGCTCGTCTCTTATTTGGTTGCTCAATGGGATGATAGAACCCCCTAGTGATCATGCCTACCAATCTTGATAGAGGTGAGTTGCCTCTTTTTGGGGACGGAGGTAGCTATGGCTGCTTGACCAATCAAGGTGATCTCAGTCGATCCCTTTGCTCCCTCTGATATTAGATGAAGTGCTTGAGGTAGCTTTTCCTAATCAACTTCTCGATCTCATCTCGGAGCTTAATACACTTTTTAGTATCATGGCAATGGTCTCGATGGTACAACTAGAACTTGTTCAGATTTCTCCTATTTAGTAGGGTTTGTAGCTTCCGTGGCTCTAGAATCTATCCTTTAATTTCCATCAACACCTTCTCCATTGTCACATTCAAAGGAGTGTAGGTATTGAACTTTCTTGGTGGTGATGCTTGGCAGGCTTCTCTGGGTCAACGGTCCTTGAAGATCCTGTTCTTCTTTTATGGAGACTTAGAGCATGGTCAAATCCTTTCTTTCTACTTCAGGAAAAACTTTTGACTGCTTTGCATTCTCTCACCATCCCCTAGTGTGGAGGTGGTAGGGACTTTTTCTTCTTACATAAAGGCTTCTTCTATCCAAACATACTTTTCAGCTTGAGCCAACGTATTTATAAAATCTCTAGGATAAGTTTTGATTAGTAACTATTTAAGGTCAATCTTCTGCAGGCCATTCATCAGGGCTAACATAGGGACCGACTGATCCAAGTCACAAACTTCTAGAGTGGTCCCATAAAACTAGCTTACGAAGGCTCGGATCATCTCCCCCTCTTTTTGCTTGAGGGTGTAGAGGTAGTCTGATCGCTTTTGTTGCTTCCAATTGCTGACAAAGTGATCGATGAACAATCGACTTAGTTACTCTAAGGAGTGCACCGACCCTGGTTTCAGGCTTGCATACTAATATCAAGTGGCTGCCATTAAGTTAGATGGGAAGGCTCGGTAGAGGATAGGATAGGGAGCTCCATGAAGGAGCATTGTCACTTAAAAACTTGCCATTTGATCATCGGGGTCGATAGTTCTATTGTAACTCTCATGTTATGGGATTTTGAAGTATCGAGAAGTGATGCTTGCATTATTTTATTATCAAAAGGTGATTAATTATTAAACCAATCATTTGGTGTCAAGAAGAAATTATGAATCACCTCGATCTATCGATCCAATTCCTTAAGCTTTAGCTCAAACTCCATGTCTTGATCGACAGGGGCCTCCGGTCATTAAGGGCATCGATGTCCCAAGGTAGAACCCTACCCCAATCGTGGGCTGCGATAATGTCGCCTCCTAAGCCCTGGGCTCTTAGGGCGTCAATGATAATAGGTGGTCCTTTCCAGATCCCTAGGAGGGACTCATGACTGCTCCAATAATGGAGGTATTGCTTCAATCACTGGGTGAGGATAGAGTGTTGTAGGAGGCAATGTAGGTGTTGGCTATATACTGTTGGCTGAGAGACCATAAGCACCATTGCTAGTGAAGGTTTAGTTGCCGAAGGTGGTGTAGGGGTAGCTTGAATGGCTGAAACTGTCACCACCAAGTTCTGAACTTGCATAAAGAGTACATTGAACTGCTCTACACTGACTACCAACGTTTGTGGCAATGGCAAGCTTCTAGAGGTGCAGTCTATGGTTGATCATTTGCCTAGCTTTTCATTGCCCTTTTCACCAACAGAGAGGTGGTGGTGCCGGTGCAATAGGAAGCAGTTTTTTTTAATAGCATTGCTAACACGCTTTTAGGATTATGCTCTCCATAACTATTAAGGCCCTTCCTTTATTATGTTGGTTCTGAGATTCATTGAGCAGTAGAGGAGGTGGAGATGGTGCTAGAGTAGGCGATGCAGGTAGCTCTCCGAGAGATGGTACATGCAAAAAGTCCAATCGGGGGAGGCCTCGATGAAGGCACGCAAGACACAGTATGCATACCTTGGGGGCTAGCATGGAGTCCCCTTTATAAGCAGAGATTCAAGGGCATTTTTGGGATAATGAAAATCCTGGTACATCTTGTGAAAAGTGATAGAGTCCTTCATGTGTCGCCTGGGGATTGCTTGTTAGTAGGGGATGTCTTGGCCCCTTAAATGCATACTTGTTGTTTGCTTAATGCATGCCATGCCTCATTAATAGTGGTGCAGACCACTATGCAAGTTAAAACATACTACCCTCAATTACCCAAATATGGCAATGATTTGAAATTTTGAGATGTGATAGTGAGTTCTACTACATGGTGGAGGCTACAGCAATGAGCATCGGTAGATCATGCTTGAAGAGTTTTGAGAGGGTGCACCACCTAAAGGTCCACCAGCCGACCATTCTCATGGTGTCCAAGGCTTGGTTGGTTAGGAGATTTTCTACAAGCAACTTTGGTTAAGGGAGGAGCCCACATGATGATCAGAGACTGCCAGACTGTAGTTGTCGACCTATGCTTAGGCTGGGTCAGATGGAGATAGTTGGTGGGTAATATTCAGCATAGTTTGATTAGCTAGAAAGTTCTTCCCAAGTAGATGCACGAGAGATCACCACATGCTGAGCATGTGACGGTGTTTGATGAGTGGTCAGCAAGTGTCTGAGGAGTCTTTGGACACATGTGTTGACCACTACCAAGGATCACTTGACCATTGCCGAGGATCGATTGAACTAAGATGGTGGGTGACATCCAATGTGATTTGGCCAGTCAGGGTGTCTTGTGGATGGGAGAAAGGGCTGATGTGCATTGAGCGCATAACTTAGCCAGATGAGTGGTCGGTAGGTGCTTGCTAATGGCTGCTGTCAAGGCCCATTCAAATGTGTATGTTTGGAGATTGGGGTTCAACTAAGTTTGATCGGGTGGTTGATCAAATGAAGTGATCGAGTGCTCTGTGGTCATGTGACCGAGCTTGGCTTGAATTAAATGGCTCAGAGGCATGAGGCTTGGTTGATCGGTCGAGGAGGTTATCCCTCCTGGTTGGTTGAACAGTTGGGTTGACCAGGTGTTGGTAGTGTTGTCCTACTTGATGACACTGGAGTCGGTAGCTAATCTCACTGGACAAGCAGTCGGTGCATCAGCATTAAAGTTGCTTGTCATCATTCAAGCTTCATTTTCTTCATGGTAGCTTAGTTCGATACACGGTCAATCGGCCCATGACATTGAGCCATTGGGTTCAACCAACTCTTAGGCTTTGTGCCTTCGCTTAATGACTAGGCTGCTAGACCAATAAGTCATTTGTGTTGCTACGGGCCCCATGTCCCTGGCTCGAACATTATTCCACCAACACTGTGAATGGGAAAAGGTTATGGCCTAGGAATGGTACAGAGGTAGTGTTACCTCCACCACTAAGAGTAATGCCAGGCAGGTCTAAAAAGATGAGAAGGAAGGACCCACACGAGGACTCTAAGCACCCTCATAAGATTTCAAAACATGGATGTTGCCCAAAAAGCAACCCAAGAGGGGGGATGAATTGGGTCTCTAAAAATTTAAGCTAGTCACAAATTACAAGCTCAATGAAAGCAATCCAATCCAACAAATATATAAGTCAATGTACTATGAATCAAATGCAATGCTCTAAGATATAAGTGCAGCGAAAATTAAGTACAATAAATAAAGAGCAAAGAGAGAGAGAGATCAAGCAATCACAAACACCAAAAGCTATAGTGGTTCGGTGCCAACAATGCACCTACATCTACTTCCCAAGATCCCCTTGGAAATTCACTATAATCACACGATTACAGCCGATTAGTTTTCCGGGCTCACTAATCAAAACCTGACTTGTTTTACAAGGCTCACAAGTCACAACCTCTCTTGGTTTTACAGGCTTACCAAGAACCTAATTGGTTTTCACAAGGCTAACCAACAACCTCCCTTGGTTTTCCAAGCTAACCAAGAACCTTAGTGGTTTTGCGGGCTAACCACCAACCAATTGGTTTTCAAGGCATACCAATAACCTCACTTGGTTTTACAATAGGCTAACCAAGAACCCTTACAAGAAATAAGGTTTAGAAATAAAGAACCAATGTAAGCTTTCAATAACAAAGCGAATATGTCGATGTAGTTCGATGTAGAGTTGCTTTGCTCTTGATGAAGCCTTTTGGATACCGAAGATTGGATGATCTTCAATGCTCTTGATGACTTTTGAATACTTGAAGGCTTCCTTTAGCTTAAGAGTGGTTGAAACTTGAATGAATAGGAGTTAAGGCTCTTCTCTCTTCTTTTCTCTCTAGACTCTTTAATGGTATTCAATATGTTGTTCTTTGATTTGATTTGGAGCACATAAATACCCTCCCAAGGCCTCAAAATCGAAATCTAGCCGTTACACTTGAAAAACTAGCCGTTGGGGGCATTTTGGGCGAGTTCTTCGCTTGAAAAAACTAGCCGTTAATGTTGTCAGAACTCCATGTGTCGACACTTCCTCAGTTGAGTCGACACATAAGGTCGATACATGTTCTTCTTGAATCGACACATAGTTCAAAAAGCTCCATTCAGATTCTCTGAAAATCTCAGATGTGTCGACACCTTCTCAATTGAGTCGACACCTTGAGTCGATACCTTGCTTCCATGTATTGACACTTCAACTTTCCTTTAACTTTTGCAAGTTCTGTAGCTTGAAAGTCTCAGGCGATGTGTTGATCCATGTGTCGACACCTTGAGTCGACATATTTGGTCCATGTGTTGACACTTGATCTATGCCATTTGAAACTTTGCTGCGTACCGACCTGAGTCGATACTTCATCTTCATGTGTCAACACTTCATGTCATGTGTCGATACTTTGAGTTGACACATCACTGAAAAATACACAGAAATTGATGATTTTGAGCTGAACAGGTTTTCACTTAAATTAGTTATCCATTCAACCATCTCTTAAGTGTCTAAGTCTTCTTTTAATCAATATTTTCATTACAAACTTAGCTCCTTCAAAACAATTGGGCTTCTTCAAATTTTGTGAACACCCTTTCAATAAAAAACACACTCAAAGCAAATTATTAGTCCTCAACTTATACTTAACTGTTTTGCTTATCATCAAAATCAATTAGTGGAGTCAACAATGGAAGATAGATGACCTGTCTGGTGTGCTTCAAAATAGGCCATAACAAGCAGGGTTATCCTAATAAAAGTGATTCATCAATAATTGATCCTTCTCCAAAGAGTCCTAGAGGAAGGCCAAGTAAAAATTAAGTTATCACAACCAAAAAAGAAAAAAACTTACTTCACAATTGCATGCCTTTATACTTTGTTTATTATATATCAATATCTTATTACCTTTCTTATATCAGATTACATCTATTGGAGCCAGTGATAGGAGGTAAGCAAAATTGCCAATTAAAAGAAGAGGAGGGCAAATGTCTCCTCTAGGAACTCTTAAGTAGTAAGGTGCTGGTGGCTCCACTCACACAAGGACAAGGCAAAGGTAGGAAATGCTTTTCAAGGGTTGTGGGCTATATGTTTTGCTAGATATTGGGAAAATATTTTTTATGGTAAGATTTAAGTCCAACAATTGAGTTGTTTAATGTTATATTGTTGATTTATATGTAGAATTAGTTTGTACAAGGACCAAGCCAGATGAGACATAACAGTGGAAGAAGTGCAACACAAATTGGTATGGGATCACTAAGAGCACAAGTAGATTCTAGAAGGAAGAAACACAATGAAGGAACTCGGTCCTTGTTTAATCAGCCAAGAACTCAGGATAGCACTATTGATAATGTTAGTTGATGTTGTGGATTGTGTTGCTACCATGGAAGCAGTGGAAGAGGATTGTTCTTCTTGGTTAAGCATATCAATGATTCTTGTTATATTTTACAATACTTTTTTGGAATTACAAATGGTTACTGTATGAAATTTCAATGTTATATGTAATGGAACAATGGATTTTCATTGTTATAATTCAGTGTAATTCTGTGGATTGTGTTCAGACAGTGGAAGTTTTTGTTGTTTTATAAGACTTTGTTGGAATTACAAATGTTCAATATATGAAATTTTAGTGTTATATGTAATTGAACAAATGATTTAGATAGTTCTAATTTAGTATTAAATGTTCACCATTGATGTTTGTTATTAACTTCCATGTTTCAGGTTGGAATTACAAATCCTAGGTTTGGTTTGAATGTTTCACTTTTTTAGAACAATTCTATGTGCAATATTTCAAGCAATAGCAAGGCATTGTTCTCAGTTATTGAGAACAATTCTATTCTTAATTTAGTTTGAATTACTTTTCTTGGTTTGCATGTGTCAATTCACTCTCAATTCCAACAAAAACTTAATAGCAGGGCATTGTTCTCAATTATTGAGAACATTGGTTTGAATTACTTCTTTTGGTGTGTAGTCATTGTTAGTTTCAAAGTCATAAGGACTCTGTCTTTGCAGGTCTATCACACAAGTTGAGGTTCATTTTGTAGAGAAATGAGTTAATCATATGTTTGCAAAGAAAGTAATGTTAGCTGACTAAGAACTTCTTTTGGTTTTTAATCAATGTTAGTTTTAAAGAAAACTTATTTCAAATGAATAGACATGTTACATTTGCTTGCATTCATAAATTCTAGTTCAACTTTATTATTCACCAGATATTTGCATTGCTGCATCACTATGACATAGTTTACTAGCTTATCAAAGCCTAAAACTTTGTTGTACCTATTTGAGCAACTTATCAAAAATCTGGAACTTTGTAGTCAGAAACTTATCAAAGCCTGAAACTTTGTAATCAATGTTATGATTGAGCATTGTTTTCAAGAATATGACATCTGTTTGAGCAAATCCTGAAACTTATGCTTAAGCTTGAAATTTATCAAATCCTGAACATCTTCAACACCTATTTGAGCAATAGCAAGGCATCTTACAGTCCTTAACAACTAATAGTTCTCTATTACTTATTAATTGCTAACAATATAGGTCAATCAAGTAATTGAGCTAGCTATTCTTCTCTATTGCTTTTCCATTACAAGATCCAATCATTCTTGCACCACTACCTTCAAAAACTGATAAGTACATGGCTACCTAAACAAGCAACCTGGTTAACCGAATTTATCAAAAAAGAAATCAAGGGACTTGTTTGTATCTTTCAATATTTTCCAAGTTCATAAAAGCAAAAGATTTATAATAGGGTATATTCCTTTGTATTAATGTACAAGCACTGATATTTCAGCTTTTTCTTTACTCAGTGGCACATGACTTAATTAATAGTGGCATGGGACTCAATGTTTTATATTTTAACTTTGATAACAACGGCATTCTCATTGTCATCTTCAATATTTTAGAAGATTATGATACATAACTTTATGATACAATATATTCATATATAGGTAGGGGCAATCAAATATAGGGGGGCAATCAAAATTGAATTCTAATATAAGTATCATCTATGAATTCCAATAACTTCGCTGCAACCAAAATTGAATTCCGATATAGGTATCATGAATGAATTCCAATATACATAGGGGCAATGGAATTTCAATTCTAATATATGTATCACATATGAATTCCAATATAGGTAGGGGCAATCAAATTTGATTTACAATATATGTATGATCTATAAATCAACTTATTTGAGACACACCTGGACCTGTGAACATTCATTGTTTAATATAAGAGATGATCCTCAACACGCCTTGATATGTCATTTCACTCAAATTCTTTCCTTGTGCCATTTCATATTTGCTCTCTTTCAAGCTTCACTATTTTATATTTCAAGTTCATTTAAATGAAAATAACTTTACTAAGAAGAGATGCAAATATTAAACATAAACCATTACATTCAATAACTTTGGAGTATAACATTGATTATAAAGTTGATTTTCAAAATCTTTAAAATTCTAAAGCTTTTCCTTTGTATGACCACCACTTTTAAAATCATTATATAATAGTATACATGGAAGTTGATCAAAATATGACCATTATTATTAGTAGAATGAATAAAAACATGACTACAATCGTATATAACTTCTCCCTTGCAGCATGCTTAACAAGATTCCTCTTTAACTCTACACATTCTGTTTTGATTCTTGATGCCTCATCTTTGATGTCACAAGTCTCTTTCTTTAAATCCTCTACCTCTTCTAATGAACTAATTATCTCTCCTTTGAGTTCAGCCACATGTTCTTTTAAACCAAAACTTTCTTCTCTGTACCTTTCAACTATAGCAGATAATCTTTTTACATCAACTTTCAATTCCCTTGCTTCATTCATTTTTTTAAGTAGATCTACTTTGGCTCAACCTTTTATCTTTGGATCAATCCAAGCAAAATATCTATAATTAATATCTACATTATAACTAAAGAACTCATAGTAGCATAATTTAAAAAATTAAACATTGAAAACAAAGTCAATTAATACTAGTTATACTCACCTAATAATTTGGACAATCCCTAAACCTTCATCCAAGATTATCTCTCCATAAAGTCTATAATTTAACTACAAGACCACACTTGCATTGATCGAGAACTTCATAACTTTCAATTAACTCTATGTTAGAGACCGAGAAGTTATGTAAAAACATTTCAACTCTTCCAGATGCCATGTCTTTTAACACTCGCCTTTATCTCACCAATGTACAATTCTTGTAAGTTGTAACTAAAGTCAATTGACAATTAGTTAGAAGAAAAACATAAATGGATTCAAGAAAGTAAAAACCTATCTAAAAAAATGAAAAAAATATAAAATAAAAAAATTGTCTTTGTCATGAAAATAAATGATACATCATGGCCTTGTTGTCGACCAGCAAACCACCACTCTTACAAGGATGTTGAATCATCATGAATGAAAAGAATGATCAATTTATATAATTTAAAAATAATAGATATAATTAAAAAAATCATCCATATCAACCCTATTTTTCCTTACATATGATTCTCATATAATGCCATATTAATCTTTCCTGACAGCAACCAGATAAAATTAGAACCGAGATTGAAATTGAAAAATTCTAGAAACTTAATAATTTATTTATACTAAATTGGAGTTCAAAATGAAATTAAAAACCCTCAAATAATTCAAAATTCTTTTATATAATTAATTCTAATTTTAATAATCATTATTTAATTTATTTAAAAACTATAATTAAAATCGGTCAAAATAATTACTTTTATTTATTCCTAGTCCTCTAGCCTCCCTGTTTTTTAATTCCAGGTCCTCCAGCCTGTTCCCCCGCCCTGAAGCCGGGCTTCAGGATCTTAGAACGAAGGGACAGACTGTCCTTAATGGACGGGAGCTGGACGAGGGCTTTGACGGTGACGGGAAAGCAGTGGTTGGGTGGGGAGGAAGGGTTACAGAGCATTTGGACGAACAGGGAGAGGGTGGTGGTGGGGAGGCCGTTGGAGAGGCGGGCATGAATGAGGGTGTTCAACATGGAGGAGGAGAGAGAACGAACGTGGCAGAAGAAGGCGCGGGCTGGAGAGAGGAGGGACTCGAGGAGGTTGCCTTCGACGAAGGGATCGTGAACGAGGCCGGAGACCACGGTGCGGGCATGAAACTTAGGATTAGCGGAATAAGCTTTGAATCCGTGGAAGGGACCAGGGATTGCATTTTGGGCGGATTGGCCATTCCCATTCTCCCCCCAAATCAAAATCGGAATGCAACGCCTCACAACCAAACGACGGGAACGGTAGTCACCCTTTCCGATTCCCATTCCCGACCCAAATCCTCCCAACCAAACACCCCCAGGAAAATACAAAACACAAGGCTTGAAAGAAAACATCCATTGCATCAAGATTTCGCCATAACATACACCCACTTCCTTTCCACATTTCTACAAACAGATTGCCACCACCTCGCATCCCGAGCAAGAGATTAAAAAAAAAAAAAAAGGGACACGAAAGTACACAAGAACGTTGGACAGGCAACGAGATCAGGCCCTCTCGCCACGGATCCGGCGGGCGAGCTGGATGTCCTTGGGCATGATGGTAACGCGCTTAGCATGAATGGCGCAGAGGTTGGTATCCTCGAAGAGACCGACGAGGTACGCCTCAGCGGCCTCCTGGAGGGCAGAGACAGCGGAGCTCTGGAAGCGGAGGTCGGTCTTGAAGTCCTGGGCTATCTCACGGACGAGGCGCTGGAAGGGAAGCTTGCGGATGAGGAGTTCCGTGCTCTTCTGGTACTTGCGGATCTCCCGCAGAGCCACCGTCCCGGGGCGGAAGCGATGGGGCTTCTTCACGCCGCCTGTGGCCGGGGCCGACTTCCGGGCCGCCTTCGTCGCCAGCTGCTTGCGGGGAGCCTTGCCGCCGGTCGACTTCCGGGCCGTCTGCTTAGTTCTCGCCATCTCAAGAGGCGTAAACTAGGGTCAGGGCTTCGAATTAGAGAATTGTGGATTAGCTCTTTCGAGAAGGGATGCAGGATTTCGGGGGCCGGGCAGGGAATATTTGTAGGGCACCGGGTGGCGGGGAAGGGGCGGGAAGTTCGAATTTTCGGGTGTTTGCGGGCGTGCGTTGATTGGAGCGTTGGATTGTTTGGTCGTTAACGGTGAAGATCCCGTTCCAAGGCAGCACTGGGATCACGATCCAGTGGCGCTCCTCCGTCCCTATGCATTGCATCTAACGGTTGGATGGTTTCCTTCTTTTCGATAAGAGATACTTCCTTGTTTTGGATGTTGGTTTATACTCTACAAATTTTTAAACATCCTATGAGATTTATAGATGTTCTAACACAGCTAATGATATGATAAAAATATCATGGATGATATTTGATCGAATTTACTCAGATATAGATATAAATTTAATTATCTGTTTAATATTTGTATCTATATTCATATAAAATATATATATACATATGGATAGACACCTATCTGTTCTATATCCGAATATTTAATTATGTAATAATCTTATTTAATTTTATAAAATATTCTTTGACTTTTAAGAAAAATATATAAGCATATTAGTATGCTAGTAATTTGAGTTATCTTTCACTTAGTAATATTTTTGAATCTATAATCATAAAATTTAATTATCCAATTTATATATGTATTTATCTATGTATTTATAGTTTTTAATTTGCATCCGTATCCATTCAAAATAATATGGATATGAATATTTGTATATAATTAATTTTCGTGTCCATATCCGTATTCATCAAATAAAATAAATATGAATATGGATACACTAGTATCTAATCCATATCCAATCCGATTTCAACCTTAACTAGCAAGTTCACAAGTTATATGCTGAACCATATCTATATTCATAAAATACCTAATAATAGTCTACCCGAATCCCATAGCAAGGAAAAAAATATCTACGTTTTTTTTTTATATATAGGATTTGGGTTTGCCTACTCCAAAGTTATTGCTGGATGTTTTGCCTAGTCCAACCTGTAATCCGTTGGATATTTTTCCTTCACTTCTAATGGACTTCAATCTAGAGAAGTCACAAGCTGGACAATTACTTGAATTGACATTTTATACCAATAAATTATAAAATCACTTTTATAAGTACCTATCTTCGTATAATTAAGTCCAACTTCAACAATATGCTTTTTTACAGTATAATATAAGTTGGACAATGCCATTTTTTTATTAGGAATTAGCATCTTACCAAATGGTCCATTTATGAAACCATTTAATGAAAAGCAATTTAATAATTATTGATTATTTTGAATATCCACAACTAGGATAATGCTTTTCTTGGACTTCTTCTAATAGACAGTAAAATTTGTTTGCTTCCATTTAAGTTCCTCAAATATACATAGGCCATCAAAATTGTATTGATTTTACATACCATTAAAATCGATATCTTCAAAAGTTTTACTATAAGCATTATTCACCATGCCAACCATAACATTAGTATAATGCCCTTTCCACCTGCATTATCCACATCATCATTATCATCTGATTTTATAGGATCATCTCATTCCTAGCGATAATATCATTTCGTATAATTTCTTATAACCTATATTTTAATAATGAGGCTTGACCATTAGACTTCTCTTAAAATCCATAATTCTATACTTGGTACAAGGTCATTGTATTACACCCCGTACCAAAGAATGCTCAAATGCAAAATCAATAAAAGTCTTAATTCTTTGCATATATTCAAGTTGATACATATCCCTAATTTCCATCCATTATTTATCAATAGCCATTATTGGGTTGATCCTATACAACAAAACAAATCACACATGTTGTTATTATTCAATTGATACTATGTGTTATGAATAAATACAAATATTAGATGATATGATAGAGATACATCATGAGTTAGCTGACATGAATGATATATGTCATAAGTTTTTAGTCAACCTAGGGAATCATTTATTCTTAACTTTAAAATATTACCAATTTCAAGGCTGAGTTGTGATAGTTCAGACAAGTTATCCAATTCTAGTATAATAAAATTGAATCTCAAATTACTCTTAACGGGCTAGCTATTATGTTCTAGTAGATTCCTAGCAACCTGATCAGGTAGTTATAAATCACCCAACAATCAATGGATTATAAGGCAATTATAAACAACCTAATGAAATTAGGTGGTTATAACCACCTAACATGTTCAAGTGATTACAAGTTGCCTAAATCCTCTATAAAAAAGGGACGAGGACTCCTAAAAGGTTCAAGTTCTAAACTCAAAGAAAACCCTTCTGTCATTTTCCTTTTACTGTTCTCCATCTATCACTAACTTAGCCATCGAAGGGTCCCCATTGGAGAACCCTTACCTTCTTCTCTAGCATGTGAGAACCTTTTCTTGCAGGTTCTAGATGTTTCAAAGGACCATATTGGTTGTAGTCCGAAGTGCCCACTCAGGCATTGGAGAGGAGCAATAATAGTTCAGTGGTGCTAGAGGAAAGGCCTTGCCCTAATTTTGACGAAAAATGGTAAGAACAAGGTAGCAAAACCATTTTATTGCTTCACGACTACAATCCTTTCTTCATAGTCCGTTAGATGCACAATGGGCTAGGGGCCAACCTCCCCAACCATTTGTAGTAACGGACCCTCAAAGGTTTGAAGATTTGGTCCAACAAGTCCAAGCAAGACCACTACCATACAACAACTTCAACAAGCTACAGTGAGACTCCACATTACTGAAGCCAGAGAAGAGAAATCAATAGTGACAAATTTTTGCATCTTCTAAAGACTCAACTTCAATCTACTCCCCTCATTGACCTTGCTAAGAGGATGATCAGGAGCAAGAATTTTGAGATATTAAGCATCATTTTGGCGAGGTCGTGATAGGAGGTAATTTGTAGAATGATCTTAGATTCAATATAGAATCACCATTCTCTCAAGAGATTTTGGATGAGCATGCACTCGAGAAGTTCAAAATGCCCCAACTCAAGTTATATGATGGCTTGACTGATTCTCTTGATCATCTAAAAGGTTATTGTACCCTCATATGGATGCAAAAGGCCTCGAATATTGTTCTCTGCCTTGCCTTCCTTGTGACCCTCCACAAAGCTGCAAGAACATGGTTTTCTATTCTTCAACTAGAGTCCATATGTATATTTGAGTATCTCATAAGATAATTTGTGACTCGCTTTGGTAGCCACCATCTTTAACTGAAGAACATTGATAACCTCTTCTTAATAAAATTGTAGGAAAGGGAATCTTTATGAGAATATATGGAGCATTTTAATGTGGCCATATTAGAAGTCAAGGATTTAAATAAATCGGTAGTCATGCTAGCTGATGCGGGATGACTCTAAGACTGCTAAACATGCATGAAAAATAGTAAAATATTTTGTTTATAATTTTTATAATTTTAATTACAGGGTAGATTCATAAAATAAATTAAAAACTAGCAGAAGGACTAGCAGTGCAAAGAATCATCGGATCGCAGGCATACTCATGCAAACCAATGAAATATCCAGGACCCGAGAGTTGAAAAACTTCCAGTTTAGGATAGTTTATCTTCATTAAATCAGATAATAAGATAAGGGAATGTTTCTTACCAGTCAGAGATTAAATTTCAATAGCAGAAGAGATCACTCACAACTCTGATCGAAGCCTGGAAGAAGAAGCCTTGTCTCCCTTGAATCTGATGGTGGATCTGGGTGGTCCGGGCAGCGAAGAAGGCCTCCTCAGGGGAGGGGAAGCACCTCGGGGATCTTGCAAAATGTCAAGGGTCAATCAAAACAGCAAGTAAGAAAAAGAAAGGAAACTAGGTTTAGAAGAAATCAAGTTAGGGATTAGAAGTTGGGCTGTTTGAAGCTTATTGAAGATCTCCTTGCTTGGTGGCCTAGGGCACTCCTCCTTGAACATGTGCAGGCTTGGATGGCAGTGATTTAGGGCATGGAAGGATGCTAGGGCAGCAAGAAATTCGTCCAAGCACAAGAACACAAACCAAAGAACCAAAACAAAACACCAACACAAGGCAATAACTCAAAATTTCAGCAAATTGTATTAATAAGAAAGAGATGCTTACAAGAGAGGGAGGGATGGGATATTTATAGAGTTTCCATGCCCTCACTAATCATGATTACACTTGGATTACAAGTCCTCTTCCAAATTGGAATACAGGTCCTTTCCTAGCTAGGTTAGAATTACAAAGTTTAAAAGGATTAGAAATCCCAACTAGGTTAGGAATAAACTTGGTCTTCTCCTTCTTCTCTTCAACTTGGGCTTGGTCAAACCTCTTTGGATGTGGTCAACACTTCAAGGATACCTAGGGAGGCGTGTTGGGCCTCTAGGAGCAGCAAGGGACCGGCTCAAAGGGGCTTGGGTGCATGGGTTTGGGCCTTTGGAAGCTGGGGTAGCCTGGTAGCCTGGTAGCAGGAATATTCCCTGAAATCTTGCTTCTTAAGGGCTTGGGCTTGGCACCTGGGCTTGATTTCTTTAGGCTGGGATGTAAGTGGATCTCTAGAATCATGGATGCCTTAGTTTAGGAATATGCTCTGACATCTAGGAAAGAATATGGGCATCTGGAGGACATCTGGAAAGAATCAAGGTTTCAGGAAGCATCTTGGATCCTAGGTGTCACACAAAATCCAATGGGCTGATGTAGCGGCCTCTGAATCCTGGATATAGCCTGGTGGAACTCCAAAATAGGGTGACCTTCTCTTTTGTATAAAAATCGATCTCATATTGGATTCATAATTGATGTACATGACTCAAAATACTGACTAGGTTGAGGGTTGAGACAAATCAACTAACCTCAACTTATTACAAGACTAAATTCTAGTTGATTACAAAACTTTGACACATGGCTAGGTAAACCAAATAGGATCCAGTAATTTGTGTCTGATCCTGGTGCCCCTACCAATTCTCCCGGGATGGGAGGAACTCGATCCCGTCGAGTATGGGATAACTTGGCTCTCATAGTGCTCGAGTAGGTCTAGGTTGAGGCGCTGTAGATCCTCATGGGTGATCCACGAGTCCTCAGATTCTGACCGACCTTGTCATCGTACCAAGTACCTCTGATAGCCACTATTCTGGGTACATATGGCTTGATCGTCCAGGATTCTCTCAATCTTTTCTTCATTGGCCAATTAGTTGGTGGACACTCTGGGATGGGTTCTCTCTCAAAGGAAGGGATAGGCTCAAGATGCTCACTAGGTATCACTGCTGGTTCTTTAGAGTCTATAAGATCTGAGATGATGAAGGTGGAGCTAATACCTAAATCAGATAGTATCTCATGCACATTGGGTCCACCGACATTCATTATCTTGTATGGGCCAGCTTCGCGAGCAGAAAATTCTTTACAACTATAAAATCCCCTGTAAAATTCTTTATCTCTCTTTTGAAAATTAGCAAAGTTGTTAGTTAGTTCATTAGTTATGTTCAGCTTTTGACTAATTTTCATATGCTGTGCAGAGGGTAGTGAAGGTGTAGACATGTAATTCTGGTTGTGCATTTATTGGACTCAACTAATACCTAACAGACTCGACCAGGCATCCCTATCAAAGGATATTTTATTAGACTCCAACGGACAAAACCTAATAGATTATAGACTCTTTAGGTTTGATCCTATCATGACATGTACATGAAAATGAAAATGTGATATGAACTCTTAGTAGATGCCAGAGGGTCTTCCAGAAGTAGGAAGCAAACATGACTGACTCGATGAATGAATGCAGTATGCAAACCTCTACAAAATACAATCTAAGGGTTAGAAAATCAAGAAAAGTTTCAGAAAAGGGTTGAAAATAAGAAGTGGATTCAGGGATAGTTTGATTGGGTGGAAAGTAAAAAAAGGGTTCGGGGTTAATTGAATAGACTAGGATGTAAGAAGGGGTATCAGGGATTAATCCTAGACTAATAAGGTTGACCTTAAAGGGTTGATGTCTATCTACTAGCTCTGCCTTATGGAAGAATGGGTCACTAATTTCAGGAAAAAGATTCTTGATTAGGATCAAGGAAGTGACTTCATCTAGAGGGTACTGGGTGAGGTAAGCCAAGTCCTCAATAAACTCTTTTGGCTCAGGAAATTCAGGACTAGGCTCTACAATTGGATCCTCTTCTAAAATCTCCTCTAATTGATCTTCCATTGCAACTTGGGTGTGATATGGGTTATCTAACTCTGGGTCGACCACTATCTGATTATGGTCAAGGTTAGCTAAATCTAGATTGGCTTCTACTTGGATATGGTCAGGGTCAACTGATTTTAGGGTGGCTTCTACCTGGGTCTCTATTGATTCAACTAACAATGGATGTGTTGCGATCTGGGTTTGGTCATGGTCAACTACTTCTGGGTCTTCTATAGGTGGGTCTTCCTCTAATTCTTCAATAGACTCATACTCCTCTACCAGATTTGGTTCAGCCTCATATATTTCTTCTTCTAAGTCATTTTGGTGAACCAATGGGGTGGTAAGAGGGGTTTGGCTAATGAAAAATTGACTAGGATCTGGGATAACAAAGGTGGGTAAACTAAGGGTTATGGGTTCAAAGGTTATGGGTTTAAATGTTATGGGTTCAAAGGTTATGGGTTCAAACCTAGAGACTATGGGTTCCTGGGGTTCAGCTCCATGGGTCTTGCCTAGGGTTCCTATATGGTTGAATATGTGGTTCATTTGATCAAGCTTAGTATCGGACTAGTCAAACCTATGGTCTATTTGGGCAAGCTGATTTTGGGTTTAGATGTTGGATTGGTTTATTTGGGTAAGCTGGGCTTGGGTTTGGTCAAGCTTGAGGTTCATTTGGGAGATAATTTGATCACTCATTGCCTTCATCATGGCCTCAAAATTGAAATCCATAGTTGGATTTGGTTGGGATTTAGAATTTTGATATTGGGTTCCTAATCTAGTGGTCATGCAACAAATCAAACAATCAAAATGAAATGATGCAACCAAGCATGCAAAAGAGAAAGAAAAGGCTAGTATAATCTAGGGTTTCCTAGACCTAGAGCCAGAAACTGGGTGGGTCAGCTCAACTTACACCTAACCCAATAGCTAGTCCTTCCACTGGCCAGGTAGGGGGTGGGAGTGTGGGAGGCTCTCCTGCTTTCACAGGGACTCAATTAAAAATCACAGCACCACTTAGGTCGTTTGACTCGGACCCCCAGCCTTAGACACCAGCTTTCAATAATAGTAAAGGATTAAATGCACTAGTTGGCCCACACAATTCGGACCTGACCTATAGATGTCACCTAGCCCTATAGGACAAATTAAGTCTAATCAATTTTAATTAAGGCTTGGGTGGAAATGCTGGATGGTTGTTTTGGGCCCAGGACAGGTTATGATCTCCTGCCCTTATGTTATATAGATTGCCCTTAAAATTAGATTAAAAGATGATGAACATTCAATGGTCTTGATACAATCTAAAACAATCAGAAAATAAAATAATTTATTAATTAATTTATGAGATGTCAAGTTAGGTTTAAGTTAATTAGGGTTATCAAACAAAGTTTGGCTTGGGATTGGGGTGTGTGGAAGCTAATTAGGTTAGGTTGAGTCAAGATGCAGAATGTAGCAGAAATCAGTGAATTAGGATTTCAGTTATTGCAGAGTTTGACATAGATACCGATGCATAAAAAGTTTTTAAAAAATTTGGAATAGAGGATGGATGGTGATGATGAAGCCTACCAGATTTCATGTAGAGAAAAAATCAAATGATAATGCAAACCTAGGGTTTTCTGGACCGCTATAGAAATTATCAAGATTCTGTTAGGATTTTTATTATGCCAAATTTTAGAAATTTAGGATTTCAGTAAAAATAGTTAAAAATTATGATAATTACTAGTATAGAACAGAGGACATGCAGTGCAAATCTCATAGAAAAATAAAATGTTTATGATGCCAAAATCAGATAAAACCTAGACATCTAATGTAATGGATAGAATGCAAAATTAGGGTTTGTGAATGCAAAGCAAATAAAAAAACTATCCTAAACCTGCTCTGATACCAAACTGATGTGGGATGACTCTAAGACTGCTAAACATGTGTGAAAAATAGTAAAATAATTTTTTGTGATTTTTATAATTTTAATTGCATGCTAGATTTCCAAAATAAAGTAAAAACTAGCAGAAGGACTAGCAGTGCAAAGAATCATCGGGTCGCAGGCATACTCATGCAAACCAATGAAATATCCAGGACTCGAGAGTTGAGAAAGTCTTGGTTTAGGATAGTTTATCTTCATTAAATCAGATAATAAAAGAAGGGAAGGTTTCTTACCAGTCAAAGATTAAATTTCAATAGCAGAAGAGACCACTCACAACTCTGATCGGAGCCTAGAAGAAGAAGCCTTGTCTCCCTTGAAACTGATGGTGGATATGGGCAGTCCGGGCAGCAAAGAAGGCCTCCTCAGGGGAGGGGAAGCACCTCGGGGATCTTGCAAAACATCAAAGGTCAATCAAAACAGCAAGTAAGAAAAAGAAATGAAACTAGGTTTAGAAGAGATCAGGTTAGGAATTAGAAGCTGGGCTGTTTGAAGCTTGTTGAAGATCTCCTTACTTGGTGGCCTAGGGCACTCCTCCTTGGATGTGTGAAGGCTTGGATGGCAGTGATTTAGGGCATGGAAGGATGTTAGGGCAGCAAGGAATTCATCCAAGTACAAGAACACAAATCAAAGAACCAAAACAAAATACCAACACAAGGCAATAACTCAAAATTTTAGCAAGTTGTATTTATAAGAAAGAGATGCTTACAAGAGGGGGAGGGATGGGGTATTTATAGAGTTTCCATGCCCTCACTAACCATGCTTACAATTGGGTTACTAGTCCTCTTCCAAATTGGAATACAAGTCCTTTCCTAGCTAGGTTAGAATTACAAAGTTTAAAAGGATTAGAATTTCCAACTAGGTTAGGAATAAATTTGGTCTTCTCCTTCTTCTCTTCAATTTAGACTTGGTCAAACCTCTTTGGACGTGGTCAACACTTCAAGGATACCTAGGAAGGCGTGTTGGGCCTCTAGGAGCAGCAAGGGGCTGGTCCAAAGGGGCTTGGATGCATGGGTTTAGGCCTCTAGAAGCTGGGGTAGCCTGGTAGCAGGAATATTTCCTAGAATCTTGCTTCTTAAGGGCTTCGGCTTGGCACCTAGGCTTGATTTCTTTGGGTTGGGATGCAAGTGGACCTCTGGAATCATAGATGCCTTAGTTTAGGAATATGCTATGGCATATGGGGAGGAATCTAGGCATCTGGAGGACATCCTGAAAGAATCAAGGTTTCAAGAAGCATCTTGGATCCTAGGTTGTCACACAAAATCCAATGGACTGATGTTGCGGCCTCTGACTCCTGGATATGGCCTGGTGGAACTCCAAAATAGGGTGACCTCCTCTTTTGTAAAAAAATCGGGCTCATACTGGACTCATAATTGATGTACAGGACTCAAAATGCTGACTAGGTTGAGGGTTGAGACAAATCAACTAACCTCAACTTATTACAGGACTCAATTCTAGTTGATTACAAAACTTTGACACATGGCTAGGTAAACCAAATAGGACCCAGTAATCTGTGTCTGATCCTGGTGCCCCCACCACTAGCATTAAAAGGGGATTGAGAAATGGATGATGACCTTCTCCCTTGATAATAACTTTCCTAGAAGTTATGTTGATCTTTTTGCCTGAGCTCAAAATATGCACAGGCCGAAGAAGGCCAAACCATGTGAGGGCAAGAGGAAGGCAAAAAGAATTGAGGAAAAAAGAGACTATGTGAGGAGGATGGAAGGGCACTTCGAGAGTCTTTCTAACCTTAGAAGATCAAAGACCAAGAAGTCTACCATGACATTTTAGCAATTATAATTTCATGTTAGTGCCCTGATGATGTGTCTTAAATTGTATGACAAGCGCACAATATACAAAGTAGCATGTTCGATGAGTACAAGTCAATCTAATGAGGAATCAAGTATTTGAATTGTATTCAAATCCTTACCTAAGCAATCTTTAACCAAGAGGAGGAGAGGTTGTTTGTTTACTTTCTACTAAAGTAATAAAATAATTAAATTACAAAGAATAATAATCTAAAAGATCTAGCATTTTTGAATCCACCAGATCAATAACTTAGAAAGCCTTGCTATAGTTCCTTTTTAAGTTTTTTGATTAGGGTACAAAGCATGCACAAGCTTGAATCATGAAGAGGCTTAGCTTAACTATGTTTCATCAAGTATTTTGCTTCACCTTAATTAAGAGACTTTTCTTTTATCCACTTCTCTTGTGGTACCCAAGTATGGTCTATTAAAAGGCTATGACCCAATAATAATGCATCAAGCTTTTCCACAAGAAAGAGAAGGAAAGGATTTAAAAAAATTATAAGCCTTCCACCTATTACCCTTCTTGTACCAAATCAAGTATGAACTATAAAGGAATTACAATTTAATGATAGCCCATTAAGTCCCTTGTCAAGAAGGTTAAAAGAAGAACTCTAAAAATTAAAAGTATAAAAAGAAATCCAAGAAAAGGGTTTCTAATAATGGTCTAGATTCATTGCAAATCTTAGAGAGATTGTTTAGCCAAATATGATTTAAATTAAAGCTTTAAGATTATTTTAAAAAAATATAAATTATATTCTATTTGCTAGAATTTAAATTTTAGGAATTAAAAAGAGTAAGAAAATTAAACTAACATAATTGTTGAAATTAAAGAATAGCATAAATTAAATTGCAAGAATTTAAACTACTCTAATTACTAAAATTAAAAGAACAACATAAATAAAATTGCAAGAAAAATAAACTAATTTTATTGCTAATAAGATTTTTGATATAAAGAAAAATCTTTAACTTCTAAGCCATTAATAGAACTTGGAGTTTGAAAAAAATTATATAATAAAAAAAATTCAGAACCTGATAAAGGCTTTGTTTCCCTCATCTTACTCTTCTTCTCATGGTTGGTAGGATGGAAGAAAATGGGAAGAGATGTATTTTTCAGGGATTATACATGTCATTTTATAAATGCTAGGGGAGATGGAATATTTATATTTTTAGATGTGGGACTAAAGAAATATCAATAAACTTAAATTCTGGATGAATCTTGTCCCAAATTCTTTTCTAGTTCATTTTAAACCTTCTTAAGCTTCGCTGCTGTTGGATAGCACAATGGGGGCATTTGGGCCGTCTGATGGCATAAAAAATGCTACTTTTTCTCTTCTCATCGACTACTCGCAACAACTGCTATTGGATCATGCTTAGCGATTGCTCCTGGACATTAATCAGTGCAAAAGCAGAGCTGGGATCACTTCTCAGCATTTGGCAGGGAAGTGGGCTATCGGATCGTGTTAATAGCTCTCTTAGCCAATTGGTAGTGCACAGTACTTCCTTTCCTTCCTAGATCATGACAAGGCACCTGCTAGACTGCAGGATTGCATCAATGAATGTTTGGCCATGCTTCATCAGGCCAGCAATTGATTTTGGCCCTTGAATCGTCTCTATGCTTTTCCTAGCCATGTGATGGCACACGCCTCAACCCACCTCCCCAGTACTCAAAATATTTCCCATGCACCGTGATGAAAAGCTGCTCCCCACTATTGTGGTAGACCGGGTGATGCTACATGGACCAAAACTGCTGGTCCATGGTGGACCAATAGGCTTAATGGCTATTGGGCTTGATTTTAATTGGGTTTTGGGCCTTGTTTTGACTCCGATTTGGCTCCAATTCCTCTTGACTTGTAGATCAAATTCTTTGTGTTGGTGCACCTCTTTCCTACAAAATAAAGAGAAGCATCAATTCTTTGGAGATAAAGATAAGTTAATATATGATTTGACACTTCTTTTAGTAAATTTTTTTATTTATCACTTGAGCTCAAATTTGGATGGGGTTTGAGAACAACGATTATTTACATTGGCTTGAGACGATGAAGGCATCCCCACTAAAAAGAGATAAAAGCAAATATTATCGTTTCCATCAGGATCACAACTTTGACATCGAGCACATCAAGCAATTGAATGATGAAATAGAATTACTCATCCACTGAGGTTATCTTGGCAAGTATATTCAAAATCAAAGTGGTCACCAGGCAAATGATTAACCTCAGAACCAGCCAAATGAGATAAAAGACCAAAGCAATCATCTGATAGCTGGTATAATCAACATGATCTTGGGTATCAAGAATGCCTGGAGTCGATCAAGAGAATCTTTCTTGGGATGATGACTTTCGAGGGATCCAAACTTCTCATGATGATGTTATTATTTTTTCCATGAAAATAGTGAACTATGATGTAAGAAGAATTTTAGTAGTAAAAGATTAGTATCCTATAAGCCAATTGCATAAGTGATGCGATGAAACTTTTCTATGTAATCTTCTAACTTATGTAATAGCATTATTCATTTATCAATAATGACACTTTTCTATGAGGCATTTTGATTCATCATTATAGCTATATCTTATTGCATTAAGATTATGATGAACCATATAGATTAGGACAATGATTTTAGCACTATAAAGAGTTCATGCTAATAAGATCTAATATCCTAAAACCCTTATCTAAAACATTTCTAATCATAGAAACATTGAGTCAGAGATCACTATTTTGGATAGATTACTACATCTTATGTATGCTTGATGGAAAGTGTTGCCGACCTTATCGCGGTGGCCTGTAGCTCGTGAGCTGGCACCGGTCTCGGACTCTCTCACCTCGAGATCTCCAAGCTTTCGGACCTGCAAAACAAAGTTAGAGACCCGGGCCGGGAATTCCGGTGGGGGCACTCCGACGGTCAAGTTAGAGAGCGGCAAGATGGAACAAATCCCCTAAGGCGGGTTCCCGAAGGATTCCCGTGCTTAGAGGAGATATAGACGAAAGAAGGGTGTGGAAGAGAGGGGTTGAATCCCGGCTTCCTGCGCTGGGTTCACCGAGCTCACGCCTGAGGACTTCTTGAGACCTCCCAGGATCGTTCTCTTGGTGTTTTTCTCCCCTTTTTGACCTACCTCTCTGTCTGCTTTTTCTGTCTTTTTATACCTCCGGATCACCTTCAGCCCATGCTCCCTCCTGGGGGGGACTCCCCGAGATCTCTGGTCCTTCCCCTCCTCATTCTCCTTCAAGTCTGGGAGTTAAGTGGCCGGCACACCTCTCCCGCCGTGTGTCATGAATGGGGGAAGACTGGCGAGACCTCGGGCCGAGCGCGGGAGCTCTCCTTTCAGGGCGTTGACGGTGGGCTTCCAGTCGTTTCAGGCTCCTGCCTGCTAGGATTTCATTCCTCGATTGCGGGGCCTTGATTAATTGGTGTAAAAGAGGTTTCACGTATCACTACAGGCCGTACCGGCGCCTTATATGAAGCACGACGTGCGCCGGCTCTAGTGGCGACCTCGCGACCCGTGTCTCTTCCTCCCCGAGGCTTTGCAGAGTAGGGCTGACTTCGGCCGAGGTGGACCTGTCAGGGGGCGCCACCTGGCGGTGGAGCAGGGGCTGCCAGCTTCGACCGAGGTGGACCCCTCCTGGGTGGACACCTGGCGGAGTTGCAGAGAGAGGCTCGACTTCGGCCGAGGTGGACCCGCCTTTGGGGGGCCAGCTGGCGAAGGAGCAGGAGGGTCCGGCTCGACCTCGGCAGAGGTGGACCCGTCTTGGAGTGCCACCTGGCGAGGGAGCGAGAGGCCACCAGCTTCGACCGAGGTGGACCCCTCCTGGGTGGACACCTGGCGAAGTGGCAGAGAGGCGTGACTTCGGCTGAGGTGGACCTGTCATGGGGCGCCACCTGGCGAGGGATCAGGAGGGTCGCTAGCATCGGCCGAGGTGGACCCCTCTTGGGTGGACACTTGGCGGAGCAAAGAGAGATGCTCAACTTCGGCCAAGGTGGACCCATCATGGGGTGCCACCTAGCGAAGGAGCAGGAGGGCCTGGCTCGACCTCGGTAGAGGTGGACCTGTCATGGGGCGCCACCTGGCGAGGGAGCAGGAGGCCGCCAGCATCGATCGAGGTGGACCCCTCCTGGGTGGAAACCTGGCGGAGCGGCATAGAGGTGCTCGACTTCAGCCGAGGTGGACCCGTCATGGGGTGCCACCTGGCGAAGGAGCAGGAGGCCCTGGCTCGACCTCGACAAAGGTGGACCCATCATGGGGCGCCACCTGGCGAGGGAGCAGGAGGCCGCCAGCATCGGCCGAGGTGGACCCTTCATGGGTGGACACCTGGCGGAGCGGCAAAGAGGTGCTCGACTTCGGTCGAGGTGGACCGTCATAGGGGGCCACCTGGCGAAGGAGTAGAAGGGCCTAGCTCGACCTCGGCAGAGGTGGACCCGTCATGGGGCACCACCTAGCGAGGGAGCAGAAGGCCGCCAGCATAGGCCGAGGTGGACCTCCCCTGGGTGGACACCTGGCGGAGCGACAGAGAGGTGCTCGACTTCGGTCGAGATGGACCCGTCATGGGGTGCCACCTGGCGAAGAAGCAGGAGGGCCTGGCTCGACCTCGGCAGAGGTGGACCCATCATGGGGCGCCACCTGGCGAGGGAGCAGGAGACCGCCAGCATCGGCCAAGGTGGACACCTGGCGGAGCGGCAGAGAGGTGCTCGACTTCGAACGAGGTGGACCCGTCATGGGGTGCCACCTGGAGAAGGAGCAGGAGGGCCTGGCTTGACCTCGGCAGAGGTGGACCCGTCATGGGGCGCCACCTGGCGAGAGAGCAGGAGGTCACCAGCATCGGCCGAGGTGGACCCCTCCTGGGTGGACACCTGGCGGAGTGGCAGAGAGGTGCTCGACTTCGGCCGAGGTGGACCAGTCATGGGGTGCCACTTGGAGAAGGAGCAGGAGAGCCTGGCTCGACCTCGGCAGAGGTGGACCCGTTATGGGGCGCCTCCTGGCGAGGGAGCAGGAGGCTGCCAGCATAGGCCAAGGTGGACCCCTCCTGGGTGGACACCTGGCAGAGCGGTAGAGAGGTGCTTGACTTCGACCGAGGTGGAACCGTCAAGGAGGGCCACCTGGCGAAGGAGCAGGAGGGCCTGGCTCAACCTCGGTAGAGGTGGACCCGTCATGAGGCACCACCTGGCGAGGGATCAGGAGGGCCGCCAGCGTAGGCCGAGGTGGACCCCTCCTGGGTGGACACCTGGCGGAGCGGCAAAGAGATGCTCGACTTCGGTCGAGGTGGAACCATCATGGTGGGCCACTTGGCGAAGGAGCACGAGGGCCTGGCTCGACATCGGCAGAGGTGGACCCGTCATGGGGTGCCACCTGGCGAGGGAGCAGAAGGTCGCCAGCATTGGCCGAGGTGGACCTCTCCTGGGTGGATACCTGGCGGAGCGACAGAGAGGTGCTTGACTTCGGTCGAGGTGGACCCGTCATGGGGTGCCACCTGGCGAAGGAGCAGGAGGGCCTTGCTCGACCTCGATAGAGGTGAACCCGTCATGGGGCGCCACCTGGCGAGGGAGCAGGAGGCCGCCAGCATAGGCCGAGGTGGACCCCTCCTGGGTGGACACCTGGCGAAGCGGCAGAAAGGTGCTTGACTTTGGCCGAGATGGAACCATCATGGGGGGGCACCTGGCGAAGGAGCAGGAGGGCCTGGCTCGACCTCGGCAGAGGTGGACCTGTCATTGGGCGCCACCTGGCGAGGGATCAGGAGGGCCATCAGCGTAGGCCGAGGTGGACCCCTCCTGGGTGGACACCTGGTGGAGCGGCAGAGAGGTGCTCGACTTCGGCCGAGGTGGAACCGTCATGGGCGGCCACCTGGCGAAGGAGCATGAGGGCCTAGCTCGACCTCGGCGGAGGTGGACCCATCATGGGGCGCCACCTGGCGAGGGAGCAGGAGGGCCACTAGCATCGACCGAGGTGGACCCCTCCTGGGTGGACACCTGGCAGAGCAGCGGAGAGGTGCTCGACTTCGGCCGAGGTGGACCCGTCATGGGGTGCCACCCGGCAAAGGAGCAGGATGTTTGAAAGAAAAAATCCATGTGGCACCTGCGGCTTCCAGTTGGGTCTGACACACGGTCCACGTCAGCAATGTTGCCATATCAGTTGGCCCCCATCCCCAGGTCCCATCGAGGCGTCATGGCCTGGGGACGTGGGGATTTAATGCGAAGATGCCGTGGAGAAGGCAAAAATCTCACACTATAATTGCCATGATCTTTGCCACCGCTCCTGTCACGCTCGAGGCCCTGTGAGGGGTCGCCACGTGCGCGCGTTTGATAGGCCATTAATGCGTCATTTCGAAACTATGGCAGTTTCTATCGAACCGAAGCATCGATGTCGGGTGTGCCTCCACGTGGCAGTCATCTGATGGCCCGGGACAGAAAGAAGCGTATGACTGCTGTCGACTGAATTTGAAAAGGAGGGGGACTTTCTAGAAATGAGGTCTCTTTGCTTTCTCACACCTCACTAGCGGTTGCAGTGGCTCCCTTCATCTTCCAGGGGTCGCCATTCCTTTGGTTCAAAACATCTGGTGAGTGTGCATCTCCTTTTCTTTTTTTCTCTCCTCCCAATCCTTGTACTAGTCTTTTCTGCTCCTTCTTCTTCCATGGTGCGCCGCCGTTATGTTTCCTCCAACCCGGACGAGGCCGGTCCTTCCTGGATGAGGACTCCATCGCCTTCTTCCTCGGAGGGGGAAGAGATCCCAGATGAGGTCCGTAGGCGGCTCTAGCCTGGGGCTATGACCATAAGTGTCCCTAGGGGTCCTAGGTCTCCCCCCATAGTTTCCGCTCGTCCCATTTCTTCTCTTCCTCATCCGGTGGCCTCTCCCTCTAGCCCCTCTGGTCATGCATCGACAATGACCGAGGACGATCTTTCTCTGCTTCGGGACACCTATGGAATCCCGGATTCAACCCATCTTTCCCTCCCATGGCCTGTAGATCGAGTAACCTCGAGTGGCCCTGGGAGAGTCGCCTTCTATGAGGACTTCCTCCTTGGGGGTCTTCGATTTCTTCATCATCCCTTTTTTCTCTCTTTTCTTAGCCATTACCATCTTGTCCCGGCCCAGTTGGCTCCCAATGCCATCCGGGTCATCTTCACCTTTATAGTTTTCTGCCACTTCCATGGGTTCGTTGCCCGTTTCTCCCTCTTCAGGGCTCTCTTCATCCTGAAGCGCTACTCCACCGATGATGGCTGGTGGTACATCTCACCCCGGCCTCGGTGCCTCAGGTTCGACCTCCCTTTATCGATCAAGGGCTAGAAGAACCACTTCTTTTTTGCATCGGTCGAAGATGTTGATTGGGCCTGGAGCGAGCCGGACCGGTCTTCGAACCAGAACTCCCAGGTCGAGCTAGCGGACCAAGAGGTTTTCTCACAGCTGCTGAGTGACACGGTCCCAGCTCTCGATGTTCTGCTCTCAGAGCTGGGTGAGGCTCGGATCTCCCTCCTTTGATTTCATTTTCTGCCCCACACTTCCCTTCTTTTAAATTGGCCTAACTAACCTCTTTTTTTTCTCAAGTACGAAGTTCTCCATAGAAAACCTGATGGAGGGCATCGTGGAGAGGGATGCTGCCGAAGGGACTGACCCCCAGTGAAGAGGGCTCGCACTGAGGCGATCCGGGTGCCTGCGCCCACCTCCACCATTACTAGCCCTGGGGTGGCGGCTCCTACCCCCAGGCCGCCTTGGGCCCGAGCGTTCGATGTCCCCGTTGTTGACCTCGACAAGGCCGGGGAAGAGAGGGGGCCGGAACCTCCTCGAGTGATGCTTGCTCCAGCCGCTGCACCGACCACTTCCGCGGTGGCCACTAGGGTGGTGGCAGCTCCACCGATGACCGCACCGCTTGGCGAAGGGATGGCCGCCCAGCCTGCTGCCGATGCGCCCATCCCATCCCCAAGTCTCACCAACTGCTGCTCTATGATCCATGACCAGGGCCTCTCAGAGAGAATCATGGAGTTTGCCAGCACCTCCCGGGACCGCCGTCTGGGGGCGACCGGGACTACACCGAGGCGCTGCTCGGGATCCTCCCGTAGCTTTTTATGGTAAGTTTCGAGCTCTGACTCCTTAAAGTTCCAGTTGGATCTTACTAACACCGTGTCTCTTTCGATGCAAATCGGGACAAACGTGATGTTGCTGAGGAACCTCCTTGTTGGCTACGCCAAGAAGGACGCCGAGGAAGAGAAGCTCGGCAAACTTGCAGCCGATGTCAAGGACCTCATGGAGAAGGGGGTCGAGCTACGATGGAATAACCAGGCTCTCCGAGACAACCTGGTCCGCACTGAGGGGCGCATCAAGGAGCTCGAGACCTCTCTGTTGGAAGAGAGGATCTCGAACTAGCACCGCAACGAGGAGGACGCGGCAGAGAAGACCCGCCTCAGGACTCAGTCCCGGTCGCTGGAGCGCCGGGTAGAAGAGGTCCTCAAGGAGCTAAGCGTAGCCAAGGAGAAAAACTCCTACGTCAATGGGCTACTGGAGGCGTCCAAGAGGGAGGCGCAGGAGGCCATGCCGAAGTTCTGGACCTCCGAGGAGTACGTTGCTGAGGTGCGCGAGGCGGCCGTGGACTCCTTCTTGAAGGGATTCCAGGTATGCCGGGAGAAGGTGAGCTCCTTCAAACCTGAGCTCGACCTTAGCAGGGTCGTACTGGGTGGCAGGATGTAGGAGCTCACCGGAGGAGCTCCGGCGGTGGCTGGTGACGAGGTGGCGACTTCCGAGCAGCCTCCAGTTGATGGCTCCGGTGGAGAGGGTGCCCTCCAGCCCGAGGAGGATGCAGCTACACCGAAGTAGCTCCGCGACTTTATCTTATTTTTGTATTTTCTTTCTTTGGGGGTCTCCCGGCCTGTCGGGACCCCTTTTGTGTAAGGAACTTTTGCTTGCAATGAAAATATTTTTTCATTAACTCGTTCCTTCTATCTCTCTCTTTTTTTTTTTTGGTGCATCTTCCGGACTAAACCCCGTTGCTAGCCAACGGGACTAGGTCCTGTGGTGCGTTCCGAGCTGAACTCCGGGATTGCATGGGCAAACTTGGTTCTGCCCCACCTTCCATACTGAAGTCCGGGACTTCCGGACTGAACCCCAGGGCTGCAAGCTGGATCTGAGCCTTGCGCAGCTTGCCGAGCTATCCTCCAGGATTGCGTGGGCAAACTTGGTTCTGCCCCACCTTCCAGACCGAAGTCTGGGACTTCTGGACTGAACCCCGGGGCTGCAGGCTGGATCTGAGCCTTACGTGGCTTGCCGAGCTGTTTTTCGGGACTTTGTAAGACCAGGACCTAAGTCCCCAGGACTTCTTCTGGACTGAACTCTGGGATTGCATGGGCGAACTTGGTTCTGCCCCACTTTCCACACCGAAGTCCGGGACTTCCGGACTGAACCCCGGGGTCGCAAGCTGGATCTGAGCCTTGCACGGCATGCCGAGCTGTTCTCCGGGACTTTGTCAGAGGAGACTCCGCACCTTCGTGGATCTTTCGGCATGTCCATGCTCGTCGAACTTAGAGCTGGATAGCTTTTATCCTACGAGACGAGAGCAAACATTTGATGAAAAAGATTTCATTGCTAAAGTTTAAGGATCCTTACGCTATTGGTAGTATATCCTCAGGTTTGAGGCATTCCAAGTCCGAGGGAACCGGGATCCACCTAGCTCCTCTAGGTAGTACGCCCCGTGGGGAAGTGCCTCCGCCACCCTATAAGGGCCTTCCTAGTTTGGGGAGAGCTTTCCGCACTCCCGTGGCTAGGAAGCTTCATCACGGTGGAGCACCAAGTCTCCCTAGCGGAAGGACTTCGGTCGCACTCTGGAGTTGTAGTATCTGGCCACTCGTTACCGGTAAGCAGTCATCCAAACTCAAGCCCTATCCCTTATTTCTTCAAGGAGGTCTAGGTTTAGCAGCATCCTGGCAGGGTTCTCCATCTCGTCGTACTGCTCCACGTGCAAGGTCGGTAGGCTGAGCTCAACTGGAATAATCGCTTCTGCTCCGAAGACAAGGTTGAACGGGGTCTCATCCGTAGCCATCCTTGGGGTAGTGTGATACGTCCAAAGGATGCTCGGGAGCTCTTCTGCCCACCTACCCTTGGCCTGGTCTAGTCTTGTCTGGAGGCCTTGCAAGATGGTCCTATTTGTTACCTTGGCTTCTCCGTTCGTCTGAGGATGCGCCACCGAAGTGAAACGATGGTGGATGCCGAGATCGCTGCAAAACTCCTCGAACTCCCGACAATCGAACTGACATCCGTTGTCGGTGATAATGGTGTGCGGTAGGCCAAAGCGGCAAATAATCGACTTTCAAAGGAACATGGTGACGTTTGCCTCCGTGATCTGGGCCAAGGGTTCGGCCTCGACCCACTTCGTGAAGTAGTCAATGGCCACGATCAAGAATTTCCATTGCCCGGACACCGGGGGAAAAGGTCCTAGGAGTTCCATGCCCCATTGAGCGAACGGCCATGGAGCAGAGAGCTGGGAGAGTGGAGCAGCGGGCTGACGTTGCACCACGGTGTGCCGTTGACACCGGTCACACCTCTTCACGAAGTCAGCAGTGTCTTCTTTCATTGTCTCCCAGAAATAACCTTGACGGAGGGCCTTGTACGCCAGTGTCCTGCCCCCCACATGGTTCCCACAGATGCCCTCATGGATCTCTTAGAGCACGAGTGCGGCTTCTGCGAGTCTCAAACACTTGAGGAGTGGGTAGGAGTAGGACCTCCGATACAGTAGCTCATCCATTAAGATGAACTATGTGGCCTTCCTTTTAATGAGGCCAGCCGCCACACGGTCCGCCGGCATGGTGCCATTGGTGATGTACTCAATGTACTTGTCCATCCAGCTGGGCTCTTGGTTGACCTGCTAGACCTCCATGGGTGTCTCGTAGCTCGGGACCTTGAGGTGCTCGATGTAAGCACGGCCCAATGATGAGTCCGGTAGTGTTGCAAGGCGGGAGAGTGCGTCCACGCGAGCATTTTCCCCGTGAGGTATATGGGAGATGCCGAAACATCGAAATCCTACTGTGCTCGTTCGTACAAGCTCCAGGTACTTCGCCATTTGGGGGTCTCGTGCCTCGTACTCCCTCGAGATCTACCTAGCTACCAGCTGCGAGTCGGTGAAGACCCTGAGGTTGGCCATGCCCAGCTCGTAGGACACTCTTAGCCCTGCGAGGAGCGCATCATACTCCACTTGATTATTAGTGGCGACGAACTAGAAACGGAGAGCATATTCGGCGACAACTCCTTCACCGTTGGCAAGGATGAGTCCAGCTCCACTCCCGCTGGAGTTCGAGGCTCTGTTTACATGAAGGATCCAGATGTCTTCCTCTGGTCCTGGCTTTGGCTGCCAGTCTTGGGGGCTTTCTTCCGCCCCCTCGCCCAGGCTTGCACACTCAACCAAGAAATCAGCGAGTACCTGTGCCTTCATGGCTGACCTCGGCCTATAGGTGATGTCGAACTTGCTGAGCTTGAGCGCCCACTTCGCCAAGCACCCAGACGTGTCAAGTCGGTTGAGTACCGCTTTCAGTGGCTGATCCGTCAGGACCGCAATGCGGTATGCTTGGAAATAAGGCCTGAGACGTTGAGCGGACATGATTAGCGCCAAAATCTGTTTCTCAGACCAGAAATACCTGAGCTCCGCATCGCAGAGGAGTTTGCTTGTGTAATACACCAGCCTTTGCACTCCCTTGTTATCGATCCGAACCAGGATCGAACTGACGGCCTCCGAGATGACCGCCAGGTACAGGAGGAGCTCCTCTCCTTTCTCCGGCCTGGAAAGCAATGGCGGGGATGCCAATGCCTTCTTTAGCTCCTCAAAAGCCTCCTGGCATTTCTCTGTCCGGCGAAGTCGTTCATCTTCCTCAGCGCCTTGAAGAAGGGCTGGCATCGATCAGCGGACCTTGAGATAAATCGACATAGAGTGGCTATCCGGCTAGTGAGTCGCTGCACTTGCTTCTTGGAGGTGGGCTGTTCCATGTCCAGGATCGCCTGGACCTTCTCTAGGTTGGCTTCTACCCCTCTCTAGGTCACCATGAACCCCAGGAACTTCCCTGCGGACACGCCGAACGCGCACTTCGCCAGGTTCAACTTCATCTGGTGAAACCGTAGGTTACCGAAGGTCTCCGCCAGGTCGCCGACGTGGTGAAGCCGAGGAGGAATCTTGGGTCCTCCACATGGACGGCGCATCCAATGCAGACAGGAGCGGGGCAGGCCTCATCCTCACCAACAGTGATAGAATTGTAGCCGAGTGCATGCTCCATTTCTGATTCACGACGACCAACAACCAGGCAGAGTATGAGGCACTCCTCACAGGGCTGAGAGTCTCTCACGAGCTGGGTGTACCCAACCTGAAGGTCTTCACCGACTCCTAGCTGGTGTCCGGACAGGTCTCAGGAGAGTATAAGGCCCGAGATCCTCATATGATGAAGTACCCAAAGTGGGTCTGCTCGAGCACAATGGGTTTTTAGCACTTCAGCATCTCCCACATCCCTTATGGAGAGAATGCTCGCACCGATGCCCTGTCAAGGCTTGTGACCTTGCCAAACTCGTCACTAGGGCGCTCCCATATTGAGTACCTAGAAAATTTAAGCTACAAAGCTCCTGGAGAAGTCAAACAAGTCACCTCGGATCCTAACTAGATGGACCAGTACATCAGATACATCATCGATGGCACCTTACCAGAAGATCGAGCGGAGGCCGGCCTTATCAAGAAGAAGGCTGCACGATTCATCTTGATGGACGGGCAGCTCTACCACAGATCCTGCTCCTATCCGCTCCTGAAGTGCCTGAGACCCACAGAGGCGATCTTTGTGCTCCAAGAAATACACGAAGGCCTCTACGGGAATCACGTCAAAGGGAGGACACTAGCATACAAGGCCCTCCATCAGGGGCACTACTGGGAAACCATGAGGGATGATGATACCAACTTCGTGAGAAAGTGTGACCGCTGCCAGCGCCACGCCCACATACAGCATCAACCAGCGACACCACTTTCCCAACTCTCCTGGCCCTGGCCATTCGTCCAGTAGGGGATGGACATCTTTGGCCCATTCCCTCCTGCATCCGGACAATGCAAGTTCCTGATAGTGGCTATTGATTACTTCACCAAATGGATGGAGGCGGAGCTACTAGCATGGATTACCGAAGCCAAGGTCAGCCAGTTCTTCTGGAAGTCGATCATCTACCGCTTCGGACTCCCCTACAATATCATCATCGACATGGATAATAGTTCGATAACCGAGAGTTCGAAGAGTTCTGCATTGACCTCGGCATTCAACATCGCTTCACCTCAGTGGCTCACCCCCAGACCAATAGAGAGGCTAAGATGACCAACTGGACTATCCTCCAGGGACTCCGAACTAGGCTAGACCGGGCCAAGGATAGGTGGGCAGAAGAACTTCCCAGCATTCTTTAGGCCTACCATATAACACCCAGGATGGCCACGGATGAGATGCCTTTTAGCCTCATCTTTGGCACAGAAGCTGTTGTCCCTGTCGAACTTGGTGTGCCCATACTGTGGGTGGAACAGTATGATGAAGCATAAAATCCGGCTCGCCTTCTTCTCAACTTGGACCTCCTCGAAGAAACGAGAGAAAAGACTCGACTCCGGATGGCGACCTACCAGTAGCGGGTAGCTAAGTACTATAACACGCGGGTAAGGCCAAAGATCTTCCATCCAGGTGACCTGGGGCTACGCCGGGCTGAAGCCTCCCAATCCTGGGAGTACAGCAAGCTCTCGTTGAATTAGGAGGGCCCCTATAAGGTGGTCGAGGCTCTTCCCCACGGAGCCTACTACCTAGCGGTGCCAGATTCTCGCGGACTTGGAATGCCAACAATCTGAGAATGTATTATTAGTGATGTAAGGCCTTCCTCCATTAATAATAAAGATCCTCTTTATGCAAATCACTTTCACTTTGCAGGAATGTCATTGCTCGACCCTAGGTCGGCAAGCCAAGCCTGAAAACTCCTGAAACCCGGCACTCCAAGCCTAGAAACTCCTAAAGCCTGGCACTCCAAGCCATGAAACTCCTGAAGCCCGTCACTTCAAGCCTGGAAACCCCTGAAGCCTGACACTCCAAGCCCGGAAACCCCTAAATCCCAGCACTCCAAGCTCAGAAACCCCTGAAGCCTGACACTCTAAGCTCGGAAACTCCTGAAGCCCGACACTCTAAGCTTGGAAACTCTTGAAGCCTGGCACTCCAAGCCTGGAAACTCCTGAAGCCAAGAAACCCTTGAAGCCCGACATCTTAAGCCCAGAAACTCCCGAAGCCCAGCACCTCATAGTTACTTGGTGGGCCCATCGAGTGCAACACCCTGGCACGATCGTGCCATGCGCACTTAGAGATGGTTCCACCCGAGGTCGAACAGACCTCTTCCGAGGAAGTGCACGAAGCCCCATTGCCACGCTGCTCATGAGGTGGGAACGACTTAGCAAGTCAAAGCTTCCTTCCTAACCGCCTCGCGTACCTAGAGCTCAGCAAGAAATAGCCCAAGGACTTAAAGCCTCAAGGCAAGATGCCTCAGCAAAGATGTGTACATGGGCAATTGAGAAGGAAAAGAAGGAAAATTGCCAGAGCATTGAGAATCCAGAAGGAAACAAGTAGAACAAGTGAAAAAAGAAAACTTCATTAAAGAGTTTCCAAGGTATTACATTATCTCTGGACCCCGACAGGCCGGGTAGCCCAGACAGAAACAATAAAAAAGAAAAAGTACAGGAAAAAGGAAGGTTCCTACGCTACTCCACCGGCTCCTTCCTGAGCCGACGCACAGGCGGGGCGACATCTTCCGGGACCTCCGGTGGCTAGGCTACATCTAGGACCTCCTATAGCGGGGCCACGTCGACGGTAGCTGCGAGCTCCACCGGTTCAGAAAAGGCCAAGGTCGGGCTCCCACACGAAGCAGCCGGGAAGGCAAGCCCATCCAAGTTCATGCCTAGAATGAGCTCCACCATCTTGGACCGGTAGAACACGAACCCTTTGAAGAAAGAGTCCATGGCCAGCTCGTGGAACTCGGCATCGAACTCCGGCGAGGCCTTGTAATTGGCCACTACCTTGGCGGCCTCCTTCTTCGCAACCTTCATCAAGTCGACTACCTTCGCAGCCTTCTCTTCAACGGTGGCAGCCTTCCCTTCAGCGGTAGCAGCCCGCACCTTTGCCGCCTCTAGTTCAGCCCGATGGGCTTGGGCTTGCTCCCTCTCCCGGGCCGCTTTGGTGCTGAGCTCATATATTTTGGCCTCCTTGGCCTTGATCTCCTCGGCCCGGCCCCTAGCCCGGCTCCTCTCCTGGTCCAAGGACTCTTCTAGACCCTTGAGGCACCTCTCGGTGCCTGCTGCCTCGGCCCTCAACTCCTTGTTTTTTTGTTTGACCTTCTAGGCCTCGTCTGTCCTCAGCTTGACCTCGACCTTCAGTGAGTCAAGTTGTAGCACCTTCTGCTGGTCCCTCTTGGCCCAGTTCTTACAGTAATCCCATATAAGCAAGAGGTCTACCCCAAGTGCACCAAGGAAGATGTTAGCCAAAAGAAAGGAAAGAAGAGAAAGGGAAAGAGGGATGGTTAGGAGTACTCACCGAGAAGAGCTGCGGGAATGTGCCAAGGATGGCATCGACCAGGAGCCTTCCCGCCTTCTCCTATCGATCGCACGGTTGGACGGTGAAGTCCATCATATGCTCGGTGAGGGCCCGATCCCGAACCAACGAAGCATCCGATTCCACCTCAAAGGGCAGCTTGCAGGAGGTCTTCTTCTTCTTCTTCACCACTACCATGACGTCACCCCCATGACTAGCCGAGGACATCTCGGAGCCTCTGTGGGGGCTCGCCGCCACTCCAAACGGTGCCTCTAGCAATGGCACCCTCCTTTCTTGCTCCTCTTCCTCCTCCACCTCGACGACTTCATGAGGTGGGGGTGCAGCAGCGGTAGCGGACCTGGCCCGGACTACCACGTCTAGCTCCCAGACTAGGGGTAGGTCCCACTGCCTCGGTGGCTCGGGCACAGGTTTGGCCATCCTCCTGCTCGACTCGGATGGCATGATGGGTGCGACCCTTGCACTCTCCTCATTCCGAGCCCTCTTCGACGGGGACTCTCTGACCCCCGCCAGTGCACCCCTCTTCCTAGAGAGCACAAGGAGTTCGTCCATGGAGTACTTCATGCCTACACAAAGGAGAGCGAGGTCAGTTTTGAGCTCAAAGAGACAATCAAAAAATAAAAACAAGTAGAGATCGTGCCGAACTTACCCAACTCCTGCATTGGGCTGACCCCGACTTCGTACAGGTTCTGCTCTGATAGCAGAACCTCGAGGGAAGAGATTTAGTCGGTGCGAAGCTGGTCATAAACTTCCCGATCAGTTGCCTTGATAGCAACATTCCAGTTTGGGGTCTGGTCTGGGTCGCTCCAAACCCAATCGACCCCCTCGATGGAAGCAAAGAAGTATTTGCTCTTCCATCCTTTGATGGTAGAGGAGAGCTCGAACTTGATGCCCTTCAGGCGCGGAGAAATGAACCACCATCCCTCCTTGGCAGGGTGGCATTTCAGGATAAAGAAGACCCTGAACAAGAAGAAACGGGCAATAATCCCATGGAAGTGGCAGAGGATGATGAAGCAAAAAATTATCCCGACTGCGTTCAGGACTAACTGAGCTGGAATTAGACGATAGTCGTTCAACACAGAAAGGAAGAAGGGATGAAATGGGAATCGAAGGCCCACTGCAAGGGTTTCCTCATAAAGGGCAAATCGACCCGGGCCACTGGAGGTGACCCATTCCCCCGGTCATGGGACCAAAAGTCGGATGGAATTCAGGACACCGAAGGTCTCCCGGATGATTGAAAGCTCCTCGCTGGTTATCGCCGAAGCAATATCGCTAGGACCAGTCGACCGAGAAGGTTTCGAAGAAGGTTCAGGAGGAGGAGGCGGGGGGCGGACCCTAGGCTCCCCTATGACGATTCTTGTGGGGTGAGGCCTTCTACAGATCTCGAAGTGGACCTCTTCCTCCTCATCAAAGGAAGAGGGAGTCCTCGACCGAGAAGGCCCAGCCTCATTAGGATTGGTCGAGGGGCGAAAGTTCCGACCCCAGCGAGACATCTCAAGGAAGAAGGCAAAGGAGAAAGAACAGAAAAGGAGGAAAAAAGAGATGGGCGAGGCCTTGGAAGATCCTGACCCTAAAGAAGAGCTCTACCCAATCGAAAGAAGAAGAGGAATGAAGAGGACAAACCTGGCTAGCCTTGGAGGAAAGGATGGCCGGGGGAAGAGAGGGGATTCTGGTTTGCTGGCAGGAACGAGGAATTTGAAAGAGGAAGTGTTTTTGTGAAACTATCTTTTCTTTCGAAATGACCAACCGCAACCGTACCGTTCTAGAGCCACCACCGTCGGATCTGTGCCACATGTCAACAATCGGCATAAGTGAAAGGATTCTGCCCTAAAGGCCAATCGAAATATTGTATTGGATGGAATTTTCTTTTGTATCCCAAACCAGTGTATTGACATTATCAATTAATAAAGGCATTTTATTTTCATCATACGCTGTGTCTTATTAATTTTATTAAGATATGATGAATCCTATAGATTAGGGCTATGGTTTTAGGGTTATGATGAGATCATACCAGTGAGACCTAAAGTCTTAAAACCCTAATCTAGAATATTCCTGGTCGATGGGATATTAGTAGGGGATCAATGTTTCCGGTAAGACCAGCACATCCTATGTATGCTTGGTGAAGAGGGTGACTGATCTCACAGTCACTTTTGTTTGACACTAATACTAGGATGTGGGTGCTCATTAGAGAATGAGTTCATTAAATGGATCCAGCTTGAGAACATCTAATGGAACCTTATCTGTTTGTCAATAGATAGTTCTCATAGTGGGAGTAGTGCATGCGGTCCTTTGACCTGAGACTGCCATGGTATATTGTATGCATGAATTCATACTTTGGTTCACACTCAATCATGACACTGAGTCATGCATGGGGTGATACTGGGCATTGTGGATTGCATATGGAGGTTGTGAGTAGGTCAAAAAGGAATCGATCAACCCTAATAAGAGGGAAGCACATCCAGATGATTTCAATCAAATTAACATTCGGGAAATCTTTTATCAAAGTATGAACATTAGAAATAGTTTATAATGGTTCATTAATAAATCATCATTATCAGATTGAGCAAGGAATGAATATGAAATTGGATTTGATAAGTATCCATATCCATAGTCATATTCAGGGTGCAAGTAGATCGAAGGACTGAATTGCCCGGTAACTCACCATTAAAGGATATTTTGGTAAATCCACCAAAATTTCTCATCTTCCAGGTAGGCATGACACGTTGCTAGACGTCAATCTTGTCTTGTAGATCTTCATGAACCAATTGATTTGGTTTCATGAGTCAATTCGATGTGTGATTCGAATTGGACAATTAGGTGAGCCAATTTGACCTAATTAGGTCAATTGGGTTCGATCGGATCGAATCAGTTCAAACCTAAACCTACTGCTGGCTAGATATGGAATCCAATGGGTCACACACAATAGAGACTTGCCCAAGGAAGTCATTCATGATTTAATTAGGGTCATAGGATCCTAATTGGTTAGCCGGATTACATACTAGCATATGTAGGCTAACCAAATTCCTAATCCAATTGGATTGGGTCCGGTTGCTTGCTAATTGGGCTAACCTAATTAAGGGAAACCTAAATTAGGTTGAGTCCTAAGTGGGGCTAGCCTAATCAGAGCTAAATCTGATTTTAATTTAGATTTGAGAGAATTTTAGGCACCATACATGAAGAGTCCCAATGGCATGGGACTCTTGGTACCTAAATGATACCTTAACTTCAAAAGGACACAAAATGAGCTATAGATCTCTGATTTGAATATAATTTATATGGTCAGAAAGAAAATTTTATGTTCTTTCCAATGACACCCATATTGTCTATTTTTTGACTAGTCAACATTTTTTGAAATTTGCGTGGAAGAAGGATGGTGCGCGCGGTGCATGAAGAGTCGCAACTCTTCATGTGGAACGCATTCTGATGGAGAGTCCTTTTGCTATCAGGACTCTTCATAATCTTCGATGTTTGAAGATTGAAGAGGAACCTCTTGGCTTCCTAGGGACCGGTAATTGACAGTGGCAAGTGAGAATTCGTCCAGATAAAAGAAGAGATGTGAATAAGGCCTTCGGTGCATGAATGTGCTTATTAGATATGATTTTTTAAGCTAGATAACTTCTCTTCGATCTTGAAAAATCATATCTGATAAGTTGATGGGAGGACATATCACACGCCCCTCTTGTATCTATAAATAGGGGACGGTGAAATGAGTATGATATAAGAATTCCACCGAAGTACTATTATGAGTGTCTCTCTCTCCCTCCTCCTTTCTTTAAGACAAGACTTGTCTTGTTAAGACAAGACTTGTCTTGTTAAGACAAGACTTGTCTTGTTAAGACAAGACTTGTCTTGTTAAGACAAGACTTGTCTTGTTGAGACAAGGTCTTTTCTAATAGGACAAGGCTTTATTTTAGAACATAAGTCTAAGGGGTCCTAGAGGAACGTTGTCCTAAAACCAAGAGTGGTTTAGGAGAGTGTCTTTAGTGCCCTACAGTAGGACAGGGTGTCCTACAGTGGTAAATAGACCAAAGTCTGTCGAAAGAGTTCCACTTATCCAAGCAACTTGAAGAAGGAGTTCTTCCTTGGTCCGAGTTTCGTTTGGATCACCGTTGGAGGGCGAACGTTTAGGCGCCTGGTGGAGAAGAAGGCTGAATCAGGGTTTTCTTCATCGGATTGGATACTAGCAGTTCAGGTTGGTGCCTAAACTCTAGTTTATATTATATATGCATGTTTGTATGTTTTAATTCCTAGTAAGGAGGTCTTGGGTTAAGGGTTTGGTAGGGATTTCATAATAAATTTTTGAAATCCACGCTTCCACCCTGGTCACCAAAACCCTTACAGTGGTATCAGATCCACCTTAATAGGGCTAAATCATACAAAATTTGAAGTTGCCCAATTTTGTAGAACTCTTGAGGTTGCCCATTTTGGTAGGACTCTACAAAATTTGAAATTGCCTAATTTTGTAGGACTCTTGAGGTTGCCCATTTTTGTAGGACTCTACAAAATTTGAAGTTGCTCAATTTTGTAGGACTCTACAAAAGTTTAAAGTTACATATGATTGATATGTTTATGCATATATGTATGTTACTGGTTAGGATTTTCACTTAAACCTTAATCGATATAGATATATGTTTAGCTTTCTAGTCATCATACTGAAATAAGGTTGCCCTGGCATAATGGTGGATCCATTATGTGGTAGATGGTTGTCCTAGTATGATGACACACTTGGAATATTATAAAATGATATATGATGCATGGTTGATGAATGGTAATATTAGAATGTACTTCTGTTTGAATTGCCCTCTATTAAAATTATACTAAGTTGTAGTGTCATATACCAAAAGCAAAATAATCAAGATGATTAGTTGATCATTCGGTGTCTAGAAAAAGTGGTTCATGATTGGTAAAGAGGACGTGGTTTTTAATTGGTTCCGTTGACTGACCTGGCCAATTTTTATTGGTATCTAGGAAAGCAACGGGGGGACTCCCACTACTCTCCCACTTTCCTGGCCGATAAGATTAACTTAATTCTTGATTGATATGCTTAGTGTAATATTCACTACATTAGGCCTTCCTTCATGCTAGGTCATTATTATGTTATGATCCGTATTAGGTTTGTTGTGTACACACAAGGCCTATTATGGTAACTAACACAATTTTGGCCTGGTGCATTTGATACTTATGGCATGATTTAATATAATACTTTGTTATGAACACACAAGGGTATTATTATTACAATCATGACTATAAAGGAATGAAGGGTCTTACTTAACTAAAAATATTATAGTTTGTTGTACACACACAAGGCTATTAATATTTTAGAGGCCAGGTTTTGTTGAGAATTGTATGAGATACAATTGGAAAGAGTTTTTCTACATTTGAACTTATAAAAGATTTGTTGTGTACACACAAGGTCTTTTATAAGGAATTAGGATCTCAACCCCACTAAGAAAATCAATTAGGGTTTCTTAATCATCATATAGAAGGTTATGATGCTTGATAAAATAGTGAGAGACATAATTAAGTTAAAGTCCTAATTTAATTATGTTTTGTCAACATTGGTTGTTTGCTTATATTATGTTCTTTGTTAATGTAGATTAAATGGTCTCTTCACTCTCACTCCGTAGTATACTTGATGCCAATAAATTGACTGGACTAAACTATGTTGACTGGTTGAGAAACCTAAAGATAGTACTCAGCGAGGAAAAACTTTCTTACATTCTTGATACCCCTACCTTGAAACCTTTAGGGAAAGATGCCTCGCAAGAGGAAAAGACCACATACAAGATGTGGCAAAATGACTCACTCACTGTCAAATATATCATGCTTGCCTCTATGACCAATGAGTTGCAGAGGTAACATGATAGCATGGACACTAACTCCATACTGCTCAATCTAAAAGAGCTATATGGAGAACATAGTCGAACTGCTAGATATGAGATATCTAAGCAGTTGTTCCATGCGAGAATGATAGAAGGTACATCCGTACAAGATCACGTACTGATGGTTATTGACCTGATCACTCAATTAGGTCAATTAGATTTTATTATGGATGGGGAGTTGAATCAGGATTTGATCCTGCAGTCACTCCCGGAGTCATTTTCACAGTTTGTTCTTAATTATCATATGAACAAACTTAACACTTCCTTGCTTGAGCTGTTAAACATGTTAAAAACAGCAGAGAGCCATTTAAAAAAAAATAAGGCTCCACTTCTTGTGGATGGGATCAACAAGAAGTCAGGCAGAAAGGATTCCAAGAGGAGATTGAACCAAAAAGGGGGCTTCAAGAAGAAGAAAGGAAAGAAGGCCTCCGGACAGATGACCTGCTTTCACTGTGGCAAGCCGGGTCATTGGAAGAGGAATTGCAAGGCTTACCTTGCAGGTGTGAAGCCTGGTGCATCGGATGCACCAAAAGGTATGAAAGAAGTTCATACCATTTTGTCATTGGATTCTTCCATTTCAAATACTTGGATATTGGATACCGCCTGTGGTCATAATATCTGCAAATCATTGCAGGGGCTGTAGAGGCTTAGAGTATTGAAGGAAGGAGACTTCGAGCTTTATGGTACTGGAGGAGAGTCCATCCAAGCAGAGGCCATAGGGATTTATATCTTGAAGTTACCTTCGGGGAATATTTTAGAGCTGAGAGATTGTTACTATATGCCTAAGGTTATTAGAAATATCATTTCTGTACCTTTGTTACTTAGATAAGGTTATACTATGAATGTGATGAGCAATGGTTGCTCAATTAGCTTTTCTAATGAAATTATATGTTGTGGCGTATTTTGCAATGGTCTTTTAACTCTATCCACTAATGACAATATACTTCATGTAAGTAACAAACAAAAGAGAGATGATGTAAACAATACTTTACTCTGGCATTGTCGGCTTGGACATATTAGTGAGACTAGGATTATCAAATTATACAAGGAAAATTTCCTTAATCCTTATGATTATGAATCATTAGGAACTTGTGAATCATGTCTCATGGGTAAAATGGCCAAGACTCCATGTAGTGGACATAGAGAAAGGACAACTGAGTTATTATGACTCATACATACAGATGTATATGGGCCTATGACAACTCAGGCCAAGGGTGGATACTCTTATTTCATCATATTTACTGATGATTTTTCAAGGTATAGATTTGTGTATCTTATGAAACATAAGTCCGAAGCCTTTGATAAATTTTTAGAGTATCAAAATATGGTAGAGAAACAAACGAGGAAAAGTATTAAAATCCTTCGATCAGATCGAGAAGGTGAATACTTATCCATCGAGTTTCTCAATCACCTTAAAGAAAAGGGGATTATCTTTGAATGGACCCCTCCTTACACACCATAATTAAATGGTATTGCTGAAAGGAGGAACCGTACCTTATTAGATATGGTACGGTCCATGATGT
The DNA here is from genome assembly GCA_021397845.1 of Areca catechu. Lineage (NCBI taxonomy): Eukaryota > Viridiplantae > Streptophyta > Magnoliopsida > Arecales > Arecaceae > Areca > Areca catechu. Next base: position 74,420,178 of record CM038049.1, on the reverse strand, counting down.
GCTTCACAGAGTTACCTGTTTCCTTCTGGGGATATGCCTTGGAAACCGTGGCTAATATCTTAAATGGAGTACCATCTAAATCTGTCTCTAGCACTCCATATGAGATATGGAGGGGTAAGAAATCCAATCTTAAGTATCTTAAGATATGGGGATGTCCAACCTATGTCAAAAGAAATTTTGGACATAAGCTGGATGCTAGAGCAGATAGGTGTCTATTTGTAGGATATCCTAAAGATAGTATAGGATATCTATTCTACCACCCTACTGAACAAAAAGTTTTTGTCAGTAGGCATGCCACTTTTCTGGAGAAAGAGTTCATCCTACAAAAGGGTAGTGGGAGAAATATTGAACTTGAAGAAGTTCAACAAATAGATACATCTCAACCAAATGATAACATAGTTAGTATAGAACCAGAACATACCACTCCTATCCATAGGTCTGATAGGGTGCGTCATGCACCTAAGAGGTATGGGTTCATTATTGAAAATAATGAAACCCGGATCATTGAAAATGATGAGCCTCTAACCTATACGGATGCTGTCATGAGTAGGGACTCAGACAGATGCCTGGAAGCCATGAGATTTGAAATGGACTCCATGTATGTCAACCAAGTGTGGACTTTGGTTGATGCACCAGAGGGTGTTAACCCTATTGGATGCAAATGGGTCTATAAGAAAAAGATTGGGGCAGATGCCCAAGTCAAAACTTATAAAGCCAGATTAGTGGCTAAGGGTTTCAGACAAAAACAGGGAATAGATTATGATGAAACATTTTCTCCTGTTGCCATGCTCAAATCTATTCGGATCATGCTTGCTATAGCAGTATATCATGATTATGAAATCTGGCAGATGGATGTGAAAACCGCATTCCTTAATGGTTTTCTTAAGGAAGAGGTCTATATGTCACAGCCAGAAGGTTTTATCTTGGAGACTAAACCTAATCAGGTATGTAGGCTGAAGAAATCCATTTAAAGATTAAAGCAAGCATCTAGGAGTTGGAACATCCGATTTGATAAGACAGTCAAAGAGTTTGACTTTATCAAAAATGAGGATGAACCTTGTGTGTACAAGAAGACTAGTGGGAGTGCCATAGTTTTCTTAGTTCTGTATGTGGATGACATACTCCTCATTGGGAATGATATCCCAATATTACAATCAGTCAAGGTATGGTTATCTAAACAGTTTTTCATGAAAGACTTGGGAGAAGCATCCTATATACTGGGTATCAAGATCTATAGAGATAGATCTAGGAGGATGCTAGGCTTATCTCAGTCTAGGTACATTGAACAAGTGCTAAAGAGATTTAGCATGGAGGGAAGTCAAAGAGGTTACTTTCCCATTGGTCATGGCATAATCTTTCTAAGAAAATGTCTCCTAAGACACCTGAAGAAAGAAATAGAATGAGTTCTATACCTTATGCTTCGGCTGTAGGATCTATAATGTATGCTATGTTATGTACCAGGCCTGATGTGGCATATGCCTTAGGTATAGCTAGCAAATTTCAGGCTGATCCAGGAGAGGATCACTGGAAGGCTGTGAAAAATATTCTTAAGTACTTGAGAATGACTAAGGATATTTTTCTGATATACGAAGGATCTGATCTTAAACTGGAAGCTTATTCAGATTCTAGTTTTTAATCGGATCAAGATGATAGCAAATCTATTTCAGGATATGTTTTTATCCTAAATGGAGGAGCTGTAAGCTGGAAGAGTTCTAAATAGTAGACTGTAGCTGACTCAACAACTGAGGCAGAATACATTGCTGTTAGTGAAGCTGCCAAGGAAGCTGCTGGATGAAGAAGTTCATCTCAGAGTTGGGCATTGTTCCGGAGATTGAAGGTCCAGTACCACTTTACTATGATAATACTGGAGTCGTCGCTCAAGCTAAGGAACCTAGAGCTCATCACAAATCAAAACACATTCTAAGACGCTCCATCTCATTCGAGAGATTGTTGAAAGACAAGAAGTCTGCATTAAAAGAGTAGAAACGAAGAACAACATAGCAGACCCGTTCACTAAGGCTCTACCACAGCGGGAGTTTGATCGCCACCTCGATTGTATGGGGTTAAAATTTAAAGGCGATTGGCTTTAGTGCAAGTGGGAGATTGAAAGGATTATGCCCTAAAGGTCAATCGAAATGTTGTATTTCGATGGGATTTTATTTTGTATCCCAAACCAGTGTATTGACATTATCAATTAATAAAGGCATTTTATTTTCATCATACGCTGTGTCTTATTAATTTTATTAAGATATGATGAACCCCATAGATTAGGGCTATGGTTCTAGGGTTATGATGAGATCATACCAGTGAGACCTAAAGCCTTAAAACCCTAATCTAGAATATTCCTGGTCGATGGGATATTGAGTAGGGGATCAATGTTTCCGGTAAGACCAGCACATCTTATGTATGCTTGGTGAAGAGGGTGACTGATCTCATAATCACTTATGTTTGACACTAATACTAGGATGTGGGTTCTCATTAGAGAATGAGTTCACGGAATGGATCCAGCTTGAGAACATCTAATGGAACCTTATATGTTTGTCAATAGATAGTTCTCATAGTGGGCGTAGTGTATGTGGTCCTTTGACCTGAGATTGCCATGGTATCTTGTATGCATGAATCCATACGTTGGTTCACACTCAATCATGACACTGAGTCATGCATGGGATGATACTAGGTATGGTGGATTGCATATGGAGGTTGTGAGTAGGTCAAAAAGGAATCGATCAACCCTAGTAAGAGGGAAGTGCATCCAGATGATTTCAATCAAATGAAGATTCGAAAAATCTTTGATCAAAGTATGAACATTAGAAATAGTTTTTAATGGTTCATTAATGAATCATCATTATCAAATTGAGCAAGGAATGAATACGAAATTAGATTTGACAAGTATCCATATCCATAGTCATATTCTTAGTGCAAGTAGATTGAATGGACTGAATTACCCGGTAACTCATCACTGAAGGGTATTTTGGTAAATCCATCAAAATTTCTCATCTTCCGGGTAGGCATGACACGTTGCTAGATGTCAATCTTATCTTGTAGGTCTTCATGAACCAATTAATTTGGTTTCATGAGTCAATTCGATGTGTGATTCGAATTGGACAATTAGGTGAGCCAATTTGACCTAATTAAGTCAATCGGGTTCGATCGGATCAAATCGGCTCAAACCTAAACCTACTGCTGGCTAGATGTGGAACCCAATGGGTCACACACAATAGAGACTTGGCCAAAAAAGTCATTCATGATTTAATTAGGATCATAGGATCCTAATTGGTTAGCCGGATTACCTACTAGCATATGTAGGCTAACCAAATTCCTAACCCAATTGGATTGGGTCCGGTTGCTTGCTAATTGGGCTAACCTAATTATGAAAAACCTAAATTAGGTTGAGTCCTAAGTGGGGCTAGCCTAATCAAAGCTAAATCTGATTTTAATTTGGATTTAAGGGCATTTTAGGAACCATACATGAAGAGTCCCAATGGCATGGGACTCTTGGTATCTAAATGATACCTTAACTTCAAAAGGGCACATAAGGAGCTATAGATCTCTGATTTGAATATAATTTATATGATCAGAAAGGAGATTTTATGCTCTTTCCAATGACACCCATATTTCCTATGTTTTGACTGGTCAACATTTTTTGAAATTTGCGTGGAAGAAGGATGGCGTGCACGGTGCATGAAGAGTCGCAACTCTTCATGTGGCGCGCGGTTCTGATGGAGAGTCCTTCTGCTATCAGGACTCTTCATAATCTTCGATGTTTGGAGATTGAAGAGGTGCCTCTTGGATTCCTAGGGACCAGTAATTGACTTGTGGAAAGTGAGAATTAGTCCAGATAAAAAAAGGGATGTGAATAAGTCCTTCGGTGCATGAATGAGCTTATTAGATATGATTTTTTAAGCTAGATAACTTCTCTTCAGTCTTGAAAAATCATATCTGATAAGTTGATGGGAGGACATATCACACACCCCTCTTGTATCTATAAATAGGGGGCAGTGAAATGAGTCTGATATAAGAATTCCACCGAAGTATTATTCTGAGTGTCTCTCTCTCCCTCCTTCTTTCTTTAAGACAAGACTTGTCTTGTTAAGACAAGGTCTTTTCTAATAGGACAAGGCTTTGTTTTAGGACATAAGCCTAAGAGGTCTTAGAGGAGGATTGTCCTAAAACCAATAATAGTTTAGGAGAGTGTCTTTAGTACCCTACACTAGGACAGGGTGTCCTATAGTAGTTAATAGACCAAAGGCTGTTGAAAGAGTTCCACTTATCGAAGCAACTTGAAGAAGGAGTTCTTCCTTGGTCCGAGTTTCGTGTGGATCACCGTTGGAGGGTGAACATTTGGGCGCCTGGTGGAGAAGGCTGAATCAGGGTTTTCTTCATCGGATTGGATACTAGTGATTCAGGTTGGTGCCTAAACTCTAGTTTATATTATATATGCATGTTTGTATGTTTTAATTCCTAGTAAGGAGGTCTTGGATTAAGGGTTTGGTTGTGGTTTCATAATAAATTTTTGAAATCCACGCTTCCATCCTAGTCACCAAAATCTTTACAAGAAGGTGATGCTTTAGTTCGCTCATGACCATTTCAAATTCTGCATCAGCAATAATGCCTCCTCGAACGAGTCTACGTGTCACCATCGCATTGGCTCGGAGGTCCACCCTGTGAGGCACCGGCGATCATGACAATAATGGTGCCGGATTTTGGCCTTTCTATGTTAGCACTGCATTTACTCCTTCGACCCGAGCGCCATGCACTAATGGAACTTGAGAGTGGGGGGCAAATGATATGGTTGGATTGCTGACGTGGAACCCATGTTAGACCCAGTTAGTTGCCACATCGAAGAAAGCTGCCACGTGGGACGTCTCTCTCCTTTGCTAGGTGGCTCCCTCGAGGTCGAGATGCCCTGGCCGAAGTCGAGCTCCGCCTCTCTCTGGACTCCTTCGCCAGGTGGCTCCTTCGAGGTCAAGATGCCATGGTTAAAGTTGAGCTTCTCCTCTCTTTGACTCCTTCGCCAGGTGGCTCCCTCGAGGTCGAGATGCCCTGGCCGAAGTCGAGCTCCGCCTCTCTCCGGACTCCTTCACCAGGTGGCTCCCTCAAGGTCGAGATGCCCTGGCTGAAGTCGAGCTCCGCTGGTGGGGGCACCAGGATCAGACACAGATTACTGGGTCCTATTTGGTTTACCTAGCCATGTGTCAAATTTTGTAATCAACTAAAATTGAGTCTTGTAATAAGTTGAGGTTAGTTGATTTGTCTCAACCCTCAACCTAGTCAGTATTTTGAGTCCTGTATACCAGTATGAGTTCACTTCTTGTACAAGAGAGAAGGCTATGCTATTTTGGAGTCCCACTAAACCTCATTCTGAAGCCAGAAGCAGTTACACCAGCTTAGGGGAGCTTAATCGACACCCAGGTGCCCTGTTTGTGCCCTGATTTTTTTCGGGTACCATTTTAGATGCCAGATTCCCTCTAGATGCTTCTAGAATATTTCATATGCTAGGAGCCCAAGTTTACCAGGCTATCCCAACACTCCAAGCCTCCAAATTCAAGCCCAGGAAGCAAGCCTAAGACAAGAGAACCAAGATTCCTTTTTGATGCCGGGAATATACCAGCCCAGGGAACCAAGCAACTCAGCTTCCAGGGGGCCCAAGCCCAAGCTCTCCAAGCCCATGGCTGACCTCCCCTTGCTTCCCTAAAGCCCACACACCAAAGGAGGGTCGTCCAAAGAGTTTTGACTAAGTCCAAGTTGAAGAAAAAAAGGAGAAGACCAAGTTATTCTAACCTAGTTAGGATTCCTATTCCCTTTAAACTTTGTAATTCTAACCTAGCTAGGAAAGGACTTATATTCCAATTTGGAAGAGGACTTGTAACCCAAATGTATCCATGGTTAGTGAGGGCATGGGAACTCTATAAATACCCCACCCCTCTCTCTCTTGTAATCATCTCTATCTTATGAATATAACTTGCTGAAATTTTGAGTTATTACCTTATGTTGGTGTTTTGTTTTGGTTCTTTAGGTTGTGTTTTTGTATTTGGACGAATTCCTTGCTGCCCTAGCATCTTTCCACACCCTAACTCATTGCCATCTAAGCCTTCACACGTTCAAGAAGGAGTGCCCTAGGCCACCAATCAAGGAGATCTTCAACAAGCTTCAAACAGCCATCTTTCTAACCCTAATCCTGATTCCTTTCAACCCATAATTCCTTTTCTTATTTTTTAATTGCTGTTTTCATTAACCCTGATGCTTGTAGGATCCCAGAGGTGCTTCTCCTCCCCTGAGGAGGCCTTCTTTGCTGCCTGGACCACCCAGATCGGCCATCAGATTCGAGAAAAATAAGGCTTCTTCTTTCAGGCTCCGATCAGAGTGCGTGTGAACCCTGCTGCTTTTGAATTTTCAAAATCTGACTGGTAAGAAACCTTCCCTTCTCTTATTATCTGATTTTGATGAAGATAAACTATCCTAAACCGGGAGTTTCTCAACTCTCGGGTCCTGGTTATTTCATTAGTTTGCATGAGTTGGCCTGCGATCCGATGATTCTTTGCACTGCTAGTTTTTTCGCTAGTTTTGATTTATTTTGAGAATCTAGCTTGCAAATAAAATTATAAAAATCACAAAAAAATTATTTTATCATTTTCCATGCATTTTTAATAGTCTTAGAGTCATCTTGCATCATTTTGGTATCAGAACAGGTTTAGGATAGTTTTTATTTGCTTTGCATTCACAAACCCTAATTCTGTATTCTGTCCACTGCATTAGGTGTCTAAGTTTTATCTTATTTTGGCATCATAAATATTTTATTATTTTATAAAAAATTTACTACATATCCTCTGTTCTATCCTAGTAATTATCAAAATTTTTAATTAATTTTATTGAACCTCTAAAACTCTAAAACTTGGCATAATAGAAACCCTAATATAATCCTAATAATTTCTGTAGCAGTCCAAAAAACCCTAGTTTTTCATCATCATATGAATTTTTTTATGCATGAAACTTGGTAGGTATCATCCAAACTGTCCATCCTCTATTCAAGGTTTTTTTGATTTTTTTATACATCGGTATCTGTGTCAACTTTGCAACAACTAAAACCCTAATTTATTGATTTCTGCAACATTCTGTATTTTGACTCAATATAACCTAATCAACTACCAAACCCCCAAACCAAACTTTGTTTGATAACCTCAGTTAACCTAAAATTAAATTGACACACCATAAATCATTAAAAAAATATTTTATTTTATGATTGTTTTAGATTGCATTAGGGCCATTGATTGCTATCATTTTAACCTAATCTTAAGGGCAACTCAAAATCTCATATCAGGACAGGATTTCATCACCTATCCTGGATCCAAAACCACTATTATCATACTGACCCAAGCCTAATTAAAATCAATTAGACCTAATTTGCCTTAGTGGGCTAGGAGACATCAACAGGTCGGGTCCGAGCTGTGTGGGCCAACTAGTGCATTTAATCTCTTAGCTATTACTGAAAGCTGGTGTCTAAGGCTGGGGGTCCATAGTCAAACGACCTAAGTGGTGTTGTGATTTTTAATTGGGTCCCTGTGAAAGCAGGGGGGGCCTCCTACACTCCCATCCCCTACCTGGCCAGTGGAAGGAATGGCTATTGGGTTAGGTGTAAGTTGAGCTGACCCATCCAGTTTCTGGCTCTAGATCTAGGAATCCCTAGATTATACTAGCCTTTTCTTTCTCTTTTTGCATGCTTGGCTGCATCATTTCATTTTGATTGTTTGATTTGTGCATGGCCACTAGATTAGGAACCCAATATCAAAAATCCAAACCCCAACCTAGCTCAACCATGGACCATAGTCTAGAAGCTTTCATGAAAACCATGATCAAATGACTTGACCGAATCGATTTATCCAATAACCAATCCAATGCCTAAATAAACCATAGGTTTGACCAATCCGATACTAAGCTTGACCAAATGAACCAAAGATTCAACCAAGTAGGAACCCTAGGCAAGACCTATAGAGCTGAACCCCAGGAACCCATAGTCCCTAGATATGAACCCAGTAGTAACCCACTACCCCTCAGTCAACCTGAACCCTATAGGATTGATACCACTAGATTTGATCCCATAACCATTAAACCCATAATCATTAGTCAGCCTGAACCCCATAAGATCAGCACCCCATACCCTAGCCAGTTTTCCTTTAGCCAAACCCCTCCAAATATCCCATTGGTTCACCAAGATGACCTAGAAGGAGAAATATATGATGCTGACCCAAGTTTGGTAGAGGAGTATGAAGATGATGAGTCCATAGAAGAATTAGAGGAAGACCCACCTATAGAAGACCCAAAATTAGTTGATTATGACCAAACCCAAGTAGAAGCCAATCCAATGTTAGTTGATCTAGTAGAAACCTAGATAGAAACCAATCCAGTGTTAGTTAATCCAGTAGAAATCCAGGTAGAAGCCACCCTAGAGTTAGCTGACTTTAACCACACCCAACCTATAGTGGAAGAACCCTTAAAGGAAGAAGACCATGAGGAATCCAATCCTACAATTAGCATCTTACTTGAGGAGCCACTAGACGAAAGTCCAAGTATAGATCCCAGTCCTAAATTTCTTGAACCCGATGACTTTATTAAGGATTTGGCTGATCAGTATCCTCAGGAAGAATCTCATCCTGTAGTTCCCATTGACGATCTCTTCCCTGAGATTAATGATCCATTCTTCCATACTGTAAACCCTGTAGGTACCCATCAACCCCATAAGGTAAACCTCATTAGTCTAGGACTAATTCATGACACACCTTCTTGCATTCCATTCTATCCAATCAATCCCAAACCCTTTTCTTGCCTAACTAACCCCGAATCCACCTCTTATTTTTTGCCTTTTCTTGAGTTTTCCTATATTTCTTTAACCATTCACCTGCATCATGTAGAGGTTTGCATGTTACATTCATTCCTTGCACATGTTAGGTTTGTATCATAGTTCTTGCATACCCTTTGGCATTTACTAAAAGCACATAGTAAGTTTTCATGTGCATGTCATGCGAGGGTCAAACCTAATGAATCTACCGTCTGTTAGGTTTTGTCCCGTAGAGTTCAATAAATTTCTTTAAAAAGGATATCTAGTCGAGTCATTTAGGTGTCAGTCTTGAGTCCAATAAAATTCACAATCCAAATCCATTTGTCTATACCTGTACTACCCTCTGCACACATAAGCATATAGAAACTAGTCAAAACATGAACATAATTAATGAACTAAATAACAACTTGGCTAATTTTCAAAAGAGAGATAAAGAATTTACAGGAGATTTTGTAAGTATAAAGAATTTTCTGCTCGCGAAGCTGGCCCATCCAAAATAATGAAGAGTAATGGACCCAATGCCTATGTGCGTGAGATACTACCTAATTTCGGTATTAGCTCCACTTTCATCATCTCAGATCTTATAGAGTTTAGGAAACCAGCAATGATACCTAGCGAGCACCTTGAGCCTATCCCTCCCTCTGAGAGAGAACCCATCTCAGAGTGTCTACCAACCAATTGGCCAAATAGTGAGGAAAAGATCAAGAAAATCCTGGATGATCAAGCCATATGTACCCAAAATAGAGGCTATCAGAGGTATTTGGTCCGGTGGCAAGGTCAGTCAGAATCTGAGGACTCGTGGATCACCCGTGAGGATCTGCAGTGCCTCAACCCAGACCTACTTGAGCACTATGAGAGCCAAGTTATCCCACACTCGACGGGGTCGTGTTCCTCCCACCCCGGGAGAATTGGTAGGGGCACCAGGATCAGACACAGATTACTAGGTCCTATTTGGTTTACCTAGCCATGTGTCAAATTTCGTAATCAACTAGAATTGAGTCCTGTAATAAGTTGAGGTTAGTTGATTTGTCTCAACCCTCAACCTAGTCAGTATTTTGAGTCATGTATACCAGTATGAGTCTAGTGTGAGTTCACTTCTTGTACAAGAGAGAAGGCTATGCTATTTTGGAGTACCACTAAATCTCATTCTGAAGCTAGAAGCAGTTACACCAGCTTAGGGGAGCTCAATCGACACCCAGGTGCCCTGTTTGTGCCCTGATTTTTCCTAGGTACCATTTTAGATGCCAGATTCCCTCCAGATGCTTCTGAAATATTCAATATGCCAAGAGCCCATATTACCAAGCTATCCCAATGCTCCAGGCCTCCAAATTCAAGCCCAGGAAGCAAGCCCAAGACAAGAGAACCAAGATTCCTTTTTGATGCCAGGAATATACCAGCCCAGGGAACTAGGCAACCCAGCTTCTAGGGGGCCCATGCCCAAGCTCTCCAAGCCCATGGCTGACCTCCCCTTGCTGCCCTAAAGCCCACACACCAAAGGAGGGTCGTCCAAAGAGTTTTGACTAAGTCCAAGTTGAAGAAAAAATGGAGAAGACCAAGTTATTCTAACCTAGTTAAAATTCATAATCCCTTTAAACTTTGTAATTCTAACCTAGCTAGGAAAGGGCTTGTATTCCAATTTGGAAGAGGACTTGTAACCCAAATATAACCATGGTTAGTGAGGGCATGGGAACTCTATAAATACCCTACCCCTCTCCCTCTTGTAATCATCTCTTTCTTATGAATACAACTTGCTGAAATTTTGAGTTATTACCTTGTGTTGGTATTTTGTTTTGGTTCTTTAGATTGTGTTTTTGTGTTTGAACGAATTCCTTGCTGCCCTAGCATCCTTCCACACCCTAAGTCACTACCATCCAAGCCTTCACACATCCAAGAAGGAGTGCCCTGGGCTACCAAGCAAAGAGATCTTCAACATGTTTCAAACAGCCATCTTCTAATCCTAATCCTGATTTCTTTCAACCCATAGTTCCTTTTCTTATTTTTTAATTACTATTTTGATTAACTCTGATGCTTGTAGGATCCCCAAGGTGCTTCTCCTCCCCTAAGGAGGCCTTCTTTGCTACCTGGACCACCCAGATCGGCCATCAGATTCGAGGAAAACAAGGCTTCTTCTTCTAGGCTCCGATTAAAGTGCGTGTGAACCCTGTTGCTTTTGAATTTCAATCTCTGATTGGTAAGAAACCTTCCCTTCTCTTATTATCTGATTTTGATGAAAATAAACTATCCTAAACCGGGAGTTTCTCAACTCTTGGATCCTGGTTATTTCATTAGTTTGCATGAGTTGACCTGCGATTCGATGATTCTTTACACTGCTAGTCTTTCTGTTAGTTTTTACTTTATTTTGAGAATCTAGCCTACAAATAAAATTATAAAAATCATAAAAAAAAATTTTACTATTTTTCATGCATGTTTAGCAGTCTTAGAGTCGTCCCGCATCATCCGCCTCTCTCAGGACTCCTTCGCCATGTGGCTCCCTCGAGGTCGAGATGCCTTGGCCGAAGTCGATCTCCTCCTCCCTGTGCCAGCCCCACTTCGGACGAAGGGATCGACTGCTGAAGGACATCACCACCTTTCTTGGACGGCGGTAAGCTGCCCAAGGACCATGGAGGGGCACGCCCGCCAGGCTGTCATAATTGCCCCAGCTACCACTTACACCGAAAGGAAAGGGGTCCCCCGATCGAGGCACTGCGCTCTCAACCAACCGTATGTGCCACCCAAAAGAGAAAGTCAACCCAGGAGATTCAAATCCAGGGGGCGGCTACCTCCCGATCGAGGCTCTGCCAGGTTTTCCAAAATGGAGTGACCAAAAGAGGGTCCGAGCGCACGGTGCTGTTCCCTATCACAAATGAAAAAAGGCACCTCGCATACGGCACAGAACATCACCGCATGCGCCTGTAAGCGAGGGGAGGATCCCAAGGTAGGCGGTTGGCAGCCATCCTGGCTTAAAAGAGTTCTCCTAGGTTACAAGAGGAAAGTAAGTAACAAACAGGTGAAATGGGTGGCATACAGGAGAGCAACTGAGAGGTCAAGTACTTTGGGCTACTGGAGACCCACCGGAAGGATCTCGATAGACACAGCCATTCAGTCTGAGCTCTCCTCCACTACCACTTCTCCTGCTCTACTCTCAACCCATTCACACTCTCCAAATACATAAGTTTCTCCTTCTAGCATGGAGTCCATCTATGGGGCTCGACCAGGAGGATCTGTTCTCCTGGATCGCCATTGACTTGAGCATTGGAGTGCCCCCGCCGGGATCACCGACCCGGGTCTCCTCTGTTTTGCAGGTCCGGGCACGCGAGCAGGTTTCCGAGCAATGAGGACACGGTCCAAGGTCATCTCCAGCTACAAGCCACGGTGGTCGGGCGGTAACAAGATTATTCTGAACTTAATCGAAAGGTCTTAATTTATCAGTAATATGAAAAGACCTAGTATTAAAGAACCCATTGAAGTTCTTTAGATTCATAATGAGCTAAGCTGGATGGACCCATATGTGGATTACATCATTAAAGGTGCTCTACCTATTGATGAAAAGGAAGCTTGGAAGATTAAGCAGTTTGCTCCCTATTATGTCTATATGGATGGAAGATTATATAAGAGATCTAGTTCTTTACTACTACTTCAATGTCTTAAATTATCTAAAGCCAATTATGCACTTCATGAAGTACATGAAGGTATATGTGAAAATCATTCAGAGAGTAGATCACTAGCTTATAAGATTATTCGACAAGAATACTACTAGCCTAAATGTAGCTAACCAAGCCAAAAGATGTGATCAATATCAAATACATGCAAAAATTCATAGGAAATCAATGATTGAGCTCAATACAATCACCTCACCTCGGCCATTTGCTATCTAAAAAATTGATATTTTTGGTCCTTTCCCACATGCAAGTGGATAGAGAAAGTTTTTAGTTGTTGATGTTGACTACTTTATAAAGTGGATAGAATAAACTTTAGCACAAATCATTGAAGGAAAAATGAATGACTTCATTTGGAAGCCTATTATTTATTTGTTTGAATTACCAAGAGCAATTATCACTAACAATAGACGATAGTTTGACAATATGAAATTCAAAGAATTTTGTTTCCAAGCTCCACATTGATCATAGACCACCTTAGTAGGTCATCCACAATAGAATGTAGAAGCTGAATTTACCAATTGGACAATCTTACAAGGATTGAAATCTAGGCTTAGTCAAGCTAAAGAAAATTGGGTTGAGGAGCTTTATAATATTCTTTGGGCATATCGAACAACACCTAGGGTTTCAACAAGAGAAATGCCATTTAAGATTGCCTTTGGGATCGAAAATATAATCCTCATAGCATAATAGGAATAGAATTGCGCTTTAGAACATTAATTAGTTAGCTAGTAAGTTAAGGAATGATGGCTCATGATGCTCAATTTGATCATGGGGAGATTTGAATTGCAATGACCTCTCTCTCTCTCTCTCTCTCTCTCTCTCTCTCTCTCTCTCTCTCTCTCTCTCTCTCTCTAATCGGGAGAGATTTTTGAAAATAGATGAAAAGCCTTTCTTTGGACTCTTTTAATAGGGTGCAGTGCACACTTAAAGAATGTCTTATCCATCGGCAACCACTACTTATGCATAGTTTTCTACTAGCAATCCATAGGCAAATAATATTCTAATGGGATAGGCAACCACCACTTGTAGAGACCCTAGAAATGCTATAATTGAATAGTATTCTAAAAGCGCTCCAACAATCACAAGGGAAGAAGGAAAGTAGTAGCTATTGGAAGGCTAGGAACAAGGATCAAGAGAAGGCTTGTAGGCTGGTAGAAGGGATGGAGCAGGATGGGTTTACCTTTTTTTCTTCATTTGGCTCTCTTTTGGGAGATTATATAGTAGGCTATTGATTATCTTGCTACTTAACCGATCAAATTGGATTGCCTTCAACCTGAGTTGAATTCTATAATGAATAGAATAATCTATATCAGATGAAGGCTAAACTAGAATTGCTCGAAAAAACAAGAGAAAGAGCTCAGATCCAAATGGTTAGTTATCAATAAAGGGTTTCTCTCTACTATAATGCATGGGTAAAAACAATATTCTTTTTTAAAAGGATATCTCTTCCTTAGATGAGCCAAAGTATCTAAGCCCACCAAGCTAGAAAAATTTGCTTCAAATTGGGAAGATTGTATTAGATTTCTAATGTCATCTGACTTGGAGCATATAAACTTGAAAGTTTGGATGGAATTCCTATTCCCTGGACTTAGAATGCCAGGAATTTGAAAGTATACTATTAGTGAGTCTTTCTATTCAATATAATTTTTTTTCTTATCAAATTTATTTTAAGGTATGCATCATCAGTTAAATACCAAGGACAACAATAGGAGATAAATCAACTCCTAAAAATATCCTGACCTAGGTCAAAATTTCCAACCAAAAAGGTTAGAAATACAAGGGATATCTAGTGCTAGCATGGACATCCTACATCGGTTGAAACCGAGTCCTTGGGGATATCCAGATTCATAAGCTAGGAACCCTGGCATACTCGCAAAATGGGTTATAGTGGAGACAACATAGCTTAAGCTTGGTCCTCCCTAAAAATAACATCGGTAAATCGATGAGATTAAAACATTTATATTCAATTTCTGTACCTCAAACAAAAGCTGACCTATCTCTTAACTAGTAACTAGTTGGACAACATTCTTAAATATTTGGGAAGAGATCGAATATTCTAGTTTGTTACTCCAGTCATCAAAAAAAGAAATAAGAATGAGACAGTTAAAAAGAACAATGTTTTCATTCATGAATTCATTACAAAATTTCACTAGCATTACAATATCTGCATTATAAAGAAGTTTTTACAAACATCATTCATCACTCATAATGATCTTGCTCTCTGAAATCTTCAGCAGACTGGTATTAATTTTCAATAATAAACTTGTGACCATGAGTCTGTAGTCTTTGAAGCCATAGGTGTAATGGTCCATGTAGTGAGCTAATCTCCTCACGAGATACTTGACCTTGTCTCCAATAGCCTAGTGCTTAATCTCTTTGATCCAATTTTTGGCTTTCTTTGCATGTCCTGGTATCTTCTCAACCTTCTTTCGAAGTAGATTCGACCTCCTCACTATGATCATGAAGGATTGCCCATATATTGGCTATTTCTTTTCAAAATACTTTTATGAAATTGGCTAAAATCTAAGCTACAACTTTGCTAGGATTTTCTTCGACGAGCAACATATAAAAAGTGACAGAATAGAAGAGCAAGCAAGAGAATAGCATGATATAGATTAAAATATTATTTTTAAAAAGATATTTTCAAAGATTAACATACAAGTTTGCCCAAGAAAAAAGAAAAAATGTGCAAGCTATTGAGCTTCAAATTTGACCTTGGCAAATGGAGGAGTATGTGTGGGAATAGCTTGATCTTCAACCTGCAACTAAGCAGGTAGTTGAATGTCAGCAGGCTCTTGGAGATCGGTGCTCTGAACCAAGTTGATAATCTATGTACATTGAGGTATTAGCTTTTTTTACAAAAAATACCTGAAGGTGCCTGCACCAAGACTTCTTCATAGAGCTCCTTAGCATCAATTTTGTCCAATATCAGGAGTTCTATGTTGATCAAGGAATAAAGGACTTTAGCTTTTTCTCTATATTTTTTGAAGCCTAGCTATAAGCCTAGAAGAAAATTCCTGTATTCTTAGTGATAACTCAAAGTCTCACTACACTACACTGCTCAGAAGATATGGTCTGATTACTAATTATAAGTCAGTTGTGATAAGAATGGAAGAATAGTAAACATGGATACTAATAATAATATGTGATATTAGTTAAAAACTTGATATTCCATTTATTAGAAAAAAATCTTTACAAATGACTCGACTACAAGTTAATAAAAGGAAAAGAAGTGTACAAGTTATCAAGCTTTAGAATTGACCTCAGCTTGAAGGACCACTTCAACAGGAGCAGGAGTAGCCTCGTAGGGATAGAAACATCTTCAACTCTGATGGAGGCTTGAGTGGTTGGAATAACCTATGCCTCATCTAGAGTTGCTTCAGTATTTGCTGGTGTAGAAACCTTGACTGCAGTTTTGATTTCCTCTTCCATAGTCCCTGGGCCGATTACTTGGTGGACCAACAAGTTTAGATCAAAGTCTCGCAAAAGTTGCTTGATCCTTGCATTCATCAAAGCCAGTTTGAGTTGAGCAGAAGGAGGCCTCGATGACCTCAGCCTTGAAATCCTTTGACTTCTTGTAATTTTTAATAGCCTATGACATAGCCTTTGTGGCTCAATCTTCAGCTTACTTTAGTTGCTTGTTGGCAATAGTAAGTGCTATCTCCTTCTCCTTCAACTATACTTTAAAGCTAGCCTCATTTCTTCGACCCTCTTCTCATTTAGAAGTGTGCAGACTATTGAGATAGACATTGTCATTTTTAAGCTTAGATATCTCATCCTGTGCCTTCCTTAACTTGCCTTCCAGTTGGGATATCTTCTTCAAAACCTTTTCCTCGACTTCCTTTCTCTTAGCTTGCTCATCGAGGAGCTTCTTTTCTAGAGGTCTTTTGAGGTTTGCAACTCCTGAGGTGCCCTTGGTAATTAACCCTCTAGAGTAGTAGTGATCTATAAGAAAAAGAGAAGATACAAGTTGAAGTAAACAAAAAAATATGGGAACCAAGATTTAAGATACTTTCATCAAGCACTTACGAAATGCTTGTAGTTAGGTCAACCGTTGATTGGTTCTTTTTCATCTTATGGTTGGCTAGAGGAACCATGAGGTGTGCCAACTCACAGGCAAGCTGAGGATTCTCCAATCCAGAATTTGAACTCCAGATTATTTTTAACAAGATGATTAATTCACCACCACTACTTGAATCTGAAGGACTCAATGGTGATGGTGATTGGCGAGAGCTTGTAACTTGAAGTGCTGGACTGATGCGACGGCACTTTGGAGGAGCCATAACTGATTGGATTGGGATGGTTGCCTCAGGACTTAGTTGGCGAGCTTCTGGTGAGGTTAGAATAGGATGAGGTGCTGAGGACTTCCTCTTTTTAGAAGCCTGCATCCCAATCTAAATTCCTTCCTGAACTACTCACGATCTGATTCAGAGTCATCTTCATATTACAAAAATTAAATAGAATGTTAGAAAATAGAAAGTTGAAAATAGAAACAAGAAAATTAAAGAGTAATCCAAATTACTTTGTGGTGCGATGAGACTAATGCCAGCATCATACAGAGCTTGGTCTGTCATCAAGGTTTTGTAACTTAGTACCTTGAAGTAGAACAACATTTCATAATGCTCTTTGTTCTCGAACAGAAGTGTACTCTTCTTATTTGGCTCTAGCTGAGATTTATTCCATATCCAATTAAAGTCCCAAGGCCAGTCCAAAGAAATAAAAAAGAAACTATTTTTTCACTTGTGAATAGCAGAAGGAAAATAAAGAAAGATTTTATGATGGGATCAAGGAGAGAAGTACCACCATCCTTCTTACTGATGATGTTTCTTCGGGATAAATAGTCTAAAAAAGAGAATGCCCCGACTCAATCAGAGCAAGATCATAGAGAGAAATGAAGCAAGTAATATTTTATTCAGAGTGATTTGAGTTGGTAAGATAGTATAGAAGTCAAGAAGATTTATAATGAAAGGACGAAAAGGCTTGATCTGGAGCCGATAAATGGAAAGAAGGATGAAATACCAAATTTGAATCTCTTCAAGATTGGATTTTGTAAGAATTGATTCCTCAATGCTTGGACCCTTGCAGTCAATAAGCCCTCGAGGATTCTCAAGGTATCTCATCTTGGTAGGTATCTGAGGTGTAATCTCAGATTTACCTTGACGAGAAAGAGACTGTGATGGGGACATCGCCAGCATGGATCACGGAGCAGGCACGAATCTTGGAGCCGCACAAATCTTGGAGCATATCCAGAATAAATTTAGGATTTATCCTTATAATCAATTGTTTTAAAATTTGATTTAGGATTTGGTTGGTTATGATTGAGATATAGATAGACCTTATTTTATCCTATCTTGTATTTGAATTTAAACTGTCCTTATCTTTTTATCTTGTATTCAAATTCAAATGAGGGTTGGAAAGGTCTATAAATACTACTTTCAATCCTTTGTAAAAATGTAATTTGGTAAATTAATATGAGTTTTTAGAAGAGTGATTCTTCGTCTTGCCTTCGCCTTCGGGCATCGAGGGGCGTGAGGCCCTAGTTATCCCCTTTCCATTTGATTCCATTTTTTTATCCCCTCATGTCCTTTAAGATTCATCCTAATGCCTCCAAGTATTGAGGTGGGTGGAATGCCCTAGAGGTGAGAGGTCTTTTCGTTAGTGTGAGTCCCAAAGCCCATGAGTTCCAAACCTTAAGTCTTTCATCCCCGTTGTTCCTTCACCATCCCTAGAAAAAAAAAATCCAAAAAAAAGTAGTACCCTAATCTAGGTGACTTCTAGGCTCACCAACGATCCTATCCCTGTCCCACATCAATTTTTGGCATCAGAGCCAGAGGGTTAGGGTATGTTTCTTCTTCCCGAATCATCCCACACCCCACCAACATCCTACTGCCATCGGCTAACCCAGCCAATCTTCCTTGCCGACCAACCTCGTCAACTGCCAAGTCCTTGCCAACCCTTCTCCAATCTCTTTACCAGATCCCTTCCCGATCCCTTCCCCAACCACCTTCGCCTCCTCCCTGATGGCATGACTACCACTATCGCCTCCCTAGTGCCCCACCGCCACACCACAGTCCCCCCCACCTCTCCGACGAACTGTCCACGTCGCCTCACCGACGCCTCACCGCCTCATCACCCCTTTCGTCGCCCTCCCCTCAACCACCTTCGCTTTCCCTGATGTCGTGACTGCCACCGCTGCCTCCCTACTACCCACCACCTCACCACAGTCCCCCCCTCTCCGATGAACTATCCGCGCCGCCTCACTGATGCCTCATCTGCACCAACGTCCGAAAAACCCTTACCCCTCATGCCTGTGAGCTTGAGTTCGACGGTTTTGCCGGCCAGATGCTCGTCCAGTTCAAGCGGACCCCAAAATAGATCATCTTTTGTTCCAGATTTTGATTGAGTGGAAACACGAGAAGTAATTTGGATGGGTGATGCAGCCTTGGAAGGAGATGATCCAGGAACTGGCCAAGAAGATCCACTTCCATAACTATTGCGGTTTGATTGGGCTGTTGCAGGAGTTGTTATTTGATTGGGCTATTGCAGGAGTTGTTATTGGAATTTGCTGCTGGATAGACACCAGCATCCTTTCTTGTTCCCTCTGAATCTCTCTTAATGATGTGGATTTATAAATTCTACCAGAATCCATATGCCATGCTGGAGCAGGTGTGTGGTTTGCTTGATCCCCCTTCCAAAGAATAAAATCTCCTAAAGATGGACCTGCAGGTGGAGTTGGGCTTTCAGAAGCCATTGTTTCTCTTTGTGCAACCTCATTGGGAATAGGAAGAGAAAGCATTGTCATATCTACTAATGAACCTTTGAATTCTCAAAGATCTCAGCATTCATCTTTGAAAAATATTTTAGCCAATGAATCATTGGAAGCTGAACAGGGAGAAGGAACATTGACATTCAATACACATACAACTTCAAGTCATCGATCTTGGAAACCTACTTCAAGGCTCAAGGCCAAATCATTGTTAGAAATTCAACAGATCAAGTGAGCATGAATTTTTGTTCATGAACTTCAAAACAGATCAAGTGAACATGGCTATTGGGTTCATTGATGAATAAGCTGGAGCCCGGGGATATCTGAAATTGTCCAAGATCTTCAGAGTAGCATCGAGCCTAACTCAACGAAGTCGAGTTCTCCCCACCTTAGGAGAATGATGGGGACATCACCAGCATGGACCCCAGAGCAAGCACGAATCTTGGAGCTGCATGAATCTCGAAGCATATTCAGAATAAATTTAGGATTTATCCTTATCAATTGTTTTGAAATTTAATCCTTATCTTTTTATCTTGTATTCAAATTCAAATGAGGGTTGGAAAGGTCTATAAATACCATCCTCAGTCCTTTGTAAAAAGACAGTTTGGTGAATAAATATGAGTTTTTAGAAGAGTGATTCTTCATCTTGCCTCCGCCTTTGGGCATTGAGGGGCATGAGGTCCTAGTTATCCCCCTTCTCTTTGATTCCATTTTCTTTATCCCCTCATGTCCTTTGAGATTCATCCTAATGCTTCCAAGTATCGAGGTGGGTGGAATGCCCTAGAGGTGAGAGGTCTCTTCGTTAGTGTGAGTCTCAAAGTCCATGAGTTCCAAACCTTAAGTCTTCCATCCCCGTTGTTCCTTCACCATCCCTAGAAAAAAAAAATCCAAAAAAAAGTAGTACCATAATCTAGGTGACTTCTAGGCTCACCAACGATCCTACCCCTGTCCCACATCAGACTGACAAGCCCAACTTCATTTGCTGCTTTCAACCCTGGATTTTTACCTTGAGAAACCATTCAAGAGTAGAAGGATCAAGAAGGAAAAAAGATGAAGAAAAAACTGGGGATAAAGAGATCAAAAATAGGAAGAAAAAAAAACCTACCAAAAAGAAGAAAATGCTAAAGAGAGTAAAATAGAAAGAGAAAAGAGAAAAAAAGAAACAATGGATCAATTAGGAAGGATTCTTATCGAATATAGAGGAGAGAACCAAAATTGGAGAAGACAAATATTTTAAGAGTGAACTAATATTGGATAGCCTTTGTGATGGCTAGAGTAGCGATTTTAAATTACCAAAATGATGAAAAGATGCAGGGGAAGTCTCTTTTATCCCCATAATCAATGGTAGAGATTGCAATTTCTTGGTGATAATATTTGACACTTGGAAATTATTTAGCACAACAAATGTGTGACCTCTCACCGTACCATCTTACAAATTCTACCATGTGTCCCAATCCATGTCCAACAGCCCATTGCCTACCCAATATTGGCATGTGGTAGTGCCAAAATAGGCGTCAAAAGCTGCTTATATGATTAATCATGTCGTCTGGGGAAACTACTATATAGTTGTACAAAAAGGGCTTGATTGGACTATTTTAAATCCCATGCAGTGTGTCACTTTGATTTGGCCTGCCAGGCAATAAATGTAGCTGACATGATATATCAATGCAACAAGGATAATTTACAAATAATGATAGAGCATAAAAACAAAATTTATATGAACGACCTACTTCCTACACTAAAGTCAAAATTCTTCTCAATCTATACAATGAAAAAGCAAAGTAACATAAATAAGTACTATTACCATCAAATCAGTCACCCCTAGAACTTTGTTGGTGCTGGGCAGTCCTACTAGCTTCTCTAGTGAGAAAAGTCCTACTTCTAGGCACCTTTCAGGTAGAGACCTACAAGAATAGTCCTCCTTGACCGTTGTTACCAGTGAAGGACCCTCTGAAGCTCAAGTCAGTAGAGAGAGTTTGGACAATAGTAGCTAGAGTTGAGCCATGGTGAGAAAAATATCAAAATGAGCATATAAAGAGGGGTCTGAAGACCTACCTTTCTGGAGTCCCCCTCTTACCAATTTATAGAGTTACATGGAATAACTGAATGTCATTCGAGAGTCGGCCTCCTCTGATATGTGTAACAAATTTCTAATAGGTGTTGGAATCTTATCTCTTGTATATTTTTTGTTGATATCTTTCTATTAGGATAGTAGTGTTTATTGAGATCCTATCTACTATGACCTTTGCTAAGATAGTTGTAACTTATTCACCTCTGCCTCTTACTCTAAGGTTGGTCTACTCAGCCAAGGCTGGTCTGCTAAGTCAAGGCTGGTCTGCTCAGCCAAGACTGCTCGTACTCAGCCATAGGTGCTTGTCCATGGTTGTTTGGTAATAGATACTCATACTCGGCCATAAGTACTCATACTCGATCTTAGGTACATGGCCAAAGTTACTCAGCGAAGGAGGTACTCATACTCGACTACAGGTACTCAACCAAAGTTATTTAGTTAAAAAGATACTCATACTTGGTGACAAGTATTTGTACTTGGCCATAGGTACTTGGCCAAAGTTACTCACCAGGGAGGTACTCGTACTCAGCTATAGGTACTAGTACTCGGCCATAAGTACTCGATCAAAGTTTGCCTCTAGCTTAGTTATCGATCTAGTTGGTTTGTCAAGGCTAGGTAGTTGGGTTGGCGCACAACATTGCTTGCCACTTCCAAATCCAAAATGTTGCTTGTAAAGTGCTTCGACTTTTGTTGTTTCTAGGCAAAAGAAGTAGCATCACTTCTTCCACCTCGACCTGTGGTGGCATTTGTACCTTAAAGTCATAATAGATTTATGTTGGTGCTTCGATCTAGAGTCTTGATCGTGGGAAGCAAGTTGTTATTTAGAACTTAACTGATTATGGAAAGTTAGTTGTTAAGTGGAACTCGACTATGAAAAGTTAGTTGTTGCTTGGAACCTGACTGTAAAAAGTTAGTTATTGAGTCGAATCTGACTATAGGAAGTTCATTATTGAGTGAAACCTAACTATGAAAAGTTGGTTGTTGCTTGAAACTGGACTATGAAAAGTTGATTGTTACGTGGAACCTAACTATAAAAAGTTAGTTGTTGAGTGGAACTTGACTATGAAAAATTGGTTATTACTTAGAACCTGACTATGGAAAGTTGGTTGTTGAGTGAAACCAGATTGTAAGTAGTTGGTTGTTGCTTGGAACTTGATTATGGAAAGTCAGTTGTTGAGTGAAACCTAATCATGGCAAGTCAGTTATTGCTTAGAACCTGACTATTGAAAGTCAGTTGTTAAGCGGAACCAGACTATGGAAAGTTGGTTGTTGCTTAGAACTTGATTGTGGGAAGTCAGTTGTTATTTTTCTTTGTCAGCCAGTTGTTAAGCAGCCAAAAAGAAATGATGGAGGTAAAAATGCAGCCATCTTTATTGTCGACCGGGTGTTAGTTAGTTGAAGGGCTTGGGGAGGTCGTTGATAGAGATGGAGATATGGAAACATAGCTATCTTCATCAGCAACCAAGTATTAAATGACCTGATAGGAGATGGTGATATAGAAATATGTCCATCTTTTTTACGATCGATTGGTAGTTGATTGGAAATGGAGGTATGGAAACGTAGCCATCTTTACCACAACTAGTTATTAATCGATTGGATAAAAGATTATGGTATAGAAATGTATCCATATTTACTATGACTAGTTGTTAGTTACCGGATAGGAGATGGTGGTATAGATACGTGCCCATCTTTATTGCAATAGTTATTAATCGGCTGGATCAAAGATGATGATGTAAAAATGCATTCATCTTTATTATGGCCAGCTATTAGTCGGCTAGATAGAAGATGGTGGTGTACAAACATCCATCTTTACTATGCTAGTTGTTAGTTGGCCGGATCGAAGATGATGATATGGAAATGTACCCATCTTTATTGTGACTGGTTGTTAGTCAACCATATAGGAGATAGTGGTATAAAAATGTGTCCATCTTTATTGCGATCGATTATTAATCGACCATAAATAGAGATATGGAAATGTAGCCATCTATACTACGAGAGGTTGTTACTCAGCAAATGACTTGAGAAGCTTTAGTGGGTCTTATAAGCTTTTATGGGTCTGTTACGCTTCGATGGGTCCTACATGCTTCAATGTATTGGTGGGCCTCTCTAGTTTCGATGGCTAGTGGGCTTCATGGGTTTCAATGACTGGTGGGCCCCAAGGGTGTCGATGTGCCAATGGTCCCCATGGATCTCAATGATCAATGGGCCCTATAGATTTCATTGCATCAAGTAAGCTCATGCTAGCCTGGTGAAGTCATATCTCAGATCTTGGTCTGCCGCGAGGCTCATGAATAGCTACTACTAATCCACTAGTTGAGGAGTACTGGTCTCTAGTTGAGCCATTTGTCATAGCATGAAGAATGTCCGGTGTGACCGGTTGAGGCATCCTACACATATGTCATCATCATTGGGCTTCAAGCTTCGGGATCTCTTCTTGATGCTACACCCTACCCATCTATTGCCATAAAATCATCCACTCTTAGAACTTGGTAGGTGCCGGGTGGTCCCGCTAGCTTCTCCGGTGGGATGAAGTCTTGTTCCTAGGCACCTCTTGGGTAGAGACATGCAAGGACAGTTTCGCTTAACCCATGGTTACCGGTGGGGGACCCTCTAATGCTTAAATCAGTGAAGAAAATTTGGGAAACAACAATTGAAGCTGAGAGCCATGGTGAGAAAAATGCCAAAATGAACATGTAAAGAGGGATATAAAGACCTACCTTTCAGCAGTCCCCTTTTACTAATTTATAAGGTTATGTGGAGTAACTGAATATCATTCGAGAGGTGGCCTCTATGACATATATAACTATTTCTCGTAGGTGTTCGGATCTTGTCTCCTGCATCTTTTTTGTTAGTATTTTCTATTAGAATGTCAGCATTTGTTAGGATCCTATCTACCACGACCTTTGCTGGGATAGTTGTAACTTGTTCGCCTCAACCTCTTACTCCAAGGTTATTCTACTTGACTAAGGCTAGTCTGCTTGGCCAAGGCTGCTCTGCTCGATGAAGGCTACTTGTACTCAGCCATGGATGCTCGTACTCGATCACAGGTACTTGTCCATGGTTGCTTGGTAATAGGTACTCGTACTTGACTTTAGGTACTCATACATGGTTACTCTAGCATAGATATTCATATGCGGTCAAAGGTACTCAACTAAAGTTACTCAACCAAGAAGGTACTTGTATTCGACCACAAGTACTTGGCTAAAGTTAGCTAAGGAGGTACTCGTACTTGGTCACATGTACTCGACCAAAGTTAGGAAAGGAGGTATTCGTACTCGATCATAGGCACTCGTACTTGGTCACAGATACTTGGCCAAAGTTACTTAGCCAAGAAGATACCATACTCGGCCATAAGTACTAATACTTGGCTATATGTACTAGACCAAAATTTATCTTTAACTTAGTTGTCGATCTGGTTGGTTCGTCGAGGTTGGATAGTTGGGTTACGACCAAAACAAATACCAATACTAGATGATATGGTAAAGACACATCATCAGGTAGCCGACTTCTTCTAAAGGAATTATGCAGTACGGGATCATGCAACATAATAATATTAATTTTGCCATCCTTCTTAACCAAGAGTAACTTAATTATCTTCATTAAATTTTGCTAATTGAGTATATGCCTAAATTCTTAATAAGTTTTTTTTGAGTGTATACCCTTTTACATATGCAAAATTGCATGAATATTTTTATAAGTTTTTTTTTTGCATGTCTACTTGCAAGGGTATTTTAGTTATTTTAATTTTAAATTGTTTATTTTTAATCATGTTTGATGGTATGAGTACATATATAAAAAAGAAAAAGAAGTATATATATAATATGTATTTTATAAGGATATATATAAATAGCAAATTTATGAGGGTATTCATATAATTCTGCATGTTTAGAAGGATATACATGTAAAAAATTCTATTATATTTTTTTTTGCTGGTCATCCTTTTCACCAAATTCTTCATCCATAATATTTTCTTCAGCTTTATTTTATTTTTTTTTCAAACCATCTTCAAGTATTTTTCTTGAATTGCTTCATACAATTTTGCTTCAAGAAATTCATCTACATCCATATTAGGAAATAAATATTATTTCACCAATACTTCAATATTCTTGGAATAAGAAGAAATGAATTTGAGTTTTTTCCATACTTGATTTGGAGCTTTTAATTTGTTTAAGAACTTCCAAATTTCCTAATTTACTGCTAGTTTTAAAATATTTAGTGCCTTGTCTTCTTTCTTTCCTTAAACTTTCTTCGTCATACAACTTTCACAATGAGATCCCATAAATAGCAAGCTCAAAACTAAGCACTAGTGCAAATGCTCCAACACCTATAGTTAGAAAATATATTTTTTCTCGACCAAAAAGATATTCCATCATCTTTCTCTCTCAATATATCCTCTTTATCTTCTACCAACTTCCCAATTTTGATGTTTTCATTTCTCCAAACTTTGCTTGCCTTCCCCACAACTTAACCTTCTTTTTCTTCGACAACTTTTTTGTTGCCAGTCTTAAGGGTTTTCGGGGCTCAAATATCAATTGGTAAGCACTTGTACTATACCATGTCGGGGACAATAGAAGTGAATATATTCTCAGTCACTTCATATTTTTGATGTTGAAGTAAGGAGTAGGAGAAGATAATGGAGAATACTTGCTGGAACTTTCTCATTTCATTACTACGTGCCCCCTTGCAAAAGGGCTCACTACAAGGAGTACTTGTATAGGGGCAACATACTCTTCATATACTCTTTATTAATATTTAAAGCAAGAATATATATATATATATATATATATATATATATATATATATATATATATATATATATATATATATATATATATATATATTAGTACATATATTTGAAATATTTGAAAATAATTTTTTTCGTGGTGTGTGGCAGAATAAATTTGGTATAATAAAATAATTTAGAAACACTGCAGTATAAGATTAGAAATCTGGCCTGGGAGATGGATAGAACCACTATCTTAAAAGAGATTTGGTCTCCTTCTCATGCGAAGATTGATTGAACCACATGCTCTCCTCCAAAGTACAACATGAAAGCCAAAACTTCAACATCTATCGATGGCATGATCTTGAACGGATGCCAATCAACTTGTCTTCAATCCAAAAATCTTGAAGTGAGAAAAGATTGGAGAGAGAAAAAACTTTAAAAATTGGAATAGATGAATATTAGAGAAGAAGAGCTTGAGATTTTATATGCCTTGAAGAGCTGGGGTAGAGGCCTATTTATTGGCTCAAAACCCCAAAAAAAAATTTCAAAATACCCTTAAATTAGCCATTATCACCATTACAAAACTAAATTCAAAATTAATTAAAAAACAAAATGGAAGATGGTCAAATAATAAAACATGGGACGTTGAAAAACAAAAAAGGAAATAATGCATTGCGCGATGCGCGTCCGTGTAGAGCGCTCGCGGAATGCCCTAGCGGAGTGCATTAGAAGTTTTTGGAACTCCCGTTCAGCAATCCCCCACAAGTTTCAAAAATTTATAAAATATTAAAATTTAGGAAATAATTAAATTTTTAGACTTTTACTGTGCTTAGTACAAGTATCTTCTAGGTTTAAACATGCATTTAGTATAAAATACACAAATTAAAGATGAGTTGATCATAATACTGGGTAGTACTATTTATGTCATGCACTTGTCTTGATTTTCATGAGAGTTATTAAGGATTCATCCTGATCCCATAGTCATAACCTCACGACAACTCTTACTAAGATAGATCCTCCAAGGGTATGTGCAAAAGAATCATACCTCATTGAACTCATAGTCTTTGATCTATTAAAAGCTATGCTCAACCTAACCGTCATAATAGAGCACCATACCATAAGGATGGGAGGGCGACGGGCTCCTAAAAATGGTACTCCTAGACATCACCTCAAAGATCATTTCTCTTTGAACCTTAACCATAGGATTTTCATGATGGTAGGGATCCACTCTGGTGACTAATATGTGGGCTTATGTCCCATCCTCCTTGATGTCTCAAATACTGCAACCTTCAAAAGGCCTTTGATCAAAATATCTACTAGATTATGTTTTGATCTTGTAAACTACAGTAATATTACATCTTTTATTTTATTTCTTAAAATTTTATACCTGATCAGGATATGATTATTCATCTTTTTATTAGTTGTCTGTTAATTTAAAAGATCAATTAGAGCTCTACAATCATAGTTTAAAAAAATTTTTGATGAAGAAATTTCTATATCATTTATAAAGTCTTTTAGCAATTATGCTTCAGTACATGCAGTGTGAAGAGCTGTTAGCTCATATTTTAATATGCTTATAGTGATTATTATTTATTTACAAAAGCTCCAAGATACTATAGCTCCTCATAATAGTTAGAGATACCCTGTGGTAGACTTAATATTTAATTTATCTATTACCCAATTGGTATCACTATATCCCTTGAGTACTTCTAGATAACCAGAGTATTTAGAGAGAATCTAAGATTCCCTTAAGATACCTAAAAATTCTTTCTAAAATTTTTTAATATTTTTTACTAGGATTGCTAGTATACCCACTTAGTCTACCTTCTGCATAAGCTATATCTAGACGGATTCTATTTGAAATATATAATAGGGATCCTATTCTTTAAGAATATCTTAATTGATCAATAGGTTCTTCTAAAATTTTAATTAAGTGAGAGCTATGATCATAGAGGTTAGAGATAGGATTCATATCAAAATATTCAAACTTTTTAAGCATTTTCTCTATTGAGTGTGCTAGGCTTATTGCTATTGCACTTTTTATTCTTTCAAGCTTCATTCCTATAATTATATCAGCTTTTTCTAAATCTTTCATATCAAAATTATTTGATAAATAGCTTTTAGTTTCTTGGATTATTTTCATTGATGTTTCAAATAATAATATATCATCTATATATAAGCATAGCAGTATAAAATCAGTATCTTGTCTTTTATACTATACACATTTATCATATTTATTTATTTTCAAGTTATTATTTAAGATAATTTCATCAAACTTAATGTACCATTGTCTAGGAGCTTATTTTAAACCATAAAGAGATTTGATTAGTCTACATACTTTATTTTCTTATCCTTTTACTTCAAATCCTTGAGGTTGGTTTATGTAGATTACTTCTTCTAATTCTTTATTTAAGAATATAGTTTTTACACCCATTTAGTGAATTATTAATTTATGAATTGAGACTAAGGCTATTAAAGTTTTTAGGATAGTATTCTTGTCACAAGAGCATAAGTATCAAAGTAATCTATATCTTTCTTTTGGTTAAATCCTTTTACTACTAACCTAGCTTT
Organism: Areca catechu; assembly: GCA_021397845.1. Classification (NCBI taxonomy): domain Eukaryota; kingdom Viridiplantae; phylum Streptophyta; class Magnoliopsida; order Arecales; family Arecaceae; genus Areca; species Areca catechu. The sequence goes on along the minus strand of CM038049.1, from coordinate 74,391,552 downwards.
ATATCTTTCTATTATTCCATCTAGACTTAATTTTCTTTTAAAGATTCATTTTGTTCCTACAGATTTATTTCTAGGAGAAAAATTAGTTAAAATCCAAGTTTTATTTTCTAAGATTGATTGAATTTCACTATTTATGCCTTCCTTCCAATATGATGATTCTGATGATGACATCGCCTTATCATACATGAAAGGTTTATCCTCTAATAAGAATGTGAAGAAGTCTTTACTAAAATCTTTTTCAACTCTTTTTTTTTGCTTCTTCTTAATTCAAGTTCAATTTCTAGTTCTGGTTTTGTAGTTTTAGAAGAAGATGATTCACATTCTAGGAATCCAGAGATTCTAGTCTTAAAAAAAATGTCCTCAAAGAAAGAGGCATCTCTAGGTTCTAAGATTGAATTGCCAGCCATATCACTAATCTCTAATTTTATTACTAAGAATCTATAGGCATTACTATTTTGGGCATAGCCTATAAGTACAACATCTATGATCTTGGATCCTAGTTTTCTCTTTTTGGGTTCAGGAATATTAACCTTAGCTAGGCACCTTCACACTTTGAGAAAGTCTAGATTAGGAGTCCTTCATTTCCAAAGTTCATAAGAAGTCTTGCCGTTATCCTTAATAGGTATTCTATTTAAGATGAAGCAAGAAGATAGAAGAGCTTCCCCCCACAAATTTTCAGGTAAGCCAAAACTGATGAGCATAGCATTTATCATATCCATAAGGGTACGGTTTTTATGCTCAGCTACACCATTGGACTGTGGAGAGTAAGGAGTAGCCATTTGATGAATTATACCATGTTCTTGATAGACTTAGAAGAATTCATTTAAGGTATACTCCCCTCTTTTATCTGACATAAGAATTTCAATCTTTCTTTCTTATTGATTTTCTACTTTACTCTTATAAATTTTGAACTTATTGAATGTTTCATTTTTAGATTTAATTAGGTATCGGTAACAATATCTAGAAAAATCATCTATAAAGGTCACTAGGTACCTATTGCCACAATGGGTTATAGTCCTGGTAGAGTCACATACATCACTATGTCTTAACTCCAAGATTGAAAATTTTCTTTCAACTGATTTGAATGATTTTTTTAGTTGTTTAGATTCAGTACATATTTTGCATTTAGATGAATCTAGATTTAATTTAGGAATTAGTTTTAATTCTATCATGTATTTAGCTTTTTTTAAGTGTACATGACCCAACCTATTATGCCACATATTTTGTTTAGACTCATTCACAAGATAAATTTGATTCCCGACTTTATTAATAAAAGGATTTATTATATTTAGTTTGAATAAGCCTTCACTTACATATCCTTTTCCTATGAAGGCATTATTCTTAGTTATTACAACTTCATTACAATTAAGAATAATTTTGTATCCCATCTAAACTAGGTAAGACCCGCTAATGAGGTTCTTCCTAAGATCTGGAACATATAGCACATCCATTAGGGTGAGAACTTTTCTGATGCCATCTTCAGGTTGACTCGACCTTGTCCCATGATCCTAGTGGCTATGTTGTTCCCTAGGGTCACACATCCTCCACTTGAGTCTTGAAAAGAAGTGAACTAGGAGTGATCAAAATAAATATGAATAATAACTCTTGAATCCAACTACCAATCAAGATTATAAGAAGTAACATTAATTTCAGGGTTCAAGCTTACTAACCTAAAGGTGGAGTCTTATGGACCTTCAACTACATGAGCTTGGGATCCAGAGAAAGTAGAAGGTTTGCAAAGAAGTTCCTTCTTCCGATAAAAGCGACTCTCATAAGATAATTTATCCTCTTGCACATGAAATAGAATCTTTCACTTAGACCTTGGGTACTTTTGCTGGATCTAGTGTTGTGGGCTTTAAAGGTTTTATCCTTGGATTTGGACTTGTTTAGGTTAGGATGGGAGGCTTGGTTTAATTGGTATTTGTGGTTTAGTTGAAATCTAGGCTTTGATATTGGCTTAGTATTGTTATTAGTTTGGTATTGTTATGTTTGGTTAGCTTGGAAACTTTGAATTCTAGTTTGTTAGGTTTTGGATCTATGTTAGTCTTCTATTCTAATTGAGTTTAGAAGTTGGGCTAGGATTAGCTCTCCTTGCTTTTGGAGCTGACTTTTGACAAAGCCATTCCAAGAAGGAAACATTTTATCTAGAAAGCTATAGACCTTAATTCCTTCAGAGAATTTATCCCATTGGCTTAGAGTTTTTTAAGGTACTCTTGGACTTGATGAAGTTGGTCATTGATAGGTATATCTTCTACCATATTGAACCAAAGGAATGATGCAGTGTTGAATCGTTCAACCCCAGCATCATCAAGGCCATATTCAGATTCTAGGATATCCCATAATTTCTTCGTACTCTTAGCTAATAGGTAAATATCGTAGAGTGAGTTAGACAGGGCATTGAGGATTCTACCTTTACATAGGTAATCATCTTCTGAAATAGTTGGTATGGTTGAGCTAGAGAAACAGGCGGACTAGTCAATCACTGACCAAAGTCCTAATGTAGTTAGCCAAAACCTTATTTGGCTTTGCCACCACCTAAATGGGATCCATCAGATTTTTCAGGTTTAAGACTAATGATGTTATCCCTAAGGGTTGCCATTGGATCCAAGTCAAGTTTAGAGAGAAAGATATGGAAAAAAAAAAAAATTTGTTAAGGATTTATTTAAATAATCTAAGCATTTTTTGTATATGTTTCAAAAATGTCTCCTAGTTTTTTTTTGAAATTAAGGTTTTATTAAAATGATCACCAGTGTGATCGGACATGTAGTTTGTTAAGATTTTTAATTAAGTTATTTATCTTTGAATCCTAAAGACTTTAATTAATTTATTTGTGTAGTCTTTTAAAAGTTAATTTGCATGCTACAGTACACGTTCAATGAGGATCTTCAATTAATTTTGTATAATACAAAAAGAACATATATTATGCTATAAATGACAAAAAAAAAATTATATATATAATATGCAAGGCAAATAAACTATAATTAAGTATAAATAATTATATTTATATATGTTGCTGCCTGGATCGTCGTGGCCTGTAGCTCTGGCGTAGCGTCGGGCATTGTCCTCCTCGCTCGGAATCTTGTGCGTGTACTCGATCTTGCAAAAGAAAGGAGACCCAAGCCGGGGATCCCGGTGGAGGCACTCCGTCGGGATAGTCAGTTGATGATCTAGGAGAACAGATCCTTCTCAGTGGATCCCTATGAGGGCTCCACACTCAGAGGTTCGTAAAGGAAAGAAAGGAGTCAGAGTTTGAGTGGAGAAGGGGAGCTAGAGTGGTGGTGGCTGTGATTGCTGAGACTCTTCCCATGAGTTCTCCGGTAGCCTTTGCATGCTCCACCTTCTTGCTTGCTCCCCCTCTGCTTACCTCATTCGAAGGCCCTTGTAGAATTTCTTATAGAAAGAAGGCTCTGTCCGCTACTAGCCTTAGGCTCGCCCCCCATTCCTTCCTCTCTTTGGGAGTTCTAGGAGGTCAACGACTGGCTGTGCTTTGGAGATTGTGCTCCCACCGCCCCCTCGTCAGGGCAGGAAGTTATTTCGTGGGCCTTAGCCCCCTGGCTGGATGCCCTGTTTAGAGAAATTTGGAAGAGCGTTGATTCGAGGGTAGATGCTCCAGGGTTTGACCCTTCTGGTGTAACCCCCTTCTTTTGGATGGTGCAGATGGTCGGTGGAGGGGCGCAACGCCTCGAGTGGAGTGTTCTTCCCCAACTGGTGTAAGTAGCAACCGGTACGGAGCCTGGTGCTCCGGCAAGGTGCTCCCTCGTAGGTCGATCGGTGTGCTCTTCCTTCATAGGCTTCGGATGGCATTTCAATATCGCCTACTTGGCGTACTAACCTCATGGCCGGAGCTTGGTGCTCCGGCAAGACACTTCATTGCTTCCTCCTTGTTCTGGAGGTGCAGTCGTCTTTGGCTAGGACTGATCCTCAAGTTGCACGCCCTTCTTCAGACGAGTGGCATGCGGCCCGAGGAATGGGAGCTTGACTTCGACCGGAGGCTCGACTTCGAGGGAGCCACCCCGACGAAGGCTGAAGGAACGGGAGCTCGACTTCGGCCGAAGGCTCGACCTTGAGGGAGACATCCCAGCAAAGGGTTGAAGGAATGGGAGCTTGACTTTGACCGAAGGCTCGACCTCGAGGGAGCCACCCTAGCAAAGGGCTCAAGGAAAGGGAGCTCTACTTCAGTCGGGGGCTCGACCTTGAGGGAACCACTCAACGAAGGGCTCAAAGAAAGGGAGCTCGACTTTGGCCGAAGGCTCGACCTTGAAGGAGCCACCCCGGTGAAGGGCTCAAGGAAAGGAAGCTCGACTTCGGTTGGAGGCTCGACCTCGAGGGAGCCACCCCGACGAAAGGCTTAAGGAAATGGAGCTCGACTTCAGTCGGAGGCTTGAGCTCGAGGGAGCCACCCTGGCAAAAGGCTCAAAAAAAGGAAACTCGACTTCGACTGGAGGCTCGACCTCGAAGGAGCCACCCCGGCCGAAGGGCTCGAGTGGCGGAACTTACGCTTACCATCTCTACCAGCTGGATCCAAGTGGGACTCCACGTCAGCAATGTTGCCACATCAATATACTTGCACTATAAACTATCAAATTTCCTTTAGACTATTAATATTTAAAGCAAGAATATATATATTAGTATATATAATTGAAATATTTAAAAATACTTTTTTTTCATGATGTATGGTAGAATAAATTTGGTGTAACAAAATAATTTAGAAACACTATAATTTAAGGTTAGGAATCTGGCCAGAGAGGTGGATAGAATAACTGTCCTAAAGAAGATTTGGTCCCCTTCTCGTACGAAGACTGATTGGATCGTACACTTTTCTCCAAGGCATAATCCGAAAGCCAAAACTCCAACGCTCGTCAGTGGCATGATCTTGAATGGATGCTGATCAATTCATTTTCAACTCAAAATTTTGAAGTAAAAAAAGATTGGAGAGAAAAAAGATATTAAAAGTTGAAATAAAAGAATATTAGAAAAGGAGAGCTTGAAATTTTGGATATCTTGAAGGATTGGGATAGAGACCTATTTATAGACTCAAAATCATAAACAAAATTTTTAAAATATTCTCAAACTAACTATTATGATCATTATAAAATTAAATTCAAAATTAATTAAAAATTAAAATAAAAATGATCAAATAATAAAATACGGGATGTTAAAAAATAATAAAAATAATGCATGGCGTCACGTGCACCCGTGCAGAGGGCTCGCGGAACGCCGGCACGGAGTGTATTGGAAGTTTTTGAAAATCGCAACACTCTTTACATACAACAAGACAATTTTATAAAAGCCCTGAAACGCATACTTCCTTAGGACCGGACCCATGACTTAGACTTGTTCAACGGTCTTTTTCCGCACCCATGCTTTTTCTCCCTTTAACTTTTCTTCTTTCGAGAACCATCTCTTTCCTTTCTTCTCACGCTAACAGGCACCTAAAATATTTTTTAACCCGACAGTAGAACAAAACAAAATTACATCAGACCCCACAGTTACAGGATAACACTGAAGAGCCAAATTATGATAGAAATTCTATAGAAGAGCAAGAATTTTTGAGTTTTTTTTTAAAATAATATTTTTAAAAAAAATAATTACAAAAATAGGTTATACAAAACTTATTTACCGATATAGGTGGTTGGGGTGACGTGGATGAATTCATCATTTCATGTAGAAATTCGTAAAAAAAAAAAATTCCGTGAATTTTGTGTTTTAAAAATATTAATTTTATATTAAAAATTTTGTTATTAAAATGAATTTGTTTTAAAAAAAATTTTAAAAACACCCATGAAATTTATATAAATGTATCAAGATTTTATTATGAAAAATAAAAAATTAATAAAAAAATTACAGGACCGATATGTGGATCGATGGTCTGACCGATAGGTGGACCGATGGTCACTGGTAGCAGGACTGGCAATCGGGATGGTGACAGGACCGATGATCAGATCCTGGTGGTAGCCGGACTGGCAATTGGGATGGTGACAGGACCGAGGGTTGGATCCTTCCACGATTTTACTGAAAAAAGGAAAAATTTATTATTATTAAATTAAAATATTTTAAATATATTATTTAACAAATTATATTAAATATTTTATGGACCTCGGTTGAAGTCGAGGTCGGTCAGGGCCCTCTCGCTCCTTCGGCAGGTGGCGCCCGGAGACGGGTCCACCTCGGCCGAAGTCGAGCGCCTCTCTGCCGCTCCGCCAGGTGTCCACCCAGGAGGGCCCACTCGGCCGAAGCCGGTGGCCCCTTGCTCCCTCGCCAGGTGGCCCCCTGAGATGGTTACTCTCGCCGTTCTCTAACTTGACCGTCGGAGCTCCCTCGCCGGGACCTCCGGCCAGGGCCTCTGACCTTGTCTTACAGGACTGAGAGCCAGGAGACCTCAGGACGAGACAGTCTAATCAAATCAGCGGCTCTGAAGCCACATGCGCGGTGGTGAGATCGGCAACACAAATAAATAATGCTTGTCTATTTTATGCCAGAACACATAAACATATATGTAAATAAACACTCATATAAATAATTCTTATATAAATTAACAAGAAAACATGAATTACAATAAATTCTAAAATAAATGACTATTCGGTCCCACATGGTGGCCATCTCCTAGTGCGTGCAGGCTGTATATGACGACGGATCGGAAGTGGCTGATGCTGCTCTGTCTCATGCTCTATATCGTGTGATGCCTGATATGCAGCATGGTCTACATCATGTGATGCCTGCTGTGCAGATGTATGATGTGACGACGATGCTCCATGTCCGGAATAATCATGCTGCCAGCCCATGAAATCCGGTGCAGTAGTATAATCAAAATGTGATGCCACATCCAAAGTAGATGTGAACTCGTGCATCGGATGTGGAGAGGTGCTATGTCATCTCGTACCTCGTCTGTGATGAGTTGACGGAGGTGCTTCGGATGAAGATGCAAATGGATAATAAGGCGAAGGAGTCTCGTCCTCCCTGTCTCCCTCCTGATAAAACTCATGGAGTGGAATCCGTGCATGCTCGCCAAGAGTATGGAGGGCAGAGTGACATATATCCTGTATATCTGGGGAGGTCGCACGCTCAAGTATCGTCGCAAAACTACTACCCTGTAAATAAAAAAATTAATTAGTTTGACAAAATTTAAATGTATATTATAATTTAAATAATAAAATTTAAATTACTTACCATGTAATCATATACTGCACCATTGCGACTGATGAATCGACGAGTGATCCTACGATACCACTGCATATAAGGATCGTGATAATCCATGGTACCATCGAATGGATCGCCATGTATAATATAGTCATGATGACTCATCCATAACTGTATATAATCCCGATGAACGGTGGACCAATCCTGATCAGATCGTCCTCTCATATCAATACGATGTAGTGCAGACAACGTATCAAACTGATCTGGCACGACCTGTCGCATCCCGAACTGGCGCATCACTCTATCGGGTAAATGCCATTCTACTATATAAAAACATACTAGTGGCACTCTACTACACCAGATCTCCTGACCCTGTAGACAGTAGTCTGATAACTATACAATCATTGCGGCAGTATATGGCTGCCATATGACCTGTTTATAAATAATTTAAAGTATAATTTATTAAACAAGAACAAATAAAACAAGATAATCATTATCAAAAATTCAATATTTATTACCTCACTGGGTCGCAGTCGATCAAGTAAATAACGATACGAAGAGACCACATGCATAGGTACCTGTGTGACAGAAAAAAGATCTCTCCATCTACAAAATAAATAAATTAAATTAATTAATTAAAATAATATATATCATACATGGCATAAAAATATTATGTAAATTCTAAACTCACCTCATCCCTAATGGTCCCTGTGGTAAACCGGCTCCATCATCATCAAAATCGATCATCGGATCTGGAGCCTGTCGAAGTAATCTGTGGGGTGCAATAATCGGAACTCTATCTCATGCCCATAACTGTAGTAGCAACAGCGGACCAGCAATATCAGTAACATCTCTGTGGCTCGCCCTGCACATCTCTCTATACAACCAAGCGAGTCCAGCGCTACCCCAACTATACTGTCCGGCCATCTTGAAATCCGCTAATAAAGGTAGAAATAATAGATGCATGTTGTTTCCAGATTTATCCATAAAAAGGCACCCACCCATCAACTATAAAATATATGCTCGAGCATAGCACTGAATGACTGCCTCATCCGCATCGAATGCTAAATCCTGGAAGTGCTCGGTAAGCCAGACCAAGCTCAGTCGAGATCCATGCAATCTATCATCCGGTGGGATGACCCCTAATAACTCAAGACAAAGCTACCTCCAGTCTACCCGTGTACTACCCGTCACTGGTAGACCATCTACTAGCAAACCTAGCTGAACAGCAACATCCTGTAGGGTGATGGTCGCCTCTCCATGTGGAAAATGAAAAGTATGTGTCTCCGGACGCCACCGCTCGACGAGAGCAGTGATCAAATGCCAGTCCAATCTAATAAATCCAACACGTGCTAGACCGTAGAATCCGGACTGCATCAGCAATGGCAAAATACGACGATCGAGCGGTATCGATCTGTGCATAACCATCTCTCGACGTCGACAGTGCAAAACAACATCCTGTCCCTCCCAGACCAAAGATGATCCATGTGAAGGCTGACCGTGTAGTACACTACTATCAGAAGGACCAGGATCCATAACTGCGATAACTCAAAGAAAATCAATCACAAAGTCCATTTAATGCATAGTAAGGACATCAATCCATATACAAGCTATAAACATCAGACAATAAAACATATCCATATATTACAATCCATCAAATAAAATACAAAGCAATGACAAGATTAGCCTAATACATTACAATCCATATATTAAAACATTTGTAAAATATGACTGATATAATTTAACTAATCTGCTTGTAGAAGCCTTGGACATGATCGCCTATCATGCCCTTCTTTTTTACAGATTGTACACTTGCGTTTGTTGCCGGCTTCTCTTATATCCATATCATTTCTGATCATCGTGGATCGTGGCCTACCTTTCCGTCGCAGCCTATTTGCATCAGGTATAATGATACCGTGTTCATTTTGCTGGGGCCAATATTCTTCATGAGGAATTGGTTGAAATTGTGGCATATAAGTTCAATGATAATCATGTAATGTATAGTACCGATCAATGTATATTTTAAAATCAATGGCAACATGTGCACAAGCAGCCATGACGTGAGAACAAGGTAAATGAAAATATTGCCTCTTCTGACATGTACATGTCTGCTGGGAAAGATGAACAACCTACAGCATCAAAAATCATAATTCAGCATATACACAATGTAATAACATATTTTCAATGATACATAAAGATCGTAAATACCTGTGTATTATCACCCTTGTTCATGTTCGGTCCACGTCTAGTAGTTTGGACTAGGAACAAGTCAGTTGCTCTATCAAATCGGGTAATGGTATGCGATGTCGCTTTGGCTTGGTTGGAGATGACATGTCCCGTAACAAAAGGAGTAAACCTTTCATTTCTGTCCATTGCCTCTATTGCTTGGACACGTCGGCCTTCAAAATATGATACAAGGCGAAAGAAAGTCAACTGTACCAATGCTGTTATGGGAAGAAATCGAGCATTTTTCAGAACTCCATTGAAACACTCGGATATATTAGTTGTCATCATCCCATACCGTCGTCCGTCATCATGTGAATGTGTCCATTTTGCTAAAGGAATTTCATTCAACTACTGAACAGCTTCTGGATTAAATTTCTCAATATTTCTCATGTATTTATGGAATTTTCTAGGCTGCGTTTGCATTCCAGCTCTTTTCACCACATCTCTTAGTTTGGGATCACGGAATCTTGAATTGAAGTTACTTGCCACGTGACGCAGGCAATATACATGATAAGCATGCGGTGGCTGCCAACCCAGATACTCATTCTGTACTGCAGTAAGTATACCAGCATGTCGATCAAAAATTAGACAAATTTTCTGACGTGTTGTAACAAAATTTTTGATACAAGCTAAAAACCAACCCCAGGTGTCCGCTGACTCTTCATCAACAATACCAAATGCAAGTGGAAAGATCTGATTATTTCCATCAATAGCAGTTGCAATCAACAATTTCTCCTTATACTTTCCATACATGAAAGTAGCATCGATACTTATGACCGGACGACAGTGCTTAAACCCTTCAATCGAGGTGCAAAGGCCCAAAATACACGATCAAACTAGGCACAATTTGGTATACCAGTTGGAGTGCTGATAAATTTAACCCAGGTACCCGGATTAAATGTTTGTACAGCATGCAACCATTTCGGAAGCAATTGATATGACATATCCCAATCTCCGAACAGCATCGCTATCGCCTTCTGTTTGGCATCCCATAATTTTCTATAACTTGGTGTATAGTTGTATTTGTTTTTTATGACTGCACCAAGTCCAGCAATAGCAATGGTAGGAATTTCTTTAACCAGGTCCCGAATTTCATTAGCAATTAAAGTGGAGTCCAAACCAGAATGATCTTGAGACATCATTGTAGATAGGCATGTATGAGGACCGGTATATCGTGAGATCTCAAAAAAATTATGCCGTTTAATACCTCTCAGCATCCACTGACAACCAGAATCTTTGCTCTTACATTTGACATGCCATAGATTTGGATTTGATTCAATAACTTTGAATTCATGATGTCTTTCAACAGAATATTGTTTTACTGCAGTCTGCAATTCTGCCTTATCTATAAAGCGGAGTCTTTTACGTAACTCCTCATTCCTTTGCCATATAACATGTTGTTCCTGCATTGAATAATACATTGACATATTTGCAGCATTCCAATCAATCTGGGTAAATGTTCTAGATGGAGCTTCAAATGTAGAATAATTTGGAACAGTGGTATCATCCGGACTTCGTACTGGATGTGAAGCACCGGCCTCATCACCTTTGTCAGCCAAGTCATGTTCACTTTCATCATCATTCTCACTAAAAAGTTGATTATCGACATGCACCCTGTCATCAATAGCTGTATATATTGATGCTTATCTAATATTACTTTCCGGTACAGTACTGTCCACCGTACGTAACGGATCTACAGTAAAAACTGAGTCAATATTTTCTACTTTATTATCTGCAATATTCGGAGTACTATATGATAGAACCTGTTCAGTTACACTGTGGGGTGCTATATTTCGAACAGCTTCTTCGTAATCATCCTGTTCGCAATCAGGTTCAGGAGCTTCAATTGTTTGGATATCTATATATAACTCTGCACCCGATATACATGAATGTGAATCGATAGTTGAAAACATCATCTCCATGTCTTCATCATCGGTTAATGGAACAGGTTCGTACTTTACAAATGTCGGCTGGACAACTTGTGGATATCTATAGATAATCAAAACTTTTTTTCCAGTTCTATCAATACGGAGAACTCTACATATTTTGTTCTCCAACTCTTGAAATGTCATATCAGAACTGATTCTAATTGCCTTTTTTGGTCCCTGATTGTACTCAATTCCATTTGATCCATTAATCATAGAACCACCCATATAACATAATGCTGTGATTCTTTCTCCCATTATATCCTACATGTTTAATTAACAAAATATATTTAGAAATAACTTTCTCATATATTGATATCATTAACAAACTAATTAAATTACATAATTAATATGACAATAAAATTCAAAACATAATTATTTGTCTATCATGATGAATGCATCCTATCATCAACTACTAGGTAAAGGCCCTATCCCATTCAGGAATTGCATTAATTTTACGGGTCAACTTATAGTAATCAAACGGTATGCAATGAAGACCAAATAAAATTTCGGCAGCATTTTCCCTTAGTTCTCCACATACAAATATTTATGTATGCGAAGAACAAAAGGAAAATGATGATCGAAATTTCATTCGGCCTTCATTGTATATCGTTTGATTACTATAAATTGACCTGTAAAATTATTTGCAATTCCCAAACTGTCCAAATTGGACAATCAATTGATCAACATGCATAATTCTTAGATCTGTATAAGTATAAAAACATGTACGGATACTACAGAATATGCATATCAAGCAATTGACGGGTCTACGGTTCAATGAAATGCAAATTTTATAAAAATATATATAGAAAATTCATCATAATTAATTATTTAAATACAATTACAATTACATCATAATTACATCACTGATATCAATATGTACACAATACATGCTATAAAAATTCATGCTACACATTTATTTAATAAAAAAAAACTACAAATACGTAAACTTCAAATTTTATTCATAACTAAGTATTACTAAATAAAAATTTTATTCAAATTTTTAATAAATTTTTTTAGTATATCATTATTTTTTTACATTAATTAAACCATTAATTAATTTTTGAAATATAATACTAAATTTTTAAATTTTAATAATTGGAACTACATATTATTTAATTAATCATTATAAATATATATCATTTTTTTAATTCATGAAATAATAAATATTTTTTTTTAATTTTAATAAATTTTTTAGACTCGCCATCGAAAGGACCCCAGGAGCCAATCGGAGCCATCGACAGGATCCCAGGAGCCGACCGGGGCCGTGAAGAGGGGCAATGCACGGACGGTGAGGCACCCGCCAGTTTGCGAAGCCCCCAGGTCAGCCACCATGGGGTGGGACTCTACACGGGAGTCGGCCGATCGGGCACCTGAAGCCGGTCCGACCCGGGACAAGCCGAACGGGCGTAACAGATCTCGATCATCACCTTATAGCCTTTTTAATTTGAATTGAGAATACACAAGAATAGGTGATCTAATAGGTGATAAAGCAATTGTACCTAAACCCTTTATAATGGCCTTGTAAATAATCCTAACAAGTTATGTCTAGGAATTAAAATGTAAATTAACTAAACTACCAATTAAAATCAATTACATACGGTGACATCATTTTCCATCATCGTACTGTATGGGTACATACCATAACACTATCCACGTGCAATTGTTAATACATCCCTCGCAGAATAACAAACATATAGCTTATCTTTGATGTTAAAAATGATGAATTCAAGATATTATCAAGAAAAATAATCCAAATGTGATCAATAGATCTCATTGTACAAAATGATACTCTATTGTCTTTATTCCATGATTAGTCCCACCAATCTAATAAAAATCCTCCTACCATGATGCAAATCATAAATATATCTTACTTGCACCATCCCGTAACATAAGTGAAAGGTCTAGTCTATTAACTAGTTTGGCAAAGATGTAGCTAGTCTAGATTGATTCTTAATTTTCAATCCAAATAATTATCCAATCCAAATTAAAATTAAGGGAACATGCCTAGATTAGTCCTTTTAGCCTAATACTAATTCAACAGATAGCTGGAATTGTAAAATATCTAATATAATCATTTCTAACCTTGTGACAGGTTTCATGGTAATCTGGAAAGACGAATTCATATCCGTCTTTCAACCGCCCAGGTTTCGAAGCCACGTGTCGATCGGTAAGACCTCCCGATCGACACGTGTCAAAGCAGGGGCCGGCTACCACGCTTAAATTCGGCTTTTGAAAAGATGAATTTGAATTCGTCTTTTCAAAAGCTGAATTCAGAACGAAATTAGGGCTTACATGAATTCGTCTTTGGAAAAGATGAATTCTAAAGTGAATTCGTCTTTCCCAAAGATGAATTCGTCCACGCAGGCCATCAAAGTGCCACGTGTCATTTTTTTTTTTTTTCTCCGCAGTTTTTGTCACGTACCACCTAGATCCGTAAATATTTTACGGATTACCTATTTTTATAATTAAGTTTTTTTTTATATTATTTTAAAAAAAAATCCAGAATTTTTGATCTGCAACTTGAGTGCAGGGGTGGTGGGAGGAATTATATGGCATGGACGAGGGCAAATCTTGGAGCTTATACAAGTACAGTCGTGTAATGCACCGTTGGATTTGAAGTGACACATTTAGACGTGGGCCAAGTAATAATTAGAACTTAATGCGGCGTGTTAGACACCGTGGGATTTGGCGTCGTCCATTTAGTACAAGTAATAATTAGAGTGTAACGTGGCGTGTTATCCACCGTTGGCTTTGGCATGGTCCAAGTAATGATTAATCTGGCGGGACAGATCTGTCGAGAAATTGATGGGGTCGCTGCCATGGCAATGGACAGCTGCCCAAAATTAAGTCAAGCGCCTCTAGTTATTTCATAGAATAGCCGTTCTTTGTTTTTTTTTTTTTATTTTTTTTTTATTTTTTTATGAAATATAAAAAAGGTGTTTATAGAAAAGCTGTACAGGCCCTGGCCACCACTGTCATCGATTCCCGTAGGACGATGATATCGAAATGCCGACTCCCACCCGCCGTGATATATGAAGTCCGAATAACAAGTCCAGCTCCAACTTCATACCATTTCTTCGGGGACAACCGGGAAAGTTGGGACATACCATTTCTGTTTTCCATGGCTCATTCTCAATCCTACCTCTTGTCCAAAGGCCTGCCTTCCCAAAACAAAGAAGCGGTGGAAAAACACAAGAGGATCTACCAGCACTTCAGGCACCTGGTTTCCACCCTTCCGCGTTCTGAGGGAGTCTCTCACCTCCCCCTCTACTGCAACAATGGCTGGTATGCGAGCCTGCCTTCGCTGGTGTCCGCCATGGTTGCCCGAGAACACTTCATGGCCCGACCAACGGACGTTCTCCTTGTTACCTCCCCCAAAAGTGGAACCACATGGCTCAAAGCCCTTCTTTTTGCGACGGTGAATCGCAGCTCTCACACCAATTCTGACACACCCTTAGCCACCTTTGGCCCTCATGAATGCGTTCCCTTCCTCGAGAACCAAGTTTACACCCATGATCACATCCCTGACTTGGATGTGCTCCCTTCACCGAGGATCTTTGCCACCCATATCCCATTCCGATCACTACCAGAGTCTGTTATACACTCTGGTTGCAGAATTGTCTATCTATATCGTGATCCGAGGGACACTTTCATCTCCTTGTGGCACTTCACCAACAAGTTGAGAGCCAAGGATAATATTAAACTCTGGTCTCTTGATGAAGCCCTCGAGCACTTCAGCAATGGGATCTCCTTCTTCGGGCCTTATTGGGATCATGTGCTGGGATACTGGAATGGGCACCTGGAAAGGCCCCAGAAGGTCTTGTTTCTCAAATATGAAGAGCTAATGCAACACCCTGCGGTTCATCTGAAAAGGTTGGCGGACTTCGTTGGGTGTCCTTTCACCGTGGATGAAGAGAAGGAAGGGGTGGTGGAAGGCATCATAAGGCAGTGCGCGTTTGAGAACTTGAAGAATTTCGAGGTGAATAAGATTGGAAGAACCGAGTTCGTGGTTGGATCGGTTGATAATAACTTGTTTTTCAGGCGCGGTGTGGTCGGAGATTGGGTGAATCATCTTACACCGAATATGGCTCGGCGATTGGAGGAGATTACGGAGAGTAAGTTTAGTGGGTCCGGTCTGAGCTTTTAAATTATCATGAGATATCGTAGATGTTTATTGTTTGCATGCCTTTTTTTAAATTGCCAAAGTATGTCCGGTTGATTTACCAATAATTGATGTTATTCCTATGTACGAGAGTATGTGCAGATGTGGTCATGTATTCATGCTCAATATTATGTTGCTTGATCAACGGCTTTTCTATAAGCTTGGTTGGCCCTCTACTCATATTTTTTTTGTCATACCCATGGCCACGTTACTGAGGGATATATATAGTCCGAGATAATACGAAGCCAATCATTCATAATTTTAAATAAAAATAAAAAATCAAACTATTATTTATTAAATAATTAAATAATATCGGTTCACAGAGACTAAATCTAAAATTAAATATCAAAATCAATAAATTTAAATTTTAGAAAGTCGCCAACTATAGATTTATAATTAATTAAAGAATTAAGTTTTATAATAAAATTATTATGCTAACACGGTCTTCAATGCTCGAACTATTTTGCATCTCTATTAATCCTATTTCTTTTAAAAAAGAAAAAGATGTATAAGCTATACAAGCTCAGTAAGTAAAACCTAAACAAATTTATTGGACCAAGCATAAGTTTTTTCATTAATAATGCATCATTATAAAATTAACTGATATTATAAAGTAAAGCATTTTATAACATAGTATAATAAAAATCAATTATAAAGATAATCATGCATGCATAATTCATTAACACTTCATAAACATGTGTAATAAAATTTATAATCTTTCTTATCATATGTTCATGTCATGTTCCAAAAATAATGGTCATAAATATTCATGCTGTGATTACTTTATACTCATGAAAGGGCCGTGTTTCTTAATCGACAGACTTTTTGTACTACCAGAAATCGATTTTTCAACAAGGGACAATCCCTTGGTGAAGAGATTCATTGAGGGATTTTCAAGGGATGTCTGTTCCTTGGAAAACCTGATATTGGTGAAAGTCTCTCTTAGAAATCCCTCAATAATTATCGAGGGATTGAAAATGATTAGTGAGCGAAGTTTCCTTGGTAAAACTGAAGGTTTGTTGTGGTATCAACATGCTTTAATACCAGTTGTTATGCTTTAATACCAGTTGTTATGGTATCAACTTATTCCGATACCAGTTATTATAGTAGTAACTATGCTGATACCACTTGTCAAGATATTATTCATGTAGAATACGGATTTCCATTTCTAGGATCATGATTATCGGTGTCGATGCCGTAGGAGAAGGAAGAAGAAAAAAATAAAATAAAAGGCATAAACAATTTGGACATGCAAAGTTTAAATATGAAAAAAATAAACTTACAAGATTGGACACTTCCACTCTCAATTCCATACAGGTCTCTGAACAAGAAATTCCAAAATCCCATTCATAAGCTCTCAACATAGCCATTCTCTAAAGATCTTTCATCATTCTTTTGATTCTCATACCTAGTCTGATCCTCTATCTATGATTTTATAGATTCTATTATAAAGAGCATCTCACCAGGAGTTCAACAGTTTAAATTGCATCCAAATTGAAATTTTGTAGCTTTTCCAATGTGAGTTTGACTCTAGAAGCAATCATGGATGTTTGATTGCCATCCATCATGCCACAGATCACAGTAGATCGGCCCAAATCATGTGGAACCATGCCAAATCAAAGTCAAGAGCATCTTGGGCCATCAAACCAATGCACAATCAGTATTTAGTCACCCGATCATGCGATCATTGCACGTATACCGCCTAAATCCTGCCGTAGACCACATGATGTTCCTCAGTCCACCAAAAGCTGCACCATAGTAAAACAGGGGAACACCACCTGGGTTCGGGCCCATCTACATTGTTGCCCAGGTAGCTACCCAAGAGGGGGGTGAATTGGGAATTTAAATAATTTATGCAAGTAATGTGCAATTTCAAAATTCTTTGCAAGTGGTAGGTGCTGTGATAAAGTTATAAGATGCAGAAGCTAAGCAGAGTAGAGAAAGCACAACACAAACATACCAAATTTATAGTAGTTCAGAGCAACCCAGCTCTTACGTCTACTACTTAAGATACCACTTAGAATTTCCACCATATTCATACCCGAATACAGTAGGATTGTTTTACAGGATCACAATCCAAAACCTCTACACTTTGATTTTTACGGGATCACCAAAGAAAACCCAACACCCTTTGGTTTTAACAGGCTCACCAAAGAAACCTAACTTGATTTTCACAGGATCACCAAGAACCTAAACCTTGGTTTTAATAAGGCTCACCAAAAACCTATTTGGTTTTTCAACCGGGCTCACCAATAACCCAACAATTCAAAGATTGAATTGAAAATAAATGCAATAATAAATGACAAACTCAAGTTGTCAGATAGTTGCCGGTACTGCTCATTGGAAGTCCACTTGAATGTACTTGAATAAGCTTTAATGACTTCAGTGGCTTCTTCCAAAGATGATTCAAGCTTTAGATCAGAGTTGAAGGCTTGAATGCAAAATTGAATGCTCTTGTGCTCTTTCTCTTGATTGGTTGGATATTCAATGAAGCTCTCTCTTCTTCTTTTTGAACTCTCTTCTTAATTGCTTTTTGGTAGCTCAAATCCTTCAAATTTAAAGTCTTCTATCATTCCAAGGCAGTTCTAGCCATTGTAGATCGTTGGAAAATGATTTGTGACCGTTGGAGCACTTTTTGGCATTCAAAAATAAATTCTGGAACTAGTCGTTAGATACTTGAAAGCGATATTCGAGTCAGCTCGGATTCCTTCGAGTCGGCTCGGATCCTTCGAGTCGATAGGTCGAGTTGCCATTTCATCAATGCAGTCGGCTCTTTGTCTCAGGGCGCAGAATGTCACTCTGAACGAGTCGGCTCTTTGCAGTTCGGGTCGGCTCGAACTTGAATCTTGAAAAATCTTGAACTCGAGGAGTCAGCTCTTTTCAGCTTGGATCGGCTCTTATTCTCATGTTCGAAAAACCTTACTCTGGAAGAGTTGGCTCGATGCAGTTCGGGTCGGCTTGCTTTCTCAGGCTTTTGAAATTAGGTCTGGCAGAGTCGGCTCTTTCTAAGTCAGGTCGGCTCGCCTGGCTGTTCTCAGAAAACTTTTAGGAAATGGACTCTGGAGGAGTCGGCTCGGACTGATTCCAGTCGACTAGGATTCACTAGAGTCGGCTCGCTTTCCATCGAGTCGGCTCGGATTGCTGTGTTACAGAATCCTTGCTTCATGCCAGTAAGCAGAGTCGGCTCTTCTTTTCTTGGGGTCGGCTCAAGTATCTTCTTCAGAATTTTTATAATTTGAACTTAAAGAAAACTCTCACCAACGCTTTTACAATCTCACACAAACCAACTCAAAATAAAATTTAAGGCACACACACTTATAGAAGTAACCATTTTAGCTTGATTTTTCTTAGCATTTTTATTGGGTTCTTGTTTGCAAAAACACTTACAACACAACTTAAACAAGAAAGTAGAAATGTAGGAGTTGAAGTTTGGACATGTTATACATCCTACAAAAACTTGTCAAACACTTGAAGAGTTGTTAGTAATAAATGTACATGCTCCAATGTTTGGTTATCATCAAAATCACTTATGGGGTCAACAATCTCTCCCTTTTTGATGATGACAAAATACTGGGCATGAAAAATCAAAAGAACTTTATATTTACTTGTGTAATAGTATTTGCAAGAGTATATGAACAAGTAAAATTAATTAATCTTCAAATAGAACCAAACAATGAAAAGAGAATTAGGGCAATGAGAGACAATCTCCCCCTCAATGAAATACTCCATGTTTTAGCTTTCTTTTTATGCAATTTGTATGTTTCAGATTTTCAAGGCTCAAGAATTTTGTGTATCAGAGCTTAGCTAATAAAAATTACAAAGCTTTGTGTATCAGAACTTAAGAAAAACTTAACGTATTAAACATTCTTTTCATAGCAAATAATATCAGTAATGTCAGAGCAAGTGTACTGCTAAACAAGGCAAAGACATTTTATTCTTTTCATGCAACATTATACTGCTTAACATATTAAACATTCTTTTCATAGCAAATAATATCAGTAATGTCAGAGCAAGTGTACTGCTAAACAAGGCAAAGACATTGCAAAGACATTTTATTCTTTTCATGTAACATTATATCTGATACCATTCTCCCACTTTTTGTCAATCAATCAAAAAGGTGATTTTAAATAAAGCTTAGATTTTAAAATAGATTGAGAAAGCCTTTAATATTTGTTTGAGATAATTTCACTTTCTCAAACTTATCTTGAAATTCTAATTAAAATATTAATCATTGTAAGAGCAATCAAACATTCAATTCATAGAGAAATTGAAGAATTTGTGAGGTAAAAGATGTATTTCATTCCATTTCAAGAGTGCAGTACAAAGTACAAAAAGGTAACATATTTAGTCACTGTCTACATCTACGCTAGATTTTGAAGAAGTTTGGCCAGGGATCTGAATTCCAGGAGGTAGAGAAGAAATAGGATCAATGAATTATGGAATATCATGAGATCCAGGTATACTAATATGTGGAGCAGGTTGTCTTGGATGGCCTGAGTGACTAGGAAAGGATTTAGAGGGAGTTTTGAGAGTATCTAAGATGTCTTCAATTTTGCCCATCATCTTCCACAGAAAGCTACTCATTGACTTCAATTCGGCTTCA
The DNA here is from genome assembly GCA_021397845.1 of Areca catechu. Taxonomy (NCBI): domain Eukaryota; kingdom Viridiplantae; phylum Streptophyta; class Magnoliopsida; order Arecales; family Arecaceae; genus Areca; species Areca catechu. The sequence continues at coordinate 74,371,496 of CM038049.1, read as the reverse complement.
ACTTTCTTCACACTTCTAGAAGATACCAAATCTTCCATTCCTTCTTTGATTATTGCCATTTCTTTTTGTAGAGCAAGTATTTCTGAAGCTTGGATATTGGCAAAAGCTTCTGCAGACCCTCTTAGCCTTCCGAATTCACTTCTGATTATACCTATGTCCTTGGTATAATCTTCTTCCATTTTCTTTCCTGCCTCGAGAGATCCCATTCTAACTCTTAAGTTATCCATTTCTGTTCTGTATGCTTCGAGGATTTGAGTGACTGAATTTTTGGTTGAGTCAGAATTGGATGCTATTAATTGGAGTATTGTTGGATATCAGTTTCATTTGTACCAGATGCAGTTTTGGAGCTTGCAAGAATATCAATTCTTCCTTTTATACTGTCTATTTGTTCTCCAAACTGGTTTAGCTTATTGTCAATAGTTCTTTGAAATACTTCAAACATTTCACTCATGGAAGACTTGATGAACTCAGTCATATTGTTCATCTGTTGTGCCAAGAAGTCTTGTATACTTGAAGTATCCATAGCAGGGGCAGTAGCAGCTTGACTTTAACTTGGAATGTCAGTAGTCTGATCAAATATGGGTGTGCTGTAGGGTATATCAGGCAAACCAGAGATAGAAATATCTGGGAAGGAAATATCAAACTCCATCTGAACTGGAGAGTCATGCTGTGGCTGAGGCTCAGGGATGTGTGAAGTAGTGCCTTCACCAGCCTCTTCTTCTATCTGTTCTTGGACTTCTTCAGTTTCTTCAATTGTAGGAGGGTCAGACTTCTTCTTCTAGATACCATCAGTCAGTAAGTACCCCATTCTCTGAAAGGTCTTCGCTGTATAGGTGTCAGTGTGAAGTAATATCCTGTTATCTTCTCCTGTCAAGTCAACATTGGCTCTTTGAAAAAAGATTGTGAGAACCATTCCATATGGCAGGCAGGCTTTGACTTTCCTAACTGCCTCTTTCATCTGGCTAATCATAATTGCTGATAAATTGATTCTTTCGCCAATGATTAGGAGTTCCATGAAGCACAAATCTCTTTCACTCACCCAGTCAAATCGACTTGTTCTGGGTAAGAAAATATGACTAATGAAGTTGTGTAGGATCCTCATTTCAATTGATAGCATACTTGCTTTAAGAATCCCAATCTCATCAACTTTAGCTCTTTCCAAAATAGTTTGCAAAGCCTTGGATCTATCCTTTAGTACAAGATACTCAATTCCTTCAAATGGCATCTCCAAGATACTTCCTAGAATCTCAGTAGAAATGATTATTTTTTTTCCTTTAACTATAGACTCAATGAAATTTTTTCCATACCTCAGATTCTCGTAGAACATTTTGACTAAATTAGGATATGTCTTAATATCTAATGAACATAAATTTCTCCAGCCCTGATTCTCAATTAAATCCCCAATCACAAAACCGATTTCTTTAAGATATTCAAAAAGAATGCGTCGGCCAGTGGTGACTAGTCTCATACCTAGGGATCTTTGCTGGCTAGGAGAAACTGGGCTTCCTTCCTCTTCTGACTGTGGTTCATTTTGGGGAACATTATCTTCACGGAACTTGCTTCTCCATTCCTGTGGAGCTACAACATCACTTCTCCCTGATTTCTTCCCACCCGATCTCTTTGGCGCCATTCCAAGGAAATTGGGTTTAAAGAAGAGGTTTATTGAAGTTTAGAGAAGTTTGGAACGTTTCTTGGAGGGAAGGGAATAGGGTTTAGGAGTAAGGAAGGTAAAAACAAAACCCTACGGCTCGAACTAAAAGAGACAGCTCGACATCCGAGCCGGCTCGACCAACAGTTCATCTGCTCGAGTCGGCTCGAGCAGAGGGAGCACAAAAATATATTTTTGTTCTAATCAAATCCCCAAAAGGTTTGGAATTTGAATCAGAAGGTTGTCTAGATATATTCTCCTTATAGTTTTGGGAATTCTTCTAGATGGGATCATATAATCCTAATTCAAAAATTTAATCAATGCAAACTTGTTTAAATTCAATGATTTTGTACATATATTAGCAAGTTGGTTTTTGATAGATACATTTTCAAGAATAATAACATTGTTCGAAACATGTTTTCTTATTAAATGGTGCCTGATTTTAATGTGTTTAGTTTGAAAGAAATTTAGCACAAACACATACATAGTACAACATGTCAGGCTTACTTGCTGTCAAATATAAAACGGGATCCGATCATACCTCTATATAGCGTTTGATCAACGTTGGATCCACTTTCATCTTTATCTAGCCTGCAGGTAGGACTCATGGGTGTGTTAGCCTCTTTGCTTGTTTTCTTGCCAAATTTCTTGATTACTTCATTGATGTACTTGGCTTGGCATATAAAGATTCCTTCTTTTAATTGTTTGACTTGTAAACTCAGGAAGTGGTTGAATTCACCCATAAAGTTCATTTCAAACTTAACCTGCATTAGCTCAGTAAATTCTTCACGAAACATTTCATTAGTTGTATCAAAGATAATATTATCAAGGTATATTTGTACAGCTAACAGATCATTTCCTTTATTTTTAATCAAGAGAGTTTTGTTAATATTTCCTCTTTTGAAATCATTTTCAACTAAAAGCATGCTCAATTTATCATGCCAGGTGCTAGATGCTTGTTTCAAACCATGTAAAGTTTTGTTCAATTTAAATACATGATTTGGAAAAGCAATATTTTCAATACCTGGTGGCTGTTTTACAAAAACTTGTTCAAAAATAAATTCATTTGGAAAAGTGCTTTTGATATTTATTTGACAGAGTTTAAAGTTCATGTAGCAAGCAAATGCAGAAAGTAATCTAATAGTCTCAGGTCTTGCTACCAAAATATAAGTTACATCAAAATCGATATCCTGTTCTTGATTGAATTCATTTATTGCTTATTACCTTACCATTTTCATCTAGTGTTTTCCTATAGGCCCATCTGGTTTCTGCTATTGGATGGTCTGTAGGTCTACTAACTAGTGTCCAAACATTATTCCATTCAAACTGGTTTAATTCGTCATGCATGGCCAACATCCAGTTATAATTATTTTCAGCTTTTTCTAAGCTTTGTGGTTCAATTTGAGATACGAAGGCTAGGTAATCATGTGCATTCCTATGTGCTGACCTAGTCCTTATACCATGAGAAGGATCACCAATAATTAATTCTTTAGGATGGGAGTAGCGTACCTCCATTCAGTATGTAGATCAGTATGATCCTTACTTATCATTTCTTCTCCTTCTTCAATTGATTTTTCTTGAATGTTTAGATCTTCTATTTTCTTTTGTATAGTACATGCATCATTGTCTATGCACTCATCTTTTTAGATGGTGAAATGTTAGTTTCATCAAAAATAACATGAATTGATTCTTCTATAGTAAGAGTCCTCTTGTTAAACACTCTATATGCTTTGCTATGTAATGAATAACCAAGAAATATAGATTCATCAGATTTTGCATCAAACTTTTCTAGATTATCTTTGCCGTTATTTAACACAAAGCATTTACACCCAAAAACATGAAAATAATTAATATTTGGTTTTCTTCATTTCCAAAGCTCATAAGAGGTTTTCTTTGAAATTGGTCGTATCAAAACTCGGTTTAGTATATAACAGGCAGTGTTCACGACTTCTATCCAAAAGTACCTTAGAAGATTACTTTCACATAACATTGTTCTAGTCATTTATTCCAAAGTCCTGGTCAGCCCAGAACAATTTTTGGTTGACACAAACAAGGGCAAGATGGGGAAAAAAGTGCTCAAAAATAAATATCGTGACCATAAAATCGAGACGATTCCTAATCGTAATCGGTATCCGGATCAGAGACTAATCCTCTGTGGCGAGTGACCTCATAGGTTCGAACCTAAACGGTAGCACTAGAACAATTCTAGTACCAGCACAGGAAACCATCTAGCAATGGGTCCCGGCATCCGGATAGGTCGAAGATGCGGGAGCAAACTATCGAACCTCTGGCATATGGTTACCGTATAATTCATCCCTTTGACCTCTAATGCTCAGGACGACTGAGATTGGGCTGCCAACCCAGACAGAGTCAGTCCACTACGTGTCTCAACCTCGTAAGCCCAGTGACTCTTCACTAGGACTACCCCGGCCGAGGATTTGCTAAATTGAGATACTGCGAGACATTTAATCCAAACTGTTTGGAAAGGTCAATTCCATCTTGGTCCATCACTGCTCCACAAGTACTTGCCTGTACCCAGAAACCTTCCGTCACCGTATTAAAAATCCGGGTAGTCCGGCACCAAAGCACAGGGAGTTGCTTGCAAGCTACCGTGATGACCTCAGGTCAGAGGGACACATATATCCATATCCAATCGTGAGTATCCCTTTGGCAGAAAAGGGGCTGCACGGAGTCACGTTCAATAAGATATCACATATCCCACTTGCAGATCACATCAGTGTCACCACACTCATTTGGTCAAGAGGACAACCAAACGATGTGAACTACAACAACCTATACTTGATATATTGCCGTCCAGTACAATATATCCTTTGGTTGTGAACAGGGTTTAAGGACCACTCGATACATCCTCTTTGTATCGAAGTTAGTGTAGTCCTAAGGACTTCATCACATGGAAAGAGTTCATTTCAGGAAAATATAAAATGTGATGAGCTACCAAAAAATATATTTTATTAATTCAAAGAAAGAGTACAATACTGAGCTCAACCGCCTACAACCTAGGCGATTGGCTTTGGAACACAATTCCCAACAACTCCCACTTGTACTAAAGCCAATCAGAAGAGTATCTAATACCCATTTACAATAGTCGAACTCTTTTATTCCGAGGGCTTTAGTGAATGGGTCGGCCAGATTTTCTTTTCCATCGATCTTCAGAAGATTGATGTCGCCTCGTTCCATGATCTCTCGTACGAGGTGGTATCGCCGCAGTATGTGCTTGGTGCGGTGATGAGCTTTAGGCTCCTTAGCTTGAGCAATGGCTCCAGTGCTGTCACAATACACCGGAACATGACCATCTAGGGAAGGTGCCACCCCTAGCTCTCCAAGGAACTTCCGCAACCACACAGCTTCCTTTGCTGCATCTGATGTTGTAATGTATTCTGCTTCGCATACCGAGTCTGCAACAGTTGCTTACTTGGAACTTTTCCAGCAGATCACTCCTTCATTCAGGGTAAATACAAACCCTGACACACTCTTGCTATCATCTCTATCCGACTGAAAACTGGAGTCAGAGTATCCCACAAGTTTCAAGTCAGGTTCTCCATAAATCAGCCATTGATCTTTAGTATTTCTCAAATACTTAAGGATGGACTTAACCACCTTCCAATGCGCCTCACCTGGGTCAGACTGGTATCTACTCACTACTCCTAGTGAGTATGCCACGTCTGGTCTAGTACAAGTCATAGCGTACATGATAGAGCCTACTGCAGAAGCATAAGGTATTCTACTCATGCGCTCTCTTTCCTCAGGAGTTGTCGCACAATCCTTCTTGGAAAGAGTAATTCCAGAACCTATCGGGAGATAGCCTTTCTTGGAATTTTCCATGCTGAACCGTTTTAGCACGGTGTCACTGTACATAGACTAGGACAATCCCAAAAGCTTCTTAGATCTATCTCTATAGATCTTCATACATAGTATGTAAGAAGCTTCACCCAAGTCCTTCATGGAGAACTGAGATGATAACCAGACCTTTATTCCTTGTAATGCTGCGACATCATTCCTGATTAAGAGAATGTCGTCAACATACAGTATTAGGAATACAATCACAAAACCATTAACCCATTTATAGATGCACGGTTCTTCTCCGTTTCTAACGAAGCCATACGATTTGATACACCTATCAAACCGTAAGTTCCAACTTCGAGACGCTTGCTTGAGTCCATAGATGGACCTCTGCAACTTACATACTTTTGATTCATCTGTGGATGTGAACCCTTCAGGCTGTATCATATGCATCTCCTCTTCTAGCTCCCCATTAAGGAAAGCGATTCGGACATCCATTTGCCAGATCTCGTAATCAAAATATGCTGCCAAAGCAAGCATGATCCGAATGGACTTGAGCATTGCCACAGGGGAGAAAGTCTCGTCATAATCGATACCATATCGCTGACGATACCCCTTGGCAACCAGACGGGCTTTATAGGTCTCTACCTTCCCATCTGTGCCCCTTTTCTCTTGAAGATCCATTTACACCCGATGGGTTTTATTCCTTCAGGTGGATCAACAAATGTCCAAACATTGTTGATTTCCATGGACTCCATTTCGGATCGCATGGCTCCAAGCCATGCCTCAGAGTCTGATCTCTGAAGTGCATCCATATAGGTGATCGGATCCTCATTGTTCTCATCGAGCTCAATGGGATCGTCGTCCCGGACCAAGAAACCGTAGTATCTATCCGGCTGACGCGGTATTCTACCAGATCTCCTAATGGGTTCTGGGTGTGATTCAATCACAACCGGTTCTACGATGTCCTTAGAGTGTGCAGGTTCTTCTATTGGCTGAACTTCATCAAGTTCAATCTTAGAGGCTATAGTTCCTTCTCCAAGGAACTCCTTTTCCAAAAAGATAGCTCTAAGAGCAACGAACACCTTTTGTTCATTCTCCAAGTAGAAGAAATACCCTTTGGTTTCCTTAGGATAACCAATGAATAAACACCGATCAGACCTAGGACCAAGTTTGTTTGAGTCAAAACGCTTTACGTAAGCCGGACAACCCCAGACCCGAAGGTGTGAGATTGAGGGTTTACGTCCAGTCCACATCTCATATGGAGTGGAGACAACAAACTTACTTGGAACATCATTTAATAAGTAACAGGCTGTCTGAAGCGCATATCCCCAAAAGGATAGCGGCAGAGTTGCAAAGCCCATCATGGATCGAACCATGTCCAACAAGGTTCGATTCCTCCTTTCGGACACACCATTCAACTGTGGTGTTCCTGGAGGAGTCTACTGAGAGAGAATTCCATTCTCCTCCAGATATGTCAAAAATTCACCAGATAAGTATTCACCACCTCGATCAGATCGAAGGGTTTTAATACTTTTTCCAGTTTGCTTTTCTACTTCATTACGGTATCGTTTGAACATTTCAAACGACTCAGACTTATGTCTCATTATGAAGACATAACCGAACATTGAAAAGTCGTCAGTAAAAGTAATGAAATATTTGTATCCTCCTCTGGCACTAACTGTCATCGGTCCACATACATCAGTATGTATTAGACTTAGAAGTTCTGTAGCTCGTTCATCTTTTCCAGTAAAAGGTGACTTGGTCATTTTACCAAGTAAACAGGATTCACAAGTGGGCAGTGATTCAGAATCACTAACCTCAAGGAGTTCATCTCATCGCATCTTGTTTATCCTATTTTGGTTAATATGACCTAGCCTACAATGCCAAAGATATAAATCGTTGACATTATCTAATCTTGGGCATTTGCTAGAAGTGTACATTACACTAACAGGCCTTGATAGTACGTATATGTCATTATTTAATCTAGCTTTCATTATAACAGAGTTATTCAAAATAACAATGCAAAAATCTTCTTTTATTGATAGTTCAAAACCACAATTGGCCAAAAGGCATACAGAGATTATGCTCATAATGAAACTAGGACAATAGTGACAGTCGACTAGTTCGACAGTACAAGACTCAAAGACAAGATGCAGGACTCGACTGCCAGTACTGGAACACGATTTCCATTCCCGACACTCAGAAACTGTTCTCCATCTTCAAATCTTTTGCTAACTAGAAGTCCCTGTAATGTATTGCAAACGTGAATTGGACTACCAGTATCCAATACCCAGTTAGCAGTATCAACAATAGAGTAATTACAAGGTTTTATCATATAAATATCTTGTTCAGCAGACTTCTGCTTTCTCGGCCTGTTTGGATCAAGGGACGCAATATAAAGAGGACAGTTCCTCTTCTAGTGTCCCTTCTTCTTGCAGTAAAAACACTCTGCAGAAGACTGATCAGCCTTATACTTCCTGGTCTGACTAGGGCCAGGAGCATTCTGCACATTCTTTCCCTTTTTATTTATTTTCTTCTTTCCTTTCTTAAAGGGACGACGACCTTTACTATCTCCCACTAAATTCACCACCCCCTTATTCAGTTGGTGGTCTTTCTCGAAAGTCTGCAGCAACCCCAAAAGACCATGGTAGTTGATTGCAGGCTTGTTCATTCTATAATGATCGAGAAAATCAAGATATGAGGAGGGAAGAGAATTCAGGATCGCATCCTTGCCGAGCTGCTCGTGCAAGGGGCATCCAAGTTTGCCCAACTTTTCAATCAGCTCGATCATGTACAATACATGATCAGTGACTGAACCGCCATTCGGCATCTTGGAATTGTAGATGGCACAAGATACTTTGTACCGTTCTACATCATTCGGGGTGCCGAAGGATTCCTTCAACTTTTGATGGATTTCATCAGGTTGGGCCTCCTCGAATTTGTGACTGAACTCGTCGTTCATCGCCGCTAACATAATGCATCGGACAGTAGTCCGATTAGAGACCCACTTCAGATAAGCATCTCTGACCGCACTCCGTGCATTAGCTGGAGGGATTTCAGGTGCCAGATCCATTATCACATAGAGGATCCGTTCATGCTTCAGAACAATTCTCAATCTTCGATACCAACTATCGAAGTTGTGACCCTTTAACTTCTCGTTGTCGAGAAGTGACCGGAGCGATAAATTGGAAGACATCTAAAAAAAAATAAGACCAAATTAGTGTATGAATTAATAATTTAACCAAAAGTCTTGGACTTTAGTCTAAAGGTTTCTCCCACTAATTTTTCAGATTGGTAGCCTCTAACTCCAATCCATGAAAACACTTTTTCAAGTGGGTACTGAAATCCAATAGGCCACGCATGAGCCTGACTTTGGCCAGCTCACCCATACGAGCCTAAAGGTAGGTTCGTAAACCAATTGTTTCCCTAAATAATTTTCAGCATTTCATTTTGCCCCAGAGAACACCCCAATCGGCCTTGGGGCCTCCTATTGCGGGTCTCTGGTTAGGTCCAACCATTAACATGACAAATCCAATGCTTCCAGCTAACTAAAGACCAAGCCCGACTTTGGCCGGCCCACCTGGTCCCGTTAAGGAGGTTGCACTGAACCATCATCGATCAGATAGAAATTCCAGTCGCCGGATGTACACCCGTTCTTTGGAACTGCCGATGCACACCAAGCTAGTGGACACATTTCTATCCAATTTAATGGGAGGCTAAGACACTGTCAACTCCTTGACTTAGTCTTTTTAAGGACCTAATAATTTTTAGAGGATTTTTAATTATGACAGAAGAAAAGACAAGGACATGGATCATCCTCCCACTGAATCAATCAGATTTCAGGAGGGATAAAATAAATCAACAAATGATCCATGGGCACCTATAGATCAGTCAGACCGATCAACCTGGGTGACATGGGTTAACTCGAGTCATTGAGCTTTTCCAATCAGTTCTGGTCGACTTGACTAGCCAGGTAGGTGAGATCATGGGTGAGTATCCGTCATTAACCATCTTTCCTAGACACCAACCAAGTTGGCCAGGAAAGAGGTAGCCTCATACAACCATGATCACAATTCCAAACCTACCTCGACACCACTCGGTTTACCAGACTCGATCAGACTAGCCTAAAGACTCGGGCGTCCACTGAGCGACTAATTGGATCCATTTTAGATGAACGGATCAACTAATCTAACTATTAGATAGTTCTAAAGAAGGGCCTTAAACAACTTTTGTTTAATCTTCTTGTAATCCAGTTCAACTAAACTTAGGTCTAACCTAGTTATGGACCCAACTAGTCAGCTAACCCTATTAACCCAAAATGGCTTATGCAAATTTGATTAGATTTCATAAACCTAATTTTTTTTTTTAATAAGCCAAACTCTTAATTAAAATAATTTTTAATTAAGTCTCTATGTAAAACAATTTTACATAACTAAAAAATCATGCATCAAGATATTTTACAAATAATTTATATTCATATAAAACATGCCTAAAACATGTATCACCAAATTAAAACAATTTTTAATTTTAATATTCTTTAAGGATCCTTCTGAAGAGGCCAACACAAACGATCGGCATCGTGTCAAAGATACACGGTCATGGTGAAGGTCTCAACTAGGTTCCAAAAAGAAATCAGGATACATTTTTTATTTAGATTAAACTAATTTTAATCTATTAAACATGCATACTAGATTAGATTACACAAGCAACCTGCTCTGATACCACTGAAAGATAACGATGCAGGTGGTTTGACATGATCCTACACTAGGCATGCAAATAGCTGCAGGAGTAGAATGGATTTTAAAAACTTTTTTAAAAATCCGTGCAGCGGAAATCTGCTCTGCCTAGAAACTAATCTAATTCTAGTTGCAAATAGGCATATATGATGATATAAAATATTTGCAAAATATTTGAATTAAAAATTCTATTCATGCATGATTAAAAAATTTTTTTCATACCTTATTCTGGCTAGAATAACTCTGGGATAAAGCTGGAATAGGCTGGAATAGCTGGAATAAAACTATTCCAGCCTTTTTCTTCCCTGGAATGAAAACAAACTCTGTTTTTGGCTTGAAAAACGGCGTCGGAACACCACCTTCCGGACCTCCGTTTGCTTCCAAATTTCAGCAGCGGCAACTTGGACAAGAGGTCTTCGATCTCCAATCGAAAGCTGCAAGAAAATGTTAGCCAAAAATTATAAAAATCCACCAAAGTCTGCTGCCAGATTTTCTGCAGCAGAACTGGGCAGCAGGCTTTGGCCTTTGTTTTGGAGCAGCTGGAGCGATCCTGGCTCGCGTGGTTTACTCCCAGGAGTAGAAGAATACTCCCTCTAGAGGGGAGACTCACCGGGGGCTCTCCGATCCCTCTCCACATGTGGTGCTAGCCGCTAGAAGATGATACACGGTCACAGTGGACTGCAGCAATACTCCTTTGCTGCAGTGCAGGTTTGAGCACAATATAGAAGAAGGAATTAGCCCTTGTTCCTCTCTCTCACACACCCCAAAACCCAGCTTCAAGTGCACTCTAAATGGGAGAACGGATCAAGCCTCAAAGCCTCTCAAACGAAAGAACACTTGGGGTGTTCTTTCTCTTCTCACGGTGAAAGAACCCGCCCTTGAAACAGGGGTCTAGCTGGGGTTTAAATAAGGCAACAATGAGGAAGAGGAATAGGCTGGGAAACGAAGAGGTCTCGGCTGCATTACACCCATTAAACCAGGCAGTAAAATGAGAGTAAAGATGACGGGTGGAGGGAGGAGAAAAGGCGCCCATTGGCCTTCAACCGGTGGGACGCTTGGTCTTCAATCTGTCTCTTCATTTCTTCCAGCAACGTGTAAACGAAACCATTTACATGGTGAAATAAAATGCCGGTTCAAAACTAGTTCAAGCAAAAGAGGTTCAATCCCATTAAAAACCAACGGTGGTTCAATCCAATTAAACCGGTCCGAGCCCAAAAAATTGGTTCAATTGGTTCACAACCAATTAGAGGCCGAAACGAACTCTGAATCAGTTCAAAACTGATTTAGAAAAATCCTGGCACAGTCCTGGTCAGCCCGGAACAATTTCCGGTTGACACAGACAAGGGCAAGATGGGAAAAAGAGTGCTCAAAAATAAATACCGTGACCATAAAACCGAGATGATTCCTAATCGTAATCAGTATCCGGATCAGAGAGTAATCCTCTATGGTGAGTGACCTCATAGGTTCGAACCTAAATGGTAGCACTAGAACAATCCTAGTACCAGCACAGGAAACCATCTAGCAATGGGTCCTGGCGTCCGGATAGGTCGAAGATGCGGGAGCAAACTATCGAACCTCTGGCATATGGTTACCGTATAATTCATCCCTTTGACCTCTAATGCTCAGGATGACTGAGATTGGGCTACCAACCCAGACAGATTCAGTCCACTACGTGTCTCAACCTCGCAAGCCCAGTGACTCTTCACTAGGACTACCCCGGTCGAGGATTTGCTAAATTGAGATACCGCGAGGCATTCAATCCAAACTATTTGGACAGGTCAATTCCATCTTGGTCCATCACTGCTCCACAAGTACTTGCCTGTACCCAGAAACCTTCCATCACCGGATTAAAAATCCGGGTAGTCCGGCACCAAAGCATAGGAAGTTGCTTGCAAGTTACCGTGATGACCTCAGGTCAGAGGGACACATATACCCATATCCAATCGTGAGTATCCCTTTGGCAGAAAAGGGGCTGCACGGAGTCACGTTCAATAAGATATCACATATCCCACTTGCAGATCACATCAGTGTCACCACACTCATTTGGTCAAGAGGACAACCAAACGATGTGAACTACAACAACCTATACTTGATATATTGCCGTCCAGTATAATATATCCTTTGGTTGTGAACAGGGTTTAAGGACCACTCGATACATCCTCTCTGTATCGAAGTCAATGTAGTCCTAAGGACTTCATCACATGGAAAGAGTTCATTTTAGGAAAATATAAAATGTGATGAGCTACCAAAAAATATATTTTATTAATTCAAAGAAAGAGTACAATACTGAGCTCAACCGCCTACAACCCAGGCGATTGGCTTTGGGACACAATTCCCAACACTTCGATGTCGCTCCACGTTGCTATCATTGCTTTTTTTTTCTTCTTTTTAAATTCCTTTTTCAATAACGGACAGTCTGGTCTAATGTGCCCTGGTCTTTTGCATTCGTAGCAGGTGGGCACTTCCTTTTCTTTTTCCTTTTTCTTGTCGTTCTCCTTACTGAATTCTTTGTTCTTGTGGAATTTTCTAAAGTATCTTCCTTTCTTTCTTCCCAAGAACTTTCTAAATTTTCTGACAACCATAGCAACATCATCGTCTTCCATGTTGCTTTCAGTAGACGAGCTTTCTTCTTCAGGTTCTTCACCCTTTTTGGAATCCATAGCAGCTTTAAAAGCGATTGATCTCTTTTACTTTTGATCATCTTCAATTCGGTGCTGCATGGTTAGTTCATGTGTGATGAGAGATCCTAACAGTTCATCTAGCAGTAAGGTGTTCAAATCTTTTGCTTCTTGGATGGTAGTCACTTTCGGATCCCACTTGTCCGGAAGAGATCATAGAAACTTTTATGCTAGATCTGCATTAGTATATACCCTGCCAAGACTCTTTAAGTCATTAATAATATCAGTGAATCGTGAAAACATGGTAGATATAGTTTCATTCGGTTCCATCTTAAAAAATTCGTAACTATGTACAAGAAGATTAATCTTAGAAGACTTCACTTGAGAAGTTCCTTCATGGGTCACTTCAAGTTTATCCCAAATTTCTTTTGCCGAGGAGCAAATAGAAATTTGATTAAACTCATTACTATCCAAAGCATAGTATAAAAGATTCATGGCTTTGGCATTTAATTCTCCTATCTTCATGTCATGTTCGTCCCAATCCTTCAGGTTTAGGAACGTCCACTCCATCAATTTTAACCATGGGAATGTAAGGACCCTTTAAAGTGACCTTCCACAACTAAAAATCAACATCTTGAATATAAATTTTCATTTTAGCTTTCCAATATGCATAATTTGTGCCAGTGAAGAGTGAAGGTCTGTTTGTTGATTGGCCTTCCACCAAGGATGTACTCATGGGATGAGCCATCGATCTTTACTCTAGTATATTCAGAGACACTGCTTTGATACCAGTTGTTGCCCAGGTGGCTACCCAAGAGGGGGTGAATTAGAAATTTAAATAATTTATGCAAGTAATGTGCAATTTCAAAATCCTTTGCAAGTGGTAGGTGCTGTGATAAAGTTATAGGATGCAGAAGCTAAGAAGAGTAGAGAAAGCACAATACAAACACTCCAAATTTATAGTGGTTCGGAGTAACCCAGCTCCTACGTCCACTATCCAAGATACCACTTGGGGTTTCTACTATATTCACACCCGAATATAGTATGATTGTTTTACAGTATCATAATCTAAAACCTCTATACTTTGATTTTTACAGGATCACCAAAGAAAACCCAACACCCTTTGGTTTTAACAGGCTCACCAAAGAAACCTAACTTGGTTTTCACAAGATCACCAAGAACCTAAACCTTGGTTTTAATAAGGCTCACCAAAAACCTATTTGGTTTTTCAACCGGGCTCACCAATAACCCAATAATTCAAAGATTGAATTGAAAATAAATACAACAATAAATGACAAATTCATGTTGTCGGATAGTTGCCGGTGCAGCTCGTTGGAAGTCCACTTGAATGCACTTGAATAAGCTTTAATGACGTCAATGGCTTCTTTCAAAGATGATTCAAGCTTTAGATCAGAGTTGTTGAAGGCTTGAATGCATAATTGAATGCTCTTGTGCTCTTTCTCTTGATTGGTTGGATATTCAATGAAGCTCTCTCTTCTTATTTTTGAACTCTCTTCTTAATTACTTTTTGGTAATTCAAATCCTTCAAATTTAAAGTCTTCCATCATCCCAAGGCAGTTCTAGCTATTGTAGACCATTGGGGAATGATTTATGACCATTGGAGCACTTTTTGGCATTCAAAAACAAATTCTGGAACTAGCCGTTAGATACTTGGAAGCGACATTCAAGTCGGCTCGGATTCCTTCGAGTCGGCTCGGATCCTTCGAGTCGATAGGTCGAGTCGCCATTTCATCAATGCAGTCGGCTCTTTGTCTCAGGGCACAGAATGTCACTTTGGACGAGTCGGCTCTTTGTAGTTCGAGTCGGCTCGAACTTGAATCTTGAAAAATCTTGAACTTGAGGAGTTGGCTCTTTTCAGCTTGGGTCGACTATTCTTCTCAGGTTTGGAAAACCTTACTCTGGAAGAGTCGGCTCGATGCAGTTCAGGTCGGTTCACTTTCTCAGGCTTTTGAAATTAGGTATGGCAGAGTCGGCTCGCCTGGCTGTTCTCAGAAAACTTTTAGGAAATGGACTCTGGAGGAGTCGGCTCGGACTGATTCCAGTCGACTCGGATTCACTAGAGTCGGTTTGCTTTCCATCGAGTCAGCTCGGATTGCTGCAATCCAAAATCCTTGCTTCGTGCCAGTAAGCAGAGTCAATTCTTCTTTTCTTGGGGTCGGCTCGAGTGTCTTCTTCAGAATTTTTACAATTTGAACTTAAAGAAAACTCTCACCAACGCTTTTACAATCTCACACAAACCAACTCAAAACAAAATTTAAGGCATACACACTTATAGAAGTAACCCATTTAGCTTGATTTTTCTTATCATTTTCATTGGGTCCTTCTTTACAAAAACACTTACAACAAAACTCAAACAAGAAAGTAGAAATGTAGGAGTTGAAGTTTGGACATGTTATACATCCTACAAAAAGTTGTCAAACACTTGAAGAGTTGTTAGTAATAAATGTATATGCTCCAATGTTTGGTTATCATCAAAATCACTTATGGGGTCAACATACATACGCCCACCCGTGTGGGCATGGGCTAGCCGCATTCCGACTCTTATGGGCATGTGCCAACCGCATGCCCGCCTATGCATGAGGCTGGGTTAGGCCGCGCGCTCACTGGTGCACCCACTACACTAGGCCAAGCACTCACCTGGGACACATGCTTGTGCACGCACTATTGGGCCGCGTAGTCGGACTGGCCTATTAAGTTTGAGAAGCCTGAAACCAAATTTTTTTCTTTCCTCTTTTGGATTTCTTATGGGTTCTCTTCTAGGCCAATTTTGGCTTGACTTCTCACTAGGTTATGGGCTTCATCAAAGGCCAAATCAAGATGCAATACCCAATAACCTCCATCTCGACTCAACGTTCAGGCTCTACCTAACTTTGAGAGCTTCTCAAAAAATCATGGCCCCATGCCCTGGGGCAAATGCTTGCTAATCATAGAAGGGCAAATATTTTAGTCAAGCTAGGCCACTCGATCTCATCTTTATCAGGTACTGTGCTCACCTCGACCTGGGATCTGCTCGGGAAAGTCTCCTGTGGTAATAAGAATTTCACCCTATGATATCAACTGTCATCCTCTCGACTCTTATCTCGTGCCCAATATATCTACTCCCGAAGCTCCACGTTGTACTAGGCTCTTGTCTACACCAGGAACTCCATCTCATACTGGATCTCTATCAAGAGGCAGTGCCCTCCTTGCTTCGCTTTCCGCAAAATGATCCTACTACTGTGCAAGACCTTCAGGACTCCATCATCGATTCTCCATGTATAGCCATTTGAGTCCAATTTACTAAAAAAATAAATTCTTGCAAAAACTGGGTATGCATCAGACCTTGCCTAGTTTCTTCACTATCCCATCATGTGCCTATAAGCTGATTGTCCTGATACCTTCGATCACACAACTTGATTTATGTAGTAAGTGGATAGAACCCTCTCTACTCCTTAGAGAGTTGAACAGCTCCTCCCTGTAATAAATATGATATGGATATGAAGAATCTAAAAATCCACTAGGAAGAAGAGATACTTCATCGGATACCATGAGTGCATCACCGATGTATTCATCATCACTACCATCAGCCATCGCTGTAATAGCTCTTGTTTAATCTTTGAGCTACGGGCAATCTCTGATATGATGCCCCAGTTTCTTGCATCGATAATACTTGATCCCACTTGCATCCTTCGACATGGACTGCTCGCCTCGCAACCCTCTATCACTCTACCTTCTATCACTTGCTCCTTTAAAAATTGTTAATATTGAGTTTTTGCTTAAACTCGAAGCCTGGTTCTCCTACTTAAAAATCTTGTTCTAAAGTAATGCTGAGATGACCTCCTCTATCTTTATGGAAGGAGTATGGTAGTGATGAAAGCTAGACCAACACCTCAACTTCTCCTTAACTTTTTCACCGATACTGAGAAGATCAATAAAGAACATCTGGAAATTACTGAAGTGGTCCTGCATGGTTTATCCTTTGGTCATTTGTAGTTGGCAAAACTATTTCCAAAGAAATAGTATGTTAGTAAGGGACTTCGCCATGTAGCTCCTCAAGCTTCTCTTATAGCACTATCGAGAAGTCTCGCTTAGTACATGGGTCACCATGTCATCCACTAAATACAAGCGGATCATGCTCACCACCTATATCTAGAGCTGCCTTCAATTCTTCTTCTCTATGGTGGTTGGCCTAACCCCATATATGAGAGCATTGATCAGCCCGCGCTGGATAAGCATATCTTTTATCCTCACTTGCCAGAATAAGAAATTACTTTTTCCATCAAACTGGCTAATCTTCAACTTGATTGTGCATGTCCTCTCCATCTTTTTCAATATCGATCAACACGAATAATCAAGCTTTGATACCAGTTGTTATGATATCAACTCACTCTTATACCAGTTATTGTGGTATCAACTTACTCTAATACCAGTTGTTGTAGTAGCAACTACACTGATTCCATTGGTCAGGTAATCACTCATGCAAAATATGGATATCCATTTTTAGGATCATGATAATCAATGTCGACACTACAAGAAAAGGAAAAGAAAAAAATAAAATAAAAGGCATAAATAATTTGGGCATGCAATGTTTTACTGTGAGAAAAATAAATCTACAAGATTAAAAACTTCCACTCTCAATCCCATACAAGTCTCTTAACAGGATACTCCAAAATTTCTTTCATAAGCTCTCAACTCAGCTACTCTCTAGAGATCCTTCACTATTTTTTTGATCCTCACACCTAGCCTGATCCTCTATCCATAGTTTTATAACCTTTACTATGAAGAGCATCTTACCAGGAGTCCAACAATCTAAATTGTAATCAAATCAAAGTCCAGTAGCTTTCCTAATGCAAGTCTGACTCAAGAAGCAGTTATGGCCATCCGATCATTGTCCATCAATCTTAGATCATGCTGAATCAGCCCAAATCATGCATAACCATGCCAAATCAAAGTCAAGAGCATCCTGGGTTGTCGGATCGATGTGTAATCGATGCTTAGCTGCCTGATCATGCGATCATCATGCATACACTACTCAAATCCTACTGTAGATCGCGTGATATCCCTTGGTCCACCAAAAGCGGTGCCATAATAAAATAGGGGGAATGCCATCTTGGCTCGGGACTGCCTATGCACACTATGCATGACCACTATGTGGGCCTGGGTTGGTCACATGCTCGTGCCATGCTGGGCTGCATGCCCATGCACATGCCATTGGGCTGCATGGTCTAGCCGGCTTACTGGGTCCGGGTGGCCTGAAACTAAATTTATTTCTTTCCTCTTTTGGGCTTCTTTTGGGTTCTCTTTTGGGTTGGTTCTAGCTAGACTTCTCACTAGGTTCTAGGCTTCATCAAACACCGAATCAAGGTGCAATACCCAACAAAGTTAT
The DNA here is from genome assembly GCA_021397845.1 of Areca catechu. Taxonomy (NCBI): domain Eukaryota; kingdom Viridiplantae; phylum Streptophyta; class Magnoliopsida; order Arecales; family Arecaceae; genus Areca; species Areca catechu. Next base: position 74,353,304 of record CM038049.1, on the reverse strand, counting down.
TTGCTAAGAACCAACCATTTTCCAAGAAATTTACTAACCAAAATGCACTTATAAATCCCTCGATAATTATCAAAGGATTCTGATAGAATCGCAATGTTGTTGTTAGGATACCATGATTATCAGTTTAATTACCTGATTTATGATTAATTAAAATTGCATAGAACATAGTGAGTCGAGTCGAATCCATGGAGAAGGCAGTGCTTAGAATAATTTGAAATCTTTGATTTTAAAAAAATAATAATAATTTGAAGTCAGAAAAATAAAAATTAAAAATATGAAAGAAATTAAAACTCGGGTACGTTCGATCTGCTAATCAGATCTTAGTATCTACTTACGAGAAAAGTAAATGACATAAAATTAAATTGCATGAAAATAAACTTTGCATAAATTAAAATAAGAATCTAATTACAAAGAATTTAAAATAATAATTAAATAATCTAAGAAAGTAGTAATAAAGCATCCAAAGTTGATTGATGCATCCTCGTCGGGAAGTTGGTTGATGTCACGTTGCCTTCTTCTATCATACTTCGTAGAGTGAACTGGGCTTCCTCTTCTTTCTCTTTAGATCTTGATCTGAAGATTAGTATAGGTGAAAAGATGGCATTGGAGACAGAGCTTTTCTTCTAAGAAATCTCATTCTTAGAGGTTAACCCGTAATCCAAAACTAAGCCTTCAACCTTGTACCGTACTCCTTTCTCTAAGATGCTTTCTTCTATAGCCCAGGGGTCTTTTAAATAGAGTTTGGAGAGGGCTGAATCAGTGTAGGATTAGAATTGAACTCAGAGTAGGATTCTTGAAATTATTCTGGACCATCAGATTACATCAAATCCATTGATCATCACTTGAATTGATTAAGTCCAGTGAAGGCTGTTGGATTAGCTTGAATCATGCTCGGATTAGATTGTCCCACATCAAGCTGGATTAAACATGGGCCATTGAATTTTTACTTGGATTGCTCTTGGCCCTTAGATTGTGCTTTGGTGGCTTGCGGCATCTTAGGTCATGGAGAAGCGATGACAATGAGCAAAATGATAGACAATGGTGATGGAAAGGCTAAGAGAAGGCCAGTGTTGGGTGGTCGATCGATGAGAGAGATGCTCGGAGGCTTCTCGGTGATGAGCTGGTCATGGTGGAACAGCTATGGATGGGCGGTGATGGTGGGCAGACATGGCAGTGTCATGGTAGATCGGAGGATGTGGATGCTAGTGTCAAGCAAAGGATGACCGGCAGTGATGGATCGGGCTGAGAGGGGGCCGGTGATCGATGGTGAGGAGGAAGACATCAGGCGGCTTCAATGGCTTCATGGTGATTTCTTGTGATAGGGAGAAGGATGGCAGCAGCCCTGTGATAATCAAACAGAGAAAGAGGGGTATCCGGCCAGAAAAATGGGTCTCCCAGTGGTGTTGGTGGCCGTGGTGGGCCTCTCGACATCTCCTTCAATGACGGGTGGCAACGGGGAGGCAGCTCGGACGGCGGGGTGGTGGCTCGGGCAAAGAACTTGGAGGAAGAGGGGAGGAGTGGCAATAGGCATTTGGAGCAGAAAATCAGTGATGGGCGGTGGTGAGCGGTGGTGGCATGATGGCTCTGACATCTTGGGTCGGGCAACAGCATGATTCGAGCGATAAACGGCTGAAAATCCTTTACAATCCATGGCTTAAACTATAGACCACGAACCATAATAGCTGGTAAACCAGGCAAGCTCTTGTAGACCAAGCAGTCGATCCATGGTGGACAGGTTGCTTTAAAATGTATGCATTTTTAAAATAAACTTTAAAATTAAATTTTGATCTCATTCGAACTTTGATTTAAGTGCCATCTATATCATTGGATTCTAAAGATCAAGCTCTTTTAATCTACGGACTCCTTTTCTATAAAACTCCAATAAAAAATATCAATTCTTAATAAATATAAATTAATTAATTTTTATTTTTAATGGTTAAATTGGAATAATTGATAGACTTATCACACCCCCCAACTTAGTCATTGCTAGTCTCTTAGCAATGTAATTAAGATATAAGTATTAATTTTATAATCATGTATCATTAAGATTCTCCTTTGTAATTAGATTTAAGGTCAAAAGAAGTTAACTAGCATCACTAACTAGGTATTGAGCTTTCGAAGTAAATTTCATAGTTAGAATTATTAGAAACTTTCTTAGACTTCATCCAAAGATCTATCGTACTTGTATTTGTGATGGTTAACTTAGTATTTTAGTGCTAGATTGTAAAGAATAATTATATCTTCACTTATCATCTATTTTTGGTCAATTTTCTATACACTCCCTAACTTAAGCATATGACTGAGATAGTTTTCATACCACCTGAATTTTTCTCTCTTTTATTATTATTATTATTTTTTGGTTGGAGATGTCTTCACACTGCCCACTTTTTGATGCAAATAACAGTGCTTACTTAGGCGAAGGTGCTCGGTTACTCGGTGGGAAACCAATGTTTAAAACTTGCTCCCTTTTTTTCTTTTCTTTTTTCTTTTTTCTTTGTTCTCTCTTTTTTCTTTTTTTTCTTTTTTTAGGAGATAGCACTTTCCTCAAATTTAAGTTAAATGAAGGGATGTATATCAATTACCCATTTTTTAGTAATAATTAAATATTTAATTCATCTTACAAGTAATACCTACTTTACCTTGTCAATGTGCATGTGCAATGAAAGTGCTAATAGCCTTTGGATGATCTATGTAGGCCGCTAAAAATCTAACCAGTTAGTTTACTTCTTGAGTCACTATAGTCATTAGTGAATACTTTCTAACTCTATTATCATTTTCCTAGTCTATTTAGCTCAAGAATTTCTTTCATGGCACATGATTTATCAAAAAAAAATTTTAAAATTTTTTCAACATTTTTCAAAAGATTTTCAAAATAATTTTTAGATTTTTTAAAGAATTTTAAAGCTTAGAAATTTGTTCCTATCTCCCAACTTAAATACCATTATCCCTAATGGTACAAACACATTCAAGAAATAAATTCAAACCATAAGGATAAAAAAAATATAGGGGTAGAGATTACTTGAGAAGGGAAGCTTTCAACAAGATAAAGGCTACAACAATCAATTTAGATTAGAGTTTTTTTTTATTATTTTTTGAATTTTATTTTTTAAAGATATAAAAATAAGTATTGGATTGCTTCCCATCAAGTGCTAAGTTTAACATTTTTAGCCAGACATTATGAGGAAGTCCAGTAGATAATCAACTTTAATGTATTCCTCATAATATCAAAAGGATGGGACCAATCAAGAGACCTTGTCATCATGATAGAAAAATATTCATAGAGTACTCTATGATAATTAGCTCAAATCAATAAGGTACACTGTGCAAGCATGTTATTCCATGAATTGAAAATATTGTTATAGTTTATACAATACATAGGAAGGGATTGTTTTTGTTGGATCGAGATTGGAGGTGATAGTTTGAGAATTTCTTCAATTATGGGTTGGTCTACCCTACTTTCCTTCTCGGGCATGATGTGTTTGGTCAATATTCCTTCTCATTTTAAAGCTAAGCACTATTTCTAGATTAATATTAAACCTGTCTCCATACATCATTTTAGTATCATGGAAAGATTTTGGAGTCAGTTCTCAAAATTGGTGCCAAATATGAAGAAATTAATTATAAAATTTCTAAGATCATGATCCCTCATTTCAGTAACATCCCACCTGATAGCTTCTTTATATGCTTTTAGAATACCACTAAGTTGGGCTTCCTAACTAAGGTTCATTACGAAAGTTTCAATGGGTGTATTAGGAAGTGATTTCAGTTCTAGATTAGGTGGTGATTCCAATAAGGAGGCTATTGGTGGGCTAGGTGATGGTTCTTATTATTCATCAATCAGAAGTGGGGTGGTTTCAAAATAGAGTATTTATATTGGATTATTTACTTGTGAGGTATACCCATTTATATTAAAATTATCCATCCCAAAATGAGCCTAATAGGGATCTACTGAATCCTAGGGGGAATTGTGCGGATGGATTCCTCTATTAAGTTATGCATTTGTAGTTCTTGAAAAGGCTCAACTAATTCCATCATTGTATCTATTTGTTCTCCCATCCCATTAAAAGGCATGGACAATTCTAGAGCATTAGAGACTCGGGCTATGGGTGAGTAAGATAATGATAGAATTGGTTTGTCCCATAAGTTTAATTTCTCTATATATTTTTCTGCCTTAGCCAAATTGTCTATATTAGTCTTTATGGTTATGCAGAGTTGTTCTAAGATCAGTTCATTCCCCGGAGTCAGAGTTGATTATTCATAAAATGATAGAGGGTCATTAAAATTTTAAGCTATGTATGGTCTCTCTAGGTTACTCTTAGGTTGACTAGGTAGTTCACCACCCTCCTCTCTATTAAGTTTAATTAATCATTGTTCAGTTTGATCCATTAGCTTATCAATAGATTACTGTTGGGCTATAATCATTTATTAAAACTGAGCAAACCTATCGACATCTAGGTTGGTTTGTACGGGATGTGGGTATAATGCTTGCTGAACATTCTCTTCAAATAATATGCTATAATTAGTTAGAAAAGGTTGATAATGGGGATAGGACTTATTGTAATCGGATGTATCTATGAACGTGGATTCTTGGATTGCCGGGGTAACCACTAGGTATGGTTGCCATAAAAAATTTGGTTGAGCCCCCCAACCTGAATTATAGGCATTCAAGTATAGGTTAGTTCCTGAGTTGTAGGCTATTTGGATTTGATCTTAATAAACTTGGTCATACATAAACTCAAGAAGTTGGTACACGGTTGGGCATTCACTCTCAAAGTGGGGTCGAATAAACTTAGTGTACCGGAAGAAAGGGTACTTTACTTTAAGGATTCATTATCCTAGCACTAATTTAGTTTGTTAGATAGTTCTAATTATTCAGGTATGCAATCAGAGTCTTAGATCAGAGCAATCCTTATATATATATATATATTAAAGAGGAGCTGTGAGATGAAAAAGGAAAAAAGATAAATAAAGAGTTCTAAAGATGAGAGCCTAAGAAGTCCTAAAGCTAAAAGGGAGAAAAGAATTAGTTAGGATTTGATATTATTTACAAACAAGTTAGTCGGCTCTTAATACTGAAACTCTGAAATTTTTTCCGTGCCGTGCCATAATGAGTCGGCTCTTGATCCATGAGTCAGCTCTTGCAAAGTCTTTAATTAATGCTTCAAGCTTCTCCAAAACTCTTTAACACTTGAATCAAATAAAAACTAATCTACTTACTCTTAATTTTATAATTTTCAGCCCATTTTACAAGATTACAAAATTGACAAAACCAGGGCTTTTACAAGTTCAAGTTCATAAGAGTACATACATAATTGAATTACCTTCCAATCAATTTGAAAACCATTTTAAACTAAGGTAACCAATTTCCTGCAAAAACTTCTCAAGTAATTTGAAATAATTAGTATCAAATACATGCTCCAATGTTTTGTGATCATCAAAATCATTCCAGGGGTCAACAATCTCTCACTTTTTGATGATGACTAAACATTGGGCATGAGCAGAATTTAAAAAACACATTACAATTACTGTATATTCACATTTATCAAATGACATTGATCATAGCGTGTATCACACAGATTGAGATCAAAGTATCAACACAGTGTGTCACAACATATCATATATATCAAATATATAAAACTGAAAACTGCTAACACCAAGTATCATATGTATCGATACATTGTATTATCTGTATCACATAAGCAATAAGTATCGAAACATAATGTATCAACACATAATGTATCAGGAGTATTGAATACCGAAACTAACAAGTAATTGAAATAAATTTCAAAAAATTTGATAAAAGCTCCCCCTTACTATTGTAATAGCATTTCTTTTTATTTTCATCAAATTTTCATTTAAACCTGTAAATCCAACATTCATATTAGCCTTCATGCACATATTAGCCTTTTCATGCACATTCTCCGTTCTCCCCTTTTTTGTCATCAACAAAAGGTATAGAAGAGAACATTCATTCATAATAAATCATTCATAACAAGGATAGATATGTAGCATAAAAAGTGATATATATATATATATAAAGTCAGTACATAGGTGATACATTACAGATGTGCCTCGGCCGACAAAATAGTATCACAACATCAAAATACAACAAGCATAGAGTCCTAAAACATCAAGATAAAAGCCTAAAAACATCAAAATGATGGGCTAGGATCATCACCACTAAGGTCTTCCTCACTAGTGGAGGAACCGACCTCTAAGATTCCTGGACTAGGCTTAAACTTAGGAAACCTAGGTCTAAGATCCTAATTCTAGTCATAGTAGGAGTGGTAGTCCTAGAAACTTTAGTTTTGGCATTGGCTTTTACTTTGGACTCTGAAGAAATGATAATGGGAGTGGGTCTGACAGTCGAAGGATCAAAGGACAATGCCAAAGTACTGGTGGTAATAATATCTCTATAGCTAGAGTCTGTCCAACATCAGATCCTGGAATGTCAATACCAGCCTCGGCCGCAGCATCAGCAGGAGTGGCGTATGAAGGAATGTCACTGAAATGTGCCGCCTGTCCCTACTCGCGATCAGTGCCAATGCCAGTGTCAGTTGCTGCTGTTGAAGTCGTCAGCACAGATCCTGGAATCCCTGCTGCATCTCAGACTGAAGTAGAGCAATCCTGGTATCAGTGTCAGATCTGAGACAAGATATCTTATCCAGTACTCTCTGTAGTCTGTCATCTGCATCAGGTCCAACAACTGTAGATCTCATGATTGGTGAACAAGGTGTGGTAGGGGCTGGCTCTGACGGTCCAGCCTCATCAGCATGTGCATCTACCTCATCACCATGTCTCTTTGCTACCTGAGTGTCCTCCTCTGAGTCATTTGAGTGTGCTACAAGAATACCTGAAGTCTTCCGAATCCAATGACCGTCTACTTTAATAAATCCCATTCGAGTAAGGGATTTCAGAGTGTACCTGTTAGTGTGTAAAAGTAGTCGGTTATCCTCACCTATCAAGTCTACCAAGGTATCCTGAAATAGAAGAGTGAAGACCATCCCATACGGTAGACAAGCTCGTGCCCTACGAGCCGCCTCTCTCATCTGTGAAAGCATGATAAACGGTAAGTTGAGGGCCTCCCCCTCAATCAGACATCTCATAAATACCAGGTCACACTCATTGACCCAATCAAACTGCCCTATCCAGGGCAAGAAAATCCGACTAATAATGTTGTGCAAAAGCCTCATTTCCAATGATAACTGATTTGCACTAACATGAATAGTACCCTTTACATTTGATCTTTCCGGTATTAGTCTTAGGGTCTTCTGCTTCTCCTTCAAAACCAGATAACATTCACCTTCTTTTGGAATATGGAGGATGTTTGATAGTTTTTGCTCATTAATCTCAATGTGCTTTCCCTTCACAATCCCTTCGATATGGAATGCACCTAAGGACATACTTTCAAAAAATTATCTAACCAAATTGGGATAGGTGGGTACATTCAATAGACAGAAATCTTTCCACCCCTGTTTATCTAGCCAATCCCCAATATGCAACTGTTCTTGCTTCAAGAAATTGAAATCGATGCACCTACCAGGAGTTACTTGATGATTACCCATTAGAATCACTTCCTTGGGTGCCTGTGGCTCTTCTTCTTGCTCGATTTGCCATTCTTCTTCCGGATTAGAGGTGTCTAAGCACTGTTTCATCCTCCTTTCCTCCGCAACTATTCGAACCACCCACCGGGGTTTCTTAGCTATGGCTTTACAGGGTGCCATCTAGCTAGGATTAAGAGATTGAATGGATTAGGAAGGGTTTTAGGATGTTTCCCTAAGATGGAAAGAGGAGTCGGCTAAGTGGAAGAGAGCAAAACCTAAAAATATAGTGAAAACAAATTAATGAAACCCTATTTAAAAATGTTCGATCTGACTTTCGAGTCGGCTCGTCGAACAGCCTGATGACTCGAGTCGGTTTGAGCCAAAAAATAGCCTAAAAATCGAAAAAAGTCAAAATCAATTTCTATGGGTTTCTAGATACTAAAATAGGTTGTCCTATGCTCTAGAGAATTTTGAAATACCTAGATAATTTTTCTTTATTTTAAAAAAAATTAGGTCAAAATATTCAGAATGGGTCACACAGTCCTAATTCACCTCTAATTTTCTCAAATCTATCTAGACTAAGGGTTTTAGTAAAAATGTCAACAAGTTGATCTTCAATAGGTACAAATTCTAGCTCAACAATATTATTTAAAACATGCTCACGAATAAAATGATGTCTCATTTCTATGTGCTTAGTTCTTGAGTGCTGAATTGAAATTTTGGATAAGTTAATAGTACTAGTATTGTCATATTTAATAAGAATTTTAGATTGGATAACACCATAATCTTCTAGTTGTTGCTTGATCCATAACACTTGAGCACAATAGCTCCCAGCAACCACATATTCTACCTTAGCAGTAGATAGTGCTACAGAGTTCTATTTGCGACAGTGCCAAGAAATCAAGTTAACACCTTAAAATTGATAGGTGCCACTTGTGCTTTTTCTATCAATTTTACAGCCTCCATAATCAGCATCAAAATAACTAATTAATTTCAAAGATATGTGCTTAGAAACCATAAACCTATATTGCATGTGCCTTTCAGATATTTAATGATTCTTTTAATAGCTATGATATGTGACTCTTTTGGATTATATTGAAATCGTGCACACATATAAACACTAAATAAAATATCAGGTATACTAGCTGTCAAATAAAGTAATGAACCGATTATACCTCGGTATAGCTTTTGATCAACATTTGTGCCATTCTCATCTTTATCAAGTATACATGCATAATTCATGGGTGTTCCAATTTCTTTGCTTGATTCAATGCCAAATTTTTTGATAATATCCTTGGTGTATTTGGCCTGGTTGATCAGGATACCTTCTTTAGTTTGTTTGATTTGAAGTCCAAGAAAGTAACTCAGCTCATCCATCAAGCTCATTTCGAATTCTCCCTGTATTAGCTTAGAAAAATCTTGACCCAAAGATTCATCAGTAGATCTAAAAATAATATCATCAACATAGATTTGAATAACTAAAATATCATTATTCTTTTTTTGAATAAACAGTGTGGTGTCAACACTACCTCTTACAAAATCATTTGCAATTAAAAACTTAGTTTGTCATACTAGGCTCTAGGTGCCTGTTTCAGACCATACAAAGCTTTATTCAATTTAAAAATGTGATTTGGAAAAGTGTGATCAATGAAACTAGGTGGTTGCTCAACAAAAGCTTCTTCGAATAGAAAACCATTCAGAAATGCACTCTTTGCATCTATTTGAAATAATTTAAAGTTCATAAAGCATGATAAGCTAATAATAATCTAATGGCTTCTAATCTAGCTACTGGTGCATAGGTTTCATCAAAATCTATTTCCTCTTCTTGATTATATCCTTGTGCTACCAATCTAGCCTTATTTCTAATTACATTTCCATCTTCATCTAGTTTATTTCTATAAACCCACTTAGTACCTATAAATTAGGATCCAATTAGGATAGTCATTAGGTCTTTCTACTAGGGTCCAAACATTATTTCTTCTAAATTGGTTTAATTCATCATGCATTGCTAATATCCAATTAGGATCAGTTTCAGCTTCTTCTATAGTGTGTGGTTCTACATGAGAAACAAAAGCAATTAAGTCATATGCATCTCTATGTACAGATCTAGTTTTAACACCTTGAGATGGTCTCCTATAATTAATTCTTTACGGTGTGATTGTACATACCTCCATTCCTTGGGGATCTCATCATGATTTTTGCTTACCTCTTCTTCATGTGGTTCACTTGATTGTTTGTCTTTGAGAGTCAAGTCTTTTATTCCATGTTCTAGAGTACCTGTTTCATCATCAGCAAAATCTTCCTTTCTAGAAGATGTAATGTCTGATTCATTGAAAATAACATATACATATTCTTCAACAGTCAAAGTTTTTTTATTGAAAACACGATAGGCTTTACTATTTAAAGAATATCCAAGAAAAATAGCCTCATTGAATTTTGCATCAAATTTACCAAGATTATCCTTTCCATTGTTAAGAACAAAATATTTATAACCGAAAACATGAAAATACTTAATATTAGATTTTTTATTGTTTCAAAGTTCATAGGAGGTTTTTTTGATAATAGGTCTAATCAAAACTCTGTTCAAAATATAGCATGCAATATTAACAGCTTCTGCCCAAAAGTATTTTGGAAGATTTTCTTCACAAAGCATTGCTCTGGACATTTCTTCCAAAGTTCAATTCTTTCTTTCTAAAACACCATTTTGTTGTGGTATTCTAGGTGTAGAGAAATTATGATCAATACCATGCTTTGTGTAAAAGTGATCAAAATATTGATTTTCAAACTCGGTGCCATGATCACTACGAATTAAAATAACATATAGATTTTTCAAATTTGTAACTCTTTTATAAAACTTTTTGAATACTTTGAAAGTTTCATCTTTATGTGCAATAAACAAAATCCATGTATATCTTGAAAAATCATCTACAATCACAAGGCCATATTTCATACCACCTAGGCTGGTAGTCCTAGTAGGTCCAAATAAGTCCATGTGAAGTAGCTCTAAGGGTCTAGTAGTAGAAACTATATTTTTGGATTTAAAACTCCCCCTTGTTTTCCTAACTGACAAGTATCGCAAACATAATCAAAATTAACTTTAAATTTTGGCAATCCTTTGACTAAATCCTTTGAAATAAGTTTAGCTATAGTATCCATACTAGCATGTCCAAGTCGCCTATGTCATAGTAAACTTGATTTCTTGCTCTTGTCATTCATTGCTACAAGACTTGTGTTGCTTGACATAGCTAGATCATTAAGATCTATTACATAAATGTTACCAAGTCTTTGTCCAATGAATTTAGTTCTAGAGTCAAGTGGATCAACTACCATACACATTGATGACTTGAAGAAAATTAAAACCAATGTCACATAGCTGACTAATACTCAAAAGATTATATTTTAGCTTTTCTACAAGTAATACATTTTCAATAAATGTAGGAGTAATTTTGATTTTACCGATACCGATTATCCTTCCTTTTTGATTATCACCAAATGTTACCATTCCACCATCCTTTTGTTCTAGGGTAAAGAATTGATCAATATCACCCGTCATATCTCTTGAACAGCCGCTATCTATATACCATCTTTTCTTTATATTTGTGGCTGCAAGACATCCCTGCAAGACAATCATTTAACAAATTTAGGTACCCAAGCTTTCTTGGATCCTTGCAAGTTAGTAGAAATGGATCCTTTTGGAACCTAAACTTTCTTAATTTTCTTTTTGTCATTATGTTTCAAATGACACTCAAATGCTTTATGACCAAAGTTATTGCAAGCATAGCATACAATCCTTGATTTTGAATAAAAAGTATAAGATGATGCAAATTTAGGTCTAACTTATTTTGAAGTAATAAACTTAGGAGCATATGATGTAGATGCAAAAAATTTATTTGAAATTGAACCTTTATAACCAATTCCAAATTTATTATTTGTCTCTCTTTGATCTTTCAAAATTAATTCAAGCTTGTTGGAGCTTAGGGTTAGTTTTTTAACCAAAGGCTTGAGCTTTTGAACTTCCTTCTTTAAATCATTATTTTCATTTTTCAAACCTTTGTTTTTCTCAAGAAGCTCTTCTTTTTCAAATTGAATAGTCTTAAGTCTTTCACAAACTATGTTTAATTCTCTTTGCAAAATCTTATTTCTTTCACCAAATTCATTTTTGTCTTTTTCAATTGAATCACATTGATTTTTCAAAGCTTTCATTTTCAAACCAGCTTTTTTGAATTCTACCAATAATTCACAAAAAGCATTATGCAGCTCATCATATGTAAATTCTAAATTAGGTTCAGAAGTAGTTATCTCGTCTTCCAAACCTGTAAGACATATTTGTGCAGTCATTGTTGTCTCTTCATCCTCTTCAGTGGATGTAGAATCATCGCTGTCACTCCATGCTGTAAGCATTGCCTTTTTCTTCCTTTTGGTGATCATCTTTTTCTTTGCTTCAGGATAGTCAGGATGAATGTGTCCCGGCTTCTTGCATCCATAACAGATTGGTACTTGATCTTTATCTTTATCCTTCTCTTTTTCTTTATCTCTTTCTCTTTCTTTCCTAAAATCTCCTTTTCTAAATTACTTTCTCCATCTGTTTGTTTTTCTTTTGCCTATAAACCTTTTGAATCTTCTCATCACCAGGGCTATTTCATCATTCTCTAGATCATCATCATCTAATGAATCAGAGTCTTCATTTTTATCTTCTGTAGCTTTAAATGCTACAGCTTTCTTTCTTTTGGTATCTTCCTCAGTCCTTTGTTGTATAGCTAATTCATGTATGATCAGTGATCCAAGCAGTTCATCCAGTGGCAAAGTGTTTAGGTCCTTCACCTTTTGAATAGCTGTCACCTTAGCTTCCCATTTATCTGGCAAGGATCTCAAAACCTTTTGGACAAAATCAGCATTAGTGTAAGTTCTACCAAGACTTTTGAGACCATTTATAATATCAGTAAAGTGAGTATATATAGCAGATATAGTCTCACTAGGATCCATCTTAAATAGCTCATAATTATGCACAAGAATATTGATTTTTGATATTTTAACTTGTGATGTGCCTTCATGTGTAATTTCTAGCTTGTCCCAAATTTTTTTAGCAGAATTACAAGTTAAAATTCCGTTAAACTCATTTAGATCCAAAGCACAATACAGTAAATTCATTACTTTGGCATTTAGCTCAGCTAATTTCATATCATTTTTGTCCCATTCCTCTTCTGGTTTGGGAACCTCTACATCATTAACTCTAATAGTGGGTGTGTGAGGTCCGTTCAAGATAATTTTCTATAAATAAAAATCTATGGCTTGAACGTGTATTTTCATTCTTGCCTTCCAATATGTATAATTGGTTCCGGTGAAAAGTGGAGGTCGATTTGTAGATTGACCTTCGGCCAATGAAGTGCTCATGGGATGTGCCATATATCTTTACTCTAAGTAACTTTCAGAGACTCCGCTCTGATACCACTTGTTGCCCAGGTGGCTTCCCAAGAGGGTGGTGAATTGGGATTAAAAACTTTTCACAAATATGTGCACTTTAAAATTCTTTTGGTGTTGTAGTGCAAATATGTAATGCGAAAGTAATTAAGTAAAAGCAATAAAGCAATAAGAACACAAGCACAAATACAAAAGATTTAGAGTGGTTCTGAGCAACCGGCTCCTACGTCGACAACCCAACCACCACTTGGGATTTTCACTATATCCCCCAACTGGAATACAGTTAGATTGTTTTACCAGGCTCACAATTCAAATCTATACACTTTGGTTTTACTGAGATCATCAAAGAAATCCAAACTCTCTTTGGTTTTAAACAGGATCACCAAAGAAAACCCCAACACTTGGTTTTATACCGGGATCACCAAGAACCCAACTTAGGTTTTCACAAGGATCACCTAAAAATCTTCAACCCTCTCTTAAGACACAGCCCCTTGCTATTCTTAGAGAGAAAACAAAGATAGAGAGAAGATAGACAAGTAACTACAACAAACCGAGTTTGTCTAAGTGTTGCCGATGTAGATCAAGATGAAGCCTAGCTTTGAATGCTCTTTAATGCTCTTTAAGTTGCTTATTTGCTTCTTCAATGAGTGGATTCAATGATGGAGTAGAGTTGGTGAAGCTTTGAATCCTAACTTGAAAGCTCTTGAAGTAAGGTAGGTGAAAGACTTGAAAGTTCTTCAATATCTCAAGATAAATCAATAATAATGCTCTAATAATAATTTAATCCTTCAAAAATAATCCCTTTTATAGTTTTCCATGAGATATGATCGTTGAAGGGCCTAGGGATTCGTGAAAGAGTTGTTGGAGACGAAATGGGATTCTAAAATCACTTTTAGTAACTTGCCGTTGGAGTGCAAAAAATGGATACTCGAGTCGGCTCGAGGTCCACGAGTCGACTTAAAGTCTCAGACAGTCCAAAATAAATTTCTGTAGGAGTCGGCTCTTCAGACTGGAGCTCTTCAGACGGCTCTTGCCTTTAATAAATTCAAAATGACAAATACCCAGAGTCGGCTCTTCAGACTGGAGTCGGCTCGAGTTCTCAGTCCATCAGAAATCATAACTCTGGACGAGTCAGATCTTGGGGCTCGAGTCGGCTTAAGATCTCAGGCTTCAAAGAAATGTATTCTTCCATGAGTTGGCTCTTAGGACAAGAGTCGGCTCTTGATACTGAAACTCTGAAATTTTCTCTGTGCCATGCCACAACGAGTCGGCTCTTGATCCATGAGTTAGCTCTTTCAAAGTCTTTAATTAATGCTTCAAGCTTCTCCAAAACTCTTCAACACTTGAATCAAATAAAAGCTAATATACTTACTCTTAATTTTATAATTTTCAGCCCATTTTACAAGATTACAAAATTGACAAAACCAGGGCTTTTACAAGTTCAAGTTCATAAGAGTACATACATATTTGAATTACCTTCCAATCAATTTGAAAACCATTTTAAACTAAGGTAATCAATTTCTTGCAAAAACTTCTCAAGTAATTTGAAAGAATTAGTATCAAATACATGCTCCAATATTTTATGATCATCAAAATCATTCCAGGGGTCAACAATGGTGGACCTGCTACTTTAAAATGTGTGCATTTTCTTTAATAAAATTTAAAATTGAAATTCAGTCTCGTTCAAACTCTAATTTGAGTTCCATATGCACTATTAGACTTCAAAAATCGAGCTCTTTTAATCTATGGACTCTTTTTCTATAAAACTCTAATAAAATATATCAATTTTTAATAAATATAAATTAATTAATATTTATTTTAATGATTAAATTGGATTAATTGATAGACATATCAAATTCATTAAGGGAATTTCTCTCACTAAAAATTTGCCAACTAAATAACCTATGAGGAAGTTATCCCTTATAGATCCCTTGATGATAACCTCCAATAGTCCCTTGGTGATTGTTTGAAGTTTATTAAAAAATTTCTTGGTAAAATTTTTATCTTACATTTTATTCTCCTTGCAAATCTCTTAGTAAAGCTTCCACTATTTTACAAATATAGTGGTAGACCTATATATATTTTTATTCTCAACATATCAGCTATAATCCAATTTGTATAATACAAAATAACACAACAACATATTTAAGAAAATGTTAATAGGTAAATAAGTTTAGCACCCATCAAGATTTCAATCTATAAGCAAATACAACATATCATAACATTAAACAATTCAATCTAGTTAGTACCCAACATAAAACATAAGGCTACACCTAATAAGTTCATAACAAATATCAATCACATGGAACAACAATTACATGGAGCATTGGTTGGAGGGTTGTCTGACTCGGTTCCTTCTTTTGGAGGAGGTGACAACTACTCAAAAGATGTAAAATCAAGATTAGAAATAAGAGATCATAGCATCCCCAATCCCTATGTTCAGGGTTCATCAAAATAACCATAATATGCTTCTATGTATTCTCCATAGCTCTTTGGATGGTATAATAGGTGGTGGATGCACTTCCAAAAGAGCTGCATGGTTAAGAAGTAGAGAATAATGTAAGAGTCCTCGCGAGTATACTAGATAAATGTGCATGCAGCCCAAACCTATATACTTTGTTTTTAGAAACACCTCTTGTGGCTTCCACCCACATAGTAGTCTCAAATAAATGAAGGTTGTGATTCAATCTCTAAGCCATACTTTTCTACAAGAGCAATCTTATATACCTCGTACAACCATACATTAAAAATATTTGAGCCTTTAAAAAAATTGAATAAGCAAATATTTCTATTTCATGGACAATATACATAAAGACAAGACAAATAGAATAACAACAATTTATTTATTAATATATATTAATATATAGATATATAGTTATAAATTTGAAAACCTATGCTAACTAACTTGGATTTTGCACCCACGAACTCTCCTATCTCTTTTTTCTCGTGGGTGCGCTCAAAAAGCATTGCAAAGGTAGGTTCAACACCATTCTCTTATGTCTGCAATAAGTTATTATATCATAAATATATATCTGGATATAAACATCAATAATAATAGAGAAATACTTGATTAATAAATCACCATCCTTCTCTTGCGCATCACAAAAGGAACGGAATCCCTTGAATGCTTGGTGTTTGAGCCCTCCTTTTGTTTCATTCGATTTTTTTTGAGTAACTTTAGACTTCTATTGCTAGTTATCCTTAAGCCAATGCTTTTGATACAATTCATCCCATATCTCTTGCTTCATCCAACATGGATGAACTTTGCCAATCGTGTCTGCAATTGTGGCTTGTGGATTTGTCTCCTTAACTTATCAACACATTTCTTCCATGCCTCACTCATCATGCCTGTAAGTAGACCATAATGGTGTCTTCAGCAAGTTTGGAACCTCTCCTTCTATGATTTAACAAAACTATAATTGATACTTGATATTGATATGGTTAGAAAATAGTAAAGTAGAAAAGGCTTGAACATGAACAAATAGAAATGAAAGAGAAAACTTACTTGACATGAGCCCTAATTAACGTACATTAAGGACCAGCCTGCATAGATTAGGACAATCATAGTGAAGCAAAAGCATTGAAACAAATGACCACCTATAATAGTAAGGACACTACCTAGCTTGATAGATCTCATATTCTAATAGAATATAGAATTAAAGCATTCATAGGCTAGCTTTGTTCAGTTGCAAGCTTGTAATTACTTATTAGAAATTTTCGTGTAAACATATTTGGTCATTGGTAGAAATAACCAATTGACATCATTGGTTTCCTGCAGGCAATCCTGATTTTACCATTCTAATGGTGTTAATCACAAAATAATAGAAAGCCTCAGACATTATAAGCTTTAATACTCAAGCTAAAGTGTGCATGTGGACATAAAGATATAATTCCTGATAACCTACTTAGGCAAAATAATCAAGGCAGGAATGATATACATACCAAGATGCTAGTTTAACAAAATGTTGCTACATTTTTGCTAACATCTCCATCAACCTCATTATCCTTGAGCAAAATGTAAGCATGAGGAGGGATCTCCAATCCCCTCTCTTCCATCACATGGTAGAGGGCCAGGCATTCATAGAACCGACCATAGGAATAGTGACATTAAATAAGTGAGATATGTGATCTTATCCAGCATGAGATATTTCCTTTATTGCATTTCTTTGAACTTTTCAACTACATTCTATGTCTTTCCCACCTTGCAGTATCCTTTAATCAGAGTTGATGTGGGGTGAAACCTCCATGCTCGGTATCCTGAGCATTATAAAACCACGAAGGTAGTTGAGTGATCCTTGGATGCCAGCAAGGCAAAATAGAAGCACCACCTAACACCATTGTAAATGTAACATGGAGCTCCTCCATCTCCTAAAAAGTGTATGTATAAGGAATTTGCTCAAATAAAAACCCAACACCCACCACAAAGAAAGGAGAGAGATGCTCAAGTATTTTGGAACCCCCTGAAGGAATGATTTCCATCACCAGCCATCTCAAGATAGTCAGCTTCATCCTTGCCCTCAGCAATTAAAGAAGACCAAGGCAATCTCCCTCGGCCACTAGAGCTAAAGTCATCTTCGACAACATCCCATTTAAGGGAGACCAAGGAAATCTTCCTTGGCCACTAGAGCTAAAGTTACCTCCGATAGCACCCCATTCAAGGGAGACCGAGGCATTCTCCCTCGGCCATTGAAGCTGAAGTCACCTCCGACAATACCCCATTCAGGGGAGATCATGACAATCTCCCTCGGCCACTAGAGCCGAAATCACCTCCGATAGTACCCCATTCAAGGGAGACCAAGGCAATCTCCCTCGGCCATTGGAGCCAAAGTCACCTCTAGCAGTACTCCATTAAGCCAGACTGAAGTAGTCTTCCTCAACCCCCTAAGTCAAAGCCATCCACCAACAATATTTCCTTCGAGGGAACCCGAGCAAACCCCATGATGGCACCCCACTGATCAATTGAAAGGAGAACATGTTAACACTCGTCTTCACACATAACCCAAGGCAAGCAAGCTTATCCCATAATACTAGGCAAATGCTCACAATTTAGAAGGTGTGGCCTATTTCTAGGAGATAGCCCCATCGTCATTAATACAAATGGCTAGTGGCACACGTAAGACAAAAACATCATTAAACAACATATGGGCCTTCCAAACAAATAGAATGATTTTTGCCCCAAGGCAACTATGGCAGAACCCACCATCCTGTCATTCTGCATCGACTTACTAATGCTTTTCATGTATTTGGAAACTACCCTCATGCATGCATATAAAGAAGAGCACCTTAAGAGTTCCTAGGTATGGGATTTTTGCCACCACCATACCATTCTTTCCGGTGACCTGGAATACTGACTTGAGAATCAAAGGATCTTCACTGAAGCCACCTTCGATGGGACTTTCTTTATAGGTACAGTCACAAATATCCCACCTCCAGCATACTCCAGTGATCGAACAGGTTTCAGCATCATTAGATAAAGGGCCAAATTTGCCTGATCTTCAAAAGGAATTTTGAGTGGAAGACACATGTCGCATAAAGATATATCTACTAGGTGCTCCGCCACCATTACTACCTAACAAAGTAGTCAACCTGCTAGGAATCCTACTCTAGAACCTCAAATCAATGCTATCTAGCAAGCAGGCTAGCCCGATTGCTTGGAGTAGCTTGCTCAATAGGTCCACGCACTGATGGTAACCATCCAGGTGATCCAGCGCCAACAGTGTCGATGGCACCTACTACCACACCACAACTAGAAGCAGCAAGCTGTACCACCACAAACCCATGCACCACATGCAAGGGCATGCTTGGAGCCATGATGGCTTCCCCTCCCACAAGGTGCTGAATGGGGGGAGCATGCCCCCCCTCCTTGCTGCACCCGATAGCCCTAGGCACACAAGGAGGTACTCTCCTTCACCCTAATCAAACGAAGGATTGACTTCAGCTCATTCGCTCCCGTGGCCTTTAGAAGTACACCTTGTCAAAGACACTGAAGTAGACTACAAGCTCCAATAACTAGTTGGCGCATCGAAGCTTTGCAAGATTTGCAATATCACAGGATGAAGATCTTGGTTTTACTACAAAACCACTTTTTGAAGCTCACATCATGCAGGAACCACTGCCGAGACATTTCAAAGTGCCACAATTGGAGATATATGATGGATCTACTAATTTGGTGGATCATTTAGAGAGTTTCAAGATGTTGATGCTCCTCGAAGGCACTACCAACATGGTGTTGTATCGGGCTTTCCACTCTACTCTCAGAAAATTAGCTTGGCGTTGGATTCCAATTTGAAACCAAGCTCTATCCATTCTTTCTATCAATTAAGTCGATCATTCATCTTACATTTTGCTCGTAGTAGAAAACTACGATGAAGTTCTGACTCTTTGATTCATGTCAAGCAAAGGGAAGAAGACTCCTTTAGAGCTTATGTGAGTAGGTTCAACGAAGCATCTCTAGATGTGTATGATCTAGACTGCCTTTAGCAATGTCCTTTCCTCTTCTCTCTAGAGAAAAGACCAGTGCAACCTTTTCCAAAATGCTTACTAGAGCATAAATGTATGCACGTGCTAAAGAAGGGTACAGTGCTCATGTTCTTCCTACCATTCCCTCTGTTATACCACCAGTCCCTTCTACTGCTCTATCGCTTGCTCCTTCGCCTACTCTTCCACTAGTTCCATCTCCCACCACACAAGTAGTTCCCCCTTCGGTCTCATTACCAACCCTGATGCCCAAGGAATGACCATCAACATGGGAGCTACAGATCAAGGAAGAGGATCATGAGAGAAAACTAAGAAGTCAATCCCCACTATGATGCCGAAGGACATCCCCTTGGATCTGGCACCACCTGAGCCCGAATCGACTAGTCAACCCACCACCATGATAGTTCGGCCAGTACACCCCTCTCAACACCCCTTGGGCTCATGTTCTGATGCAGATCAGAGAGCAACTACCTAAAGCCAAAAGGATGCTAGCTAAGATAGATAGGTGCAACCAAAAAAAATATTGCCTCTACCACTGGGATCCCGACCATGACATGGAAGAATATATTCAGCTTCAAGACGAGATTGAAAAACTCATTCACCATAGCCACTTAAATAGATTTATCAGAGACAAGAGATAGAAGAGAAAGACCCGATCCCCAAGCTCCATGCCTACCAGAACCACTACCTAGGGTAGAAGAACCAACCAGTCACCCCACAAAAGATGATGTTAATACCATCATGGGGGCGGCCAGAAATAGAAGCTAGAATAGGTGAAGGACAGAACTTGAGTGATGAATTGATTGTTTTCACTCGAGTTGACACCGAAGGAGTGCCGTATCCTCATGACCCCATCATCATGACCCTCAATATTGATGGCTACAATGTTCAACATATATTGGTGAATAGTGGAAGTTCGATGGACATATTGTTTTATGACACCTTCTTAAGGATGAATATTTTTCTAAATGATCAAGGAGAATGGACACCTCAATAACGGGATTCCCCGAGGAATTGGTTCCCGTCGAGGGAACCCTTGTATTGCTAGTGATAGTAAGAAGTGTTCCCTAGCGATCCTAGGTGCACCTAACCTTTACAGTTGTGAAAACTCACTTGGCCTACAATGCCATCTTTGGCAGGCCGGGATTGAACATACTCTGCGTGGTGGTGTCTACCTACTATTTACTCATTTGGTTTCCCACTCTGCAAGGGATACGGGAAGTACATGGAAACCAAGCTATAGCTAGACAATGTTACATGGTGGCCCGATAGGCCAAACCTACTAGTTCACTCCCGATTGAGGGTCTAGATGTCAGAGATCAAATGACTAAGAAAAGAGGAACATCTGCTAAACATCTTGTAGCTATCCCTCTATATGACGAAGAACCTCTGCATACCATCCAAATTGGCTCTCAATTGGATGAGGTTACAAAATAGGAACCAATGACCTTTTTGCAGGACAATGTTGACGTTTTTGCTTAGTCCCTTGTAGATATGTCGGGCATTCACCCAAAAGTAATGGTTCATCACCTGAAGGTAGACCTGGATTACCAGCAGGTGAAGCTAAAGAAAAGGAGTTTTGCTTATGAAAGATAAACAGCCTTAGCAGAAGAAATGCAAAGGCTATCGAATGCCAAATTCATCAAAGAAGTCAACTACGCTAAATGGCTAGCCAATGTAGTATTAGTAAAGAAAGCCAATGACAAGTGAAGAATGTGCATAGACTTCATAGATCTCAATAAAGCATGTTCGAAGGATAGTTACCCACTTTCCCGGATTGATCAACAAGTGAACGCCACTACAGGCTATAAGCTCTTGACTTTCATGGATATGTTCTTTGGCTACAATCAAATCCTTATGGCACTTGAGGACACAAAAAAACTCTTTCCAAATTGGTTGCAATATAAAAGTATATGTCAGTGATATGTTGGTTAAAAATCACACCTCCAGAAGCCATGTTGATGACTTAAAGGAAGCTTTTGTCACCTTGTGTAGATACCAAATGAAGTTGAATCCAACCAAGTATGCATTCAGAGTCACATCTAGGAAGTTCTTCGGATTTATCGTATCACATAGAGGAATTGAGGCTAACCCAGCAAAAATACTAAATGTGAGGTAGATGGTTGCACCAAGAACAATCAAGGAAGCCCAAAGGCTCATGGGTCATGTGGCATCCCTCAACTAATTTATCTCTTGATCAGCTGAGCAATGCATACCTTTCTTCTAGACATTAAAAAAGGACAAAGGACTTCCAATGGATTGAGGATTGCCAAAAGGCTTTCGATGAACTTAAGGCCTACCATAGCACTACTCCACTCCTTAGCAAGCCTAAAATAGATGAAGAGTTGTACCTATACCTATCGGTCTCTTCTTTGGTCATTAGATCTATTCTAGTCCATGAAGAAGATCGAACCCAAAGGCTGGTTTACTATGTTAGTCGAGTCCTGCAAAATGCTGAGACTTGATACACCCAGATGGAGAAGCTCATTTTCACTCTTGTGATCTCGGTTAGGAAACTTCGACTGTATTTCCAAGCCCACATAGAGGCGATATTCTAATAAATTTTAGAATTTTGCATAATTTTATTTTTATGAAAACATTATTAGCGATGGCTTATTGATATTAATGATAGCATTTTACTGTTACTAATAAGTTTTGAAATTTTAAATAATTTTATTTTATGAAAAAAATAATAGCGATGGTTTTTTAATTATTAACCATGATATTTTACCATTGCTAATAACTTTTGAAATTCCATGTAATTTTATTTTATGAAAAATAATATTAGTGATGGTGTTTTGTTTATTAGTGATGGTCAATAGCTCTCGCTAATATTTCTATGAAAAGAGATGAATTATAGATGGTAGTTTCATTATTAGCGATAGCATATTACTGGTTCTAATATTCCTTTATAAACCCCCATCACCTAATTTTTTTTTCATTCCCACCTCTTGGTTTCCCTCCTCCCCACCCCTCATCACCTCTCGTTCCCCTAGATCTTCCTCCCTACCACCGGCCACCATGCTTCCCCCCTCCTCCTACACACCACCGACCACCAAGATTCACTCCTCGAGCTCAGGTTTTCTCCCTGGATTCCATCAACTACTGGGATTCGCTCCCCGAGCCTAGGATTCCTCTTTGGGCACCACTGGCCACCATGCTTCCCCCCTCCCCCTGCATGTTGCCGGTCGCTAAGCCCCTTGAGCTTGGGTTTCCTCCCTACGTGCCACCGGTTGCTTGTGGCTTTTTGTTTTCCCTTGCCCCCCCATTGGGGCACCTTTTCTTGCTACCGAGTCACCCCCTCAGGTGTGTCTCCTTGCCACCGAGCTTCCCCTATCGGTGCTCCCTATCACCGTTTTCCCCCTACCACCATCTTCCCTCCCCCTCCCTATTGTATTTCATCTAGCTACCTTACCAGGACTTTAATTATGGTATTATATACTCTCCCGTAAATTATTGTATTCTTTCTTCCATTTGACTATAAATTGCTATAGTTTTTCTTCTATTTGACTATAACTTGCTGTATTTCTTCTTTTATTTGACTGTAATTTGCTATATTCTTTCTTCAATTTGATTGTGGCATTCATTGGTCAGCATTTGCATTTTTTTTCTAAAATTATGGGATTTTCACTAATTTTTCTCAATATGATTTCTTTAGCCATTTATTTTTATTTCCAAGTGAATTGCTTATGATTTTTGAATCTATTTCTATTTTTTATCTTTATTTTAACTTCTTTTAAAATTATTTTGAATGATATTTATAAAATCTTATTAGATTTTTATCTTAAATATTCTTGGTTACAAAAATCTCAACCAAGGTGGCCTATGATGAGTGCTGAGATTAGGTTACTATTCTGATTAGTGGAATAGTAATCACTCCTTTTTCAGGCCTTAGTATATATCATGATTGTGTTGGATTTGTATAGTGAGTAGTAGTGATGGTAGCAACAACGACTTCAAAGCCATCACTAAACATTAATTTTTTTATTAATAAAATTTTATTTTTTATTTAGCTATTTATTTTATTAAGTAGATGTTCATTTATTAATTTAATTAATTAGATATTTATTTGTTTATTAAATTAATTAATTAGTTATTTATTTAATTAATTAGATGTTTATTTATTTTTTAATTAGTTATTTATTTTATTAATTAGTCAATTATTTAATTAATTATATGTTAATTTAATTAAGTAAATAATCAATTAGGTGTGTATGGATGTATGTCTTTTATGTACGAGATTCGGATCTTGACATAGATATAGGACTGAAACTAAGCTCAGGCTGGCTCGATTAGCTTCGAGTTAGCTTGAAGCCTGGTCGTGCTTCGGGCCAAGCCCGAAGTAGATCATGTTGAGCTTGGATCTAATAATAGAGTCAATTTAATTTTTGGATCAGGCTCGATTATCCCTTTTACCTAGCCCAGCTCGAACTTTATGGGGAGGGTATGGACAGGGTCTTGTGGGAGAAGTCCGTGTCGATATTGTGGAGGGCATAGAAGGTAATAATGAGGGACTTAGGATGACAACTCAGTTGCTGGTATGGGAGAGGTGAAGGTAGAGGGTCTGGTGATGTAGGTGATGATGGTGGCAAGGGCGGAGGACTTGGTGAGGAGGATGATCTCGATTATGAGTCGATCATCGACATGTAGGGACCTCATCTTAGGAGGTGGTCTTCATGATGCGACTCGAGGTTGGCAACCTTGATAGTGCAACATTGTAAACACTATAGATCCCAAGAGAGTCTGTGTCATAGATCATCGTCTGGAGGATTACTGATAACAATGAAGTGGGGTTCGGGTCCCTATTCATGAGTGGGGTGGTGGAGAGCGATTGGATTCAGGTCCAGGTCTAATAACTAAAGTCGGGTCTAGACCTAGATATATATTTAGGTCTGATCCAAATTTGATCCATTGATAGCTCTAAGATAAAGCAAGCAAAACAAGAAAAAAAACCTAACTGCCTCTCGTGTCTTAGTTAAAGAAAAGAAGAGCTGAAGACAAAAAAGAACAAGAAAATAACAGGGATTGAAAATTCTAGTTTACCATTGACTTCATTCATTATTGATATTATAATTCTTTCTTTATCTTTAGTTATATCATCAGTTTGATCATGGGCTTGTCTAACATTATGGAGTGAAATATATGGTTATGGATTAATCCGTGCTTCAATTTGTATGAACTGAATAAAGTTAACAGTTTATATTATTAAAATATAAAATAATAAATAATCAAAGATTGCACAGGATGATGTTAAGCTAGCCTATGATACAAATGATGTAACTAAAGATGAAGAAAGAGTTAGAGTTTTCATAGTGAATGAAGTTAACAGTCGAGTTACAATCTTCAATTAATGTTGTCTCCTTATTCTTCTTCGTCTTCCTTTATTCTTTTTTTTAGCTCTGACAAAAAGAAGAAGTTTTGTTTTCTCTTTTTTGTTTTGCTTACTTTATATTAAAACTCTCAAAATGTTTGGTTTAGGTCAGAACCTAGATATCTCATACCTGGACCCGACCTAGATCCTAGATATATCAATGGGTCTGGGCAACCCTTTGGCCTTTCCCAATCTAGCTCGAACCCAATCTAAAAATATGCCCGGTTAAGATAATTATTTAAAATGATTTAAGGATTTAAAGATAGAAAATCCTTATAACCTTTTTGTACTTTGACTTATTGAAGGAGGATTTCAAGAAAATGAGATCCTTGATGGAGAAGAACTTGAATGCAAGAGAAGACTTCGAAGCCATCGATCTCTTGCAATGGCCATTCTAAAGTGGAAGCTCTAAAATTATTTTTCTAGTTCATGTCCATCTAATTACCCTAAGATATGGGAGTGGCACCATCGATTGTCGTAGTGATGCCACTTGGATCTCATCACCAAAGACTATTTTATGTTGGAGAAATTAGAAGCTAGATATGCTAAATTAGTCAATGAAAAGGTATCTTTAATTGTACTTAAGATATTGCAGTCATTCCAACTTCATCATTTGGTCAGTGATAGTAGCAGTGATACAGTTGTCACACCGGCCATTCTGATACCTCCAATTCCAAGGTGAGCATCATCAGCATCAAAGTAGCTTTGAATGAGTGGCAACTAGTTTTCTATTAACTTTATTCACTATCAAGATTTTAATTTTTTCATTTTTAGTTATATTATTTGTATGATCATGAGCTGGTTTAAAATTACCTAGGATAATTTCTAATCATGGATTAATTTATATTTTAATGCATATGAATTGACCAAAGTTAACATTTCATATACATTGAAACATGAATTAATCAATGATCAGAGATTGCACTTGGTGATATTAGGCTAGTCCATAATAAAAATGATATAAATACAGATGAAAAAAGAGTTAGAATTTTGATTGTAAATGAAGTCAACGGCAAGCTAGTTGTCATTCATTCCTAAGATATTTTGGTGCCAAGACATGATGATAGATATTCATCTTAGAGTGGGAGGTATGTGGTATGGCTAGTGTAAGAGCAGTAATGTTGCTACTATCACTGGTGAATGATGGCTAGTGCAAGAGCAGTAATGGCTAGTGCAAGAGCAGTAATGTTGCTACTATCTTAAGTATAATTGAAGATATCTTTTTATTTACTAATTCAATATATCTAGCTTCTAATTTGTCTAGCTTAAATTTGCTTTTAGTGATAATGTTTCAATTGTATCACTGTGATAGTCGATGGTACCACTCTCATGTCTCAGGGCAATTGATGGGCATAGATAAGAAGGCTAACTTTAGGGCTTCCTCTTCGAAATGGCCACCATAGGAGATCGATGGTTTTGAGGTATTGTCCTGCGATCTTGCATGCTTTTCCATCGAGGATTTCATTTTTTTTTTGGAGTCATCCTTCTAGAAGTCAGAGTATGAGAAGATCATAAAGATTCTATTTTCAAATTCTTGAATCATTTTAAATACTTATCTTCCATCATTTTAATTCGATAAATATGATGAGTAGAAGTCAGAAGGATAAGTAAGAGTCGGATCATAGGATTCGGCCACAACTTAAACCCTCTGGTAGCTTGATATTCTTTGGCATCTTCATCTCAGACCTTGATGATCTAGACATAGAGTGATACACACATTGAGAATATTGTGATCCAGGTATTTGTCCGATGATCTTAGGGCATTCGAGATTCCATCCACATTTTGATCATCGACATTCTTTAGGATCTACGTCTGTGCGATCAGCTAGTCTCATTATTATAGTCATCACAACAGATAAGGCTATTAATAAATTTCTTTATTTATTTTATTTTTTATATTTAAAAATTTATTAATTATATTTTATTTTTTTGTTATAGGATGTTGGGATATCTGTTCTCATCTATCCTCTACTGGAGAGGACATGTAGCATGACGAGGAGGATGAGGATGATGATGAATGATTTTTTTTATTTTGATAATATATATATATTTTTTTAGCAGTGTAATTTTGTAATTTATACTTTAATATAATATAATTATTTTTTATTTATAATTATGCTTGTTAATTGTTACTTTATAATTAATATAGTTTAAGAATATTAATTACTTATTATTAAAATTAAAATAATTTTTCAAAAAATAATTATTATTTTAAAAAAAATTAAAAAATTATTAGCGATGGCATTGGTGATAGTATTTGCCATCGCTAAAACATTATTATTGATGACCTTTTTTAGCGATGAATATTTTTGGATGCTAATAATTTTTTACTTATTTTTTTAAAAAATAAAAATATTATTAGTGATGGACTATGCCATCTCTAATACCGTTGCTAATAATCTCTATTAGCGATGGTGTTTAAGCCATCTCTAATAAGGGTTAGTTGCGATAGGATTTTACGTGATGGTCTATTAGTGATGGAAAGCCATCACTAGTAGTATTAGCGATGAGGGATCTATTATCAGTGATGGCATTTAATCATTGCTAATACTCTTTTTTCTTGTAGTGCATGGAGATAAAGAAGAGACCAAGCCAAAAAGTCTTACAATGCACTCTAGCATGCGCATTATGTATTAGCAATCAAGACAAAGAGTTATATTTTTCAAACTAGTATTCGAGTTTACTCTAGGATAGCTTGAATCAACTCAACTGTAACTGACAGTCGTAATGGCAAGTTTTATAGAACTTGCTGAAATATGCAGAACAACTATAATGGCTAGTTTTCAATCACCAATGATTGAAAACTCTTTTTTGGATGTTCTAAAGCTTTAAATTCCATCCAAATATATTGAAGAAGTAAGAGAAGAAAGATAAAGAGAAAAACTAAAGAACATTAAGTGAGCATTCAAGAAAGAACTTAAACTTTCTAACCACCAAAAGCTTGAGATTTCAATTGGTTTAAAGATAAAGAAGAAGGCATTGATTACAAACCTTCCTCGACAAAGTCCTAAGAGCTTCATTGTATTTTTTTTTTGCTCATTAGGGAGATTTTTATTTGTGTTCTCTTGTTCTCTCAATTTACTATTGTAAGCAAGTTTTAATTGAGTTTAAACTTAGGGATAGCTCATCCAAGTCTTGAATTGGGATGTATTGGTTTATAAGCCTAAGAGAAGCTTAAGAAAAGGTGTTTTGATTGATTTTTATTAAGAAAGTCAATTGGATTTTGATTATAAAATTGACAAAACAATCAAGCTGTAATCTTGGAGAGAATATATTCAAATTTCTAAGAGTGTACTTGGGAACTGGATGTTGGTATTGAGTCTGGCACCAAATCACTATTAAATTTATATTTATTTGTGGTTTGATTGCTTCTCTCCTAATTTTTTATTTGCATCTCATCAATTTAAGTTTGGCACATAGCTTTCACTACACCATCAATTCACTTAGTTTAAATATGCATATATTTGTTTTTGTTTTTGAAAAATCCAATTCAACCCCCTTGAGTTGTCTCTCTAGGCAACATAACTCTAAATCAATTTTTGAGAAGACCTATAGTCCTTGCGAGTGTTCAAACAAAACATCAATCCTTGGTAAGGGGTATTTGTTTTGTAGTGTTACCTTATTTAGTTACCAATAATCTATACAGAGGAGTGCCCCGGGAAGATACACAAGTTTTGATAAATCCCTTGTCCATCAAATCTTGTAAATGCTTTTTCAAATCCTTCAATTCTACTAGAGCCATCTAGTATAGAACTTTGAAAATTGGACCATTGCTAGGAATCAAGTTGATTGAAAACTTAATCCTCCTATGAGGAGGTAACCTTGGCAGATCATCTAGAAAAATATTAGGAAACTCCTTCACAATATGAATATCCTCTAACTTGAGCTCCTTATGCCAAGTGTCTATAATTGTGGCTAGGTATCCTTCACAACCCTTCCCAAAGGGTCACTAAGCATGCAAAAGTTGAGATCACTACCCACAATGCTAAACTTTAATTGGCTAGGGATTTGAAACTTCACAATTTTCTCAAAGCAATCAACAATGGCATGAGATGCTACTAACCAGTCCATCCTAAGGATCAAATCAAAGTCCATCTCTAGGACTAGTAAGTTTGCTTTCATCTCTCTATCCTTAATACCTAGAATGCAATCCTGACAAACAAAGTTGACCAAGATGATGCTGGCACTTGGTGTAGAGACAGAGATTAGTTCCTAAGGATACAAGAGACATCTCATTATTTCTTCCAACAAAACTAACTAATATGAAGGTGCAAGTAGCACCAGGGTCAAATAGAATATAGACATTATTAGATGATATCCTAATCATACCTACACATAATCATGTGCCACACATTCACTTCCTTAGTTGTGTGTCTATCTTATAAGCATATGCCTTACATAAAATTTTCATGGCATGTGCACTAAAAAAGAATGAGGAATTAGTTCGTTCTTGTCACCACTAAGTTAAAATAATTCAGATCCTGCTGCATGAGTAGATAAACTTGGCCTTGAGTTCTAGGCTTTTGTTGTCCTCTTTGTTGTAGTCCTACATGAGATGCTTATTGCTCTCATGGCTTCTTTCCACTAGGACAAATTTTTTGCTTGGTGATCTTATTATCAGCAAGTGTAGCACTTTTCATAAAACTACTCACATTCATTCATATAATGGGTTCCACCACACTAATTTATGGCAATTGATATCATCCTTTTGTGAAGTTTTATCATTTGGAGCAATATTGTTAAGCATCTTAGCCTTTGCATTAGTGTTCTTATTGCCTTGACCTTGATAGTCTCCTAATCTAGACCTCTTCTTCAAAACCTTTTTCCTCTCTACTTAAACAATGTCCAATCCTTTTCTTATTTCCAAGTCCTTATTTACAACCTCCTTATAACCAAGTAGTTCAAATGCAGTCACCAATTGGTAGATTTGACCTCTGATTCAATTTTCAAATTTCTTGCTTGTGCTCTCTCCTCTACTATCAGTGTTGGTACATATCTGGATATTTCTTTAAACTTTATTACATATTGGGCAACCATCATATTGTCTATCTCCAATCAGTCAAACTCTTAAAATTTCTAGAATTGAATACCCTAAGAAAACTACTTCTTATAAAAGACCTTTCTAAATCATTTCCAAGTAAAGGGTGCATCATTCGGTGCTAGCTTTTTAAACTCCACATCCCACTAACCAGCTACCTCACCTCGTAACATGAAAGTGACAAAATTGACCTTTTCCCTATCAGGACACCTCAAGGTCTAATACACTTTCTCTATCACTTTTAACCAACTTTTAGCCTCCATAGGGTTAGAGGCTTTCTTGAATGCCAATGGAGAATACTTCTTGAAACCTATCAAAAGAATTCGAGGCTCCTGCTGGATCCTAGCACCTTGCTATTACTAAGCAATCCCCTGTTTCTACTATAATAGTTGTTGCTTGAATTATTGTTGTTGTTGTTAGATCAATTATTTTTATTGTTGCTGTTGCACCTCCACCATCCTCATAGTTTCTATTCTAGTAGCTGCTTGCTATTGTATTAGTAATTTCATAAGCTAGGAGATGCTAACTTGTTTACTAACATGAACTTCAAGTTCACTCGGAGTTCCCATGTCTAGAGTTCCTATCTCTGAAATGTCATCAGTGGGATTACTTGGGCATTCTTTCTAGTGCATACCATTGATCGGTGAGGGTGGGACATCTTCTTGCTAATCTAAGGGCTTCCAAGCACTAGAGACATCACTAAATTGGGCAGGCTTCCTAGCATGGCCACGTCAACTCGTACATGCCATGTAATCTTATACTAATCATTGTTAGCTTTCACATATCACTTTAGTCTAAATGACTTATACATGTCATGAATATGCCTCATATTAATTTACACAAACCTAGAGATCTACCCACATACACTCCCTTTGAACTATGTCCTAGGATCCTAAAGCATGAACTCTAATACCACTTTGCCATGCCTTAAACCAATCACTTGGGTCAACCATGTGACATGGCCATATGATCCCTTGAGCGATGCCCTAGAGATCATGTAAAGTCTAAAAAATGATGAAAGCTTGTTGGTCATAAGAATTGATTTTGATGAATAATAGAATATTTGAATATATAATATAACTAATGAGTTAAATAAGTTCATATTTCAGAAAATTTTAAAGTACTAAAAGAAAGGATTAAGGATAACAATTTTTTATATGAAAGATATATTTTTGAAGCTCCAAAAAAAGGAAAAGCTAGTGAAATTCAAGTAAAAATAGTATGTTGGGATGTGGAATTAAGGATTTTTTGAAGGATCAAAGTTCTAGCCCAGTATAAAAGAGTTTTAGCCTAGTACAAAGAGTTTCAATAGGCACGCTCCGAGCTGACTCAAATAAAAATTGAGTCAACTCGATAGGAGAAGCTGAAAATATAGAAGCTATGTTTTTGGAGACTGATAATCGAGTCAACCCAAATGGCAATGGAAATTGAGTCAACCATAATTATCTGAGTCGACTCAACGGTGCTCTACAGAAGGCTGATTTTCTAATGGAATAACAACCGAGTCAACTCCAACAATCTGAGCCAACTTAATAGTGAAAAAAAAAGATAGCTTTTGTGAACTGAGATCGAGTCTACTCATTTAAGGCCCGAGACTCAAATAGAATCTGAGTTGACTCAACAGTGATCCAAGTCAACTTGAGGACTATTGACAAACATAATAGCTAGTTTTATAGAAATTCTAGAATGATTTAGATTTGAATCTAATGGCTCTATTTTATTCTCCAATAGCTAGAAATATCATTTTGACTCTGAAAACATGTTCAGACCTCACCAAACTTGTTAAAGGATAGATAACCTATCATAAATAATTACTGATATATAGAAAAGTGTTTGGCTAAGATTCGATCATTTATTCAAGGCACATAATGCCAGATAGCTAGGAGTCAATCACTTATTCAAGATACAGGATGCCAGATAGTCAAAAATCGATCACTTATTTGAGTTGATCATTTATTTGATAGCTAAGAGATAATTACTTATTTAAAGCACAGGATATTAGATGGTCAAGAGCTAATCACTTATCTGAAATACAGAGTGCTCAACTACTCTTCGAACAGGTACCGATGACTTACCTGAACTAAGTACAAAGTTCTATAACTTCATTTAACAGGAAGCATATATCTTAAAAATTATTAGAGCCATTATGACAAGGTTGGTACAGTGATTATCAAAAAGTATAACGGACCATTTAATAAACAACTTCATAAACTGACCTCTTAATGTCCTAAGTGACTTCATAACTTTCTTAATGGTTTAACTTCCTAACCAACTTGACCATAAATCTTTATAAATACGAGATCGAGGGAAACTCTAGGGGACATCTCACACACACTCACACTCTCTCTCCATTTTTGTCTTACTATTCTCCCTCTCTAAGCTGACTAAGCATCGGAGGGTTCCTCGTTAGAGAAATCCTATCAATTTTTCTAATATCGAGAACTTCTTTTGCTGGTCAAGAAGTTGATCAAGTCCACTTTTAAAGTCATTGACCAGTTTCTTGAAGATCCTCAAGAGCCTGAAAGCCACACCAGCATAACCAGCTTATCAAGCTTGGAGAAATGCAGTAACTAATTAGAGTAGAGGAAGGGCCTTGCTGAAATATTTTTAAAAAATGAAGAGAGAAAGACCTCCTCTCAACCCAACTCTTCAATGACGATCTTCTCAAAATGCTCCCAATACAGTAGAAGTTGAGGAAAGAAATCCTTAACATATTCCTACTACCGATCTAAGGACGGACACTCTAATTGAGTAGGTCCACTACTGGTAAGTGCTATCCATCTTCTTCAATAATCTATCATCTGATCTCCTGCTCCACTAAATGAATCATTTCAATAGAACCACCCGTATCAGCCAGGTGGTGATGGCAGAAGTCATTAACCTCCCTATAAGGAGAGAAATCCAACAATCAATTTCTCCTTAAGAAAGAAGAAACCACCGCCATCATATAATATAGGATTTTCAAGAGGATTCAACCCTAGTGCACCCTTCAAATCATCACTCTTAGCAAGGAGATGATATCAAAAAAGAAGGTCTAGGAACTAAAGGCTAAACTTGGAGAAATCTATATGGGAGATTGCCACCAAAATAATTCCCAAGCCTTCAACACTTGGTCCCCATTTCTAAAAAAGTGATAAATGAGTTGATTCACCATTAGTTAAAGATACCATCAATCGAGCCCTATAATGGCTTTACTAATCTTGTTGACCATCTAGAGGGATACAAAGTCTTCATAAGGATTCAAAGCATATCTGATGCCTTTTATTGTTGACTCTGTTATTGATTTTGATGATAAGCAAAATGGTTAAGTATAAGTTGAGTACTAATGATTTCTTTGAAGTATGTTTCTATAGAAAAAGGTGCTCATCAATTTGAAAAATATTGTTTGATTGAAGAAGTCAAAGTTTAGATTAAAGATCTGCTCAAAAAAGACTTGAACAGTTGAAAATTGCTTGAATTGATACTTGAGTTCAACATAGACTTGATTCAGTACAAGTTCAACTATTTATGTGAAGATCTCAGTGAAGTGTTGACACATGACACCAAGTATCGATACATGACAGTGAAGTGTCGACTCAAGCCGGTACACAAGAAAAGTTTCAGATGGCATGGTTGAAGTGTCAACACATGGACTTGAAGTGTCGACTCAAAGTGTCGACACATGGATCAGCTCATCGCCTGAGATTTTTAGGTTATAGAACTTGCTGAAGATGAAGATCTTGTGAAGTGTCGACACATGGATGCGAAGTATCGACTCATAGTTTTGACTCACCTGAAGAAGTGTCGATACATCTGAGATTTCCAGAAAGCTACATTGAAGGTATTTGAACTAGGTATCGACTCAAGAAGTTCAAGTGTCAACCTGAAGTATTGACTCACAGCATCAAGTGTCGACACATAGAGTTCTAGGAACAGTAACTGCTAGTTTTTCAAATGCAGAACTCGTCCCTCTTGGCTCCCAACGGCTAGATTTTCGTGTCTAACGGCTAGAAACTAGATTTGAGACCTTGGAAAGGTATTTATATGATCCAAATCAAATCAAAAGTATAATTATTGAAGAGTTTGAAAAAGAAAGAACCAAGAGAAAAGAAAAGAGAGTATTCACTCCTATTCATTGAAGTTAAACTACTTTCAAGTAAGAAAAAGCCTTCAAGCATTCAAGAGACTTCAAGAGCATTAAAGATCAATCATTCTTGAGCAATCAAAGAGACTTCATCAAGTTGAAAGTATCACAACAACGAGCTCCAAAGAGATACCCGCTTTTTATTAGAAAGCTTTTATTGTTTCATTACTTCAAAACTATATTTGTTGTAAGGGTTCTTGGTTAGCCTATTGCAAAACCAAGGGAGGTTATTGGTGAGCCTTTGAAAACCAATTAGGTTCTTGGTTAGCTCGCAAAACCAAGGGAGGTTGGTGGTGAGCCTTAAAATCATTTAGGTTCTTGGTTAGCCCATAAAATCAAGTGAGGTTTTGACTTATGAGCCTTTTGAAAACAAGTCGAGTTTTGATTAGTGAGCCCAGAAAACTAATTAGCTGTAATCGGTTGAGATTATAGTGAATTTCCAAGGAAATCTTAGGGAGTGGATGTAGGTGCATTGGATAGCACCGAACCACTATACTTCCTTGTGTTTGTGATTGCTTGTCTTCTCTATTTGTTCTTACTTTTATTGCTTTATATTTCTACTGCACACTTACTTAAGAGCACTTCATTTGCATTCATAGTACTTGGTTAATTGTTGGATTGGATCACACACTATTGCATTCCATTCAAATAATTTTTTAGAGACCCAATTTACACCCCTCTTGGGTTGCTTACTGGGCAACAAGTGGTATCAGAGCCCTGTTCTCAGTTTATAGGTCTAACTGTCTTGAGTAAAGATCTATGACAACCCCTATTGGTACTAGTGTAGTTGAGGGACAAGCCTTAAATAGACCTCTATTTTTCAATGGATCAAATTATAATTATTGAAAAACTAGAATGAGAATATGGTGCTCGTGCCATGGCAGTCAGACTTCATTCCTGGAAGAAGCCCAGTGAACCGCACAGTCGTGTGGATGAGGTTGCCTGAACTCCCCCTGGAATACTGGGAACCGTCAGCTATCATGGCCATGGCTGGAGAGGTAGGTAAACCTCTTTCCTTGGACAATTTCACAGATCTTATGTGGAAGACTGGCTTCGCTAGAGTCCGCATGGAGATTGATGCCTCTAGACCATTGCTGCCGGGAGTCTTGATCCAGGGAAGAACCTCAGTGTTATAGTAGCAATTTGTTTATGAGAGCCTACCACCGGTCTATTTTCGATGCGAAAGAATGGGCCACGCCATTGATGGCTACCAATTTTAGGAGGAATAGGGGAGGTCTACAGCCTCTACTCCAGTGCTGTCCTCGGAGAACTTCGTCAATGTTCAGGGGGCTCAGGCCACTGAGGCTCCGGGGTCCAATGATTCACGGGAGGGGGAGATTCTAACATTTGGTCTTTGGTTGACAATGGTGAGGGTGCACCCAGGCCGTCTGGGAGGGATCCCTACCAAAGTTGATGCACCGGCAGACCGAGGTAAGGCCCTGGCTTCATCTCCTGACCCACCCTTTCCCTCTCCTTCAAGATCATCTCCCACTAGGCACTCCTCAACTCCCACCTCACCGCTGGACTCCGAAGGATGGCAAAAGCCAGCAAAGGTGGTGAGGAGGAAGTCGCCGGCTGCCACGGCATCGGATCAATCTGACAGCGATAGATCACTGAAGGAGGTTGGGGGGAGCTTTTTCGCAGTGTTGGCGGATAGCATGCAGCTCCTCCCTCTGGAAGAAAGCCACCGGGACCATCATATGGTGGACTTTGGCATGGTTTCCCTTAAGCGAAGCCGAAGCCTATCCAGATCGTCTTCCCCATCCTCTTTGAAGCGTGCAACTGCATCATCAAACTAGGTATGCCCTCCTAAACCCTCTGTGAATGCTGCTGAGGGTGCAACTTTGGGAGCCACTGCTGTTCCTTCTTCTTCTTTGGGGTTGAATGAGAATAGGAAGAGGGAGAAAAAAGAATGGCGTTGTGTGGAGCGTAAGGCTGGGTTGAACAAGAAGGAGGGAGCCCAAGCGGGGGAGAGTTCTAGGGAGGGTGGGGGAACCCTATTGGGGGGGGGATCTTGCTGGGGGTTCCTCCCAGTCTAGAAGAGAGGTAGTGGGGAAGGGACCGGAGGTGCCTGCTTTGACCTCCCACTCAGTCCGAGGGGTGGGAGGTGGGTCTGTGGGGGAGAAAGTGTTCATGGGAGGAGAAGGGTCCACAGGGGAGGGCAAGCGAACAGGGGGTGAGCAAAGGGACAAGCTGGAGGTGAGGGAAGGGGCTCTTCGACAAGTTCATGGGCAGCGTGTGCAGGTGGGGGAGGGAGCTGGGAAGTTCCCTCATTTGAAAGTTCTTGCGAGGAAGTCGGCAGCGGACTTGCAGGGTTCATCAGGCGACTCAATTCAACAGGCCGATGCAAATTGGGGTGAAAAACTTGTCTCAACTCCGAGCAAAGGTGAAATGGAGCTGTCAGGGGGAAAGGGAGCAGGAGAATATTCCAAAGCTGGAGATCAGGCTGCCAAATCTCTTTTGCCTCCAGCTAACGTAATCTCTGACCAGGGGGGCATGTGCCTGTTTATGAAAGGGTCAAACTGGCCCTGGGGTTGACTAGAGAAATAAGTGGCAGGAAGGAGGGCGACCCTCAACTCTGACTTATACCTATGAAAACTTTTATCTGGAATGTAAGGGTGGCAAAAAAACCTTCCTTTTTATCTACTTATGGAGACAAGGATCTTGGGTCCTAGTCTTGACAGTCTTAGGCGTCGTCTTCCTAGGGACAGGGGTTTTTACTCTGTGCCTTCCCAGGGACTGGCTGGGGGCATCATTGTCAATTGGGATTCTACGACTGCCAGGGTAGATGTCTTTCACAGATCTTCTCAGCTGGTGGCTATTGTCGTCTCTGAACCGGACCGTCCCTCCTAGCTTCTCTGTGATGTATATGCAAGTACGTCTCATAGAGAGCGAAGATTGGTCTGGGAAGAGGCGTCTATTTTAATTGATCAGGGGATCCCTACTATTGTGGCGGGGGATTTCAACATTATTAAGAGGCTGGAGGACAAGCATGGAGGTAAACCCTTTCACCCGGATGTTGGAACAAGGAAATTTTCCACCTTTTTCCAGGAAAATGGCCTCATTGACTTAGGCTTTGTGGGTCCTCGTCGCACTTGGTCCAATAACCGTACGGGGCATGCCAAAGTGTGAGAGAGGCTGGATAGATACTTTGCTATGCCTTCATGGCTTTCTCTTTATCCAGATCATACTGTGAGCGACCTGAGTAGGATTGCCTCTGATCATACTCCTATTCTCCTTTCTATGACTGCCCCCCCTTCCAGATCGAGGCCTTTCAGATTTGAGAAGTTTTGGTTTTCCTATCCCAAGGCCAAAGACATTGCTAGGGAGGTCTGGAGAATGCCTATCTGGGGGGATGCGGCTTATAGGATTTCTAGGAGATTGGAGCTCCTGAGGAAATGCCTTCTCTGGTAGAATAAGGTGGAAGTTGGCAACCTTCTCAACCAAATCAACAAGGCTGAAGCTTCCATTCAGGCTCTGTAGATCAAGGAAGATACCCAAGGCTATTTATCTGATGATGACCTTCATGCTCTTCGCACTGCTCTTGCTCGCCATCATACCCTTCTTCAGAACCAGGAAGTCCTCTGGAGACAAAAATCCAGGATATAGTGGCTGAGGGAGGGGAACAGGAATACCCGATTTTTTCATCATGCCACTATCATCAGGAGACATACCAATACAATCCGGGCTCTTTATTCCGACCACAATGGATGGATGGAGGATGGAGCTGATATTCGGAGGGAATTCCTCCAGTACTTCGTGACCAGGTGGATTGATCCTATTCCAACTACTACTTATATTTCTTCTGTTTCCCCCCAGACTTTAGTTTCTACTCTTCAGAATTATGTACTTCTAAATCTGGTAACTGAGGACGAAGTCAAATCTACTCTGTGATCCTTGGTAGAGGATAAAGCTCCTGGCCCTGATGGTTTCCCTCCCTTCTTCTTTCGGTCATTCTGGGAGATTCTGAGGATTGACATGGTTGCTGCTATTCAACTCTTTTTTAATACGGCCACCATGCCCCTCAAATGGAAGCAGACCTATATAGCTCTTATTCCGAAGCGTCAACATCTATCTTTGCCCTTACATTATAGGCCCATAAGTCTCTGCAATACTCTTTATAAAGTTTGTGTTAAACTTTTGGCGAACAGGATGAGTCTGATTCTTCCTAAGCTTATTAGCCCAGAACAAGGTACTTTTATTGGGGGCTGCAATATCACTGATAATATTCTAATTGCTCAGGAATTTATGCACGATCTTCATCATGCATCTCGGCGGCACAGTCTGATGGCTATTAAGCTGGATATGGAAAGGGCTTATGACTGCGTCGACTGGACTTTTTTGATCAAAGCTCTAGAAGACTTTGGGTTTCAATCATCATGGATTTCTAAAATAATGGCTTGCATAAATGCCCTAACTTTCTCTATCCTAATCAATGGATCTCCTACGGAATTCTTTCAATCTTTCCATGACCTCCAGTAAGGTTGTCCTCTGTCCCCCTATTTATTTATCATTTGTGCTGACTTCCTTTTCAGATCTCTTTCTGAGACGGTGCTGAATTCTCAGATCCACCCATATACTTCCGGACTGGGTGCTTTCCCGATCTCCCATCTATTATTCACGGATGACTATTTTTTACTTGGCTGGGCTTCCCTGGCTAATGCAGGGGGATTCAGGAGAATTGTTCAGCACTACTATTATACTTTGGGCCAGAGGGTAAATTTCCAAAAATCTGGGATTTATTTCAGCCCCAATACTACCTCAACTATCCGTTCTAAGATTATTGATATGCTGGGTATTCAGGAGTGACATGGCCCTCTATATTATCTTGGTATACCCATTTCTGGCACCAGGCTCACCACGCATGATTGTGCCCCTTTATTGGCATCAGTTACAGACAGGATTGTGGGATGGTAAGCTAGATCGCTTTCAGCGATGGGCAGACTTACTCTTATCCGCTCTGTTCTCGCTTCTCTCCCAATTTATATGCTCTCCAATGCTTTTATTTCTAGGGGTGTTATCGCCAAGGTAGAGCAGATGATTCGTTCCTTTCTCTAGAACTCCTCCTCCGATCGGAGGAGGATACATCTTATGAGCTGGGATATCGTTTTCCGTCCGACTCATACTGGTGGATTGGGTATTCCTTCTCTTCTTGAGAGGAGAGAGGCTTTCTTGACCAGGCATGCTTCCAGATTCTTCTTATGTCCGGACACTACATGGTCTTCTTTCATAAGGGCTAAATACGGAGAGATTCCTATGTATCTCGATGACTGCCCTCACCCCACCAGAAAGTCATCGGCCGTCTGGTGGGAGGTGCTTGCCAGGGCCCCGATCATCATTCCTCAGCTTTCCTGGGTGGTGGGAGATGGCTGATCCATTAGGTTTATGCATAATCCCTGGATATCGGACATTCCTTTGATCAGGTGGCCCACCTTCATATCGGTTCTTACACCCTCTTCCATTACCGTTGCTGATCTTCGGAGGCCAGGGATTGCCTCGTGGGATAAGGAGCTTGTTCTGTCCATATTTGGGGACATTCTCGGCTTCAGGGTCCTGTCCATTCCCCTTCTGGTTCATCCATGTTCAGACATCAGAGTTTGGCAACATACGACGTCGACCCGTCTGCCCATCTCTGATCTCGTACCTAGGCCTGCTTTTGACCAGCACTCTTCTAGGAGCTATCGCTGGATCTGGACTTTACCCGTTCACCCCAGGGTTTCTCTTTTCATCTGGAAACTCGGTTGGCATTGCCTTCCTACACGCGAGCTTATTATTTCCAGGGGTATCCATATCACTTTCGATTGTCCCTGTTATGGGACTCTGGCCGAGTCACAAACTCATGCTATCTTCCTATGTGGCCGAGTGAGGATGATTTGGGCATTGGCTGGCCTTCATGACATTTCAGCCCAGCACGACCACATAGTTGATGTATTTTATCAGCTGTTGCGGACGGCTCCTATCATCCATGTTTCTTTTATTGCTTATCTGGCATATCATATTTGGATTTCCAGAAATGACCGGATCTTTGCATCCTTGAGGTCTTCACCTAGGATGCTGGTTGAGAGAGCCAGGATTGCCGCGATTGAGTATTGTAGGACCACACTCATGCCGGCTAAGATATGGGGTTCCTTTTTCGCTCGTTGAGCGGCTTGGAGGGTTTTTATTTCCTGGGAACCCCCTCCTCCGCCTTTTGTCATTGTCAGTTTTAATGGGAGTCTCCGCTGCAGGATGGGTGGAGCGGGATTCATTATTAGGGACTCTCGTTTGGGGTTCCTCGCTGCTGGAGGTATCCCCCCCTCATCAACTCTTCCATACCAGCCCTCAAGCTTTACGCAACATGGGCGGGTATTAGATATGCTCGGCAGGTCCTCCGACTTGATCATCTCATTATTGAGGGAGACTCTGCCACCGTCATATCTTGGATTACACGGACCTCTTCCATGCATGTGGCTCACCCTATAGTCAGGGACATTAGATTCATGTTAGAGGGATGCCACTCTCTGACTATTAGTCACATTTTCAGGGAGGCTAACTCAGCTGCAGACTGGGTAGCCTCCTACATTGCTCAGCATACAGGATCTGTTTTATGGTCTGATTAGCACACTGTCCCTGTACAGCTTAGAGATATTATATTTGCTGACTCCTTAGATTATATTAATCTTCGTTCAGTGCAATGAATACACTATTTTATCAAAAAAAAAAAAAAGGTGAGGGAGGGATATCTTCTGCAATGAAGTTCTTAACTTCCAAGCCAACAGCATTAGCATAATTGTATCGAAAGGACAATGGCAATAAAAAAGATAATTTGTGAAATAACTCAAGTATTTTTTTCTTGAGAAATATACAATCATTATGGGTAGTTAATAGATTGGATTGGGTTGGTTTGGCTGTACTAATAATTCTTTTAAATCAATCATTGTGAGTCTTACTTTTGTTATTAATTATCTTCTTATTCTGGTCAAGTAATTAAGTGTGCGATCAAGACGATTGGGAGGCCCAAAAAAAAATCATCACCATTGTTTCTTCTTGCATTTGACGTGCCAATTGTGGAGGATCAGATATCTTAGCATCAGCAAACATTTATTTATCTTACCACAAACATTTAATTGTTTTGCCAATCTTTTTTTTTTTCCAATGAGTGCTCATATTTTTATTAATAAGAAGTTGGAACCAAACAAAGTCATTAATTATTAAATGCATTCCATTTATTAGTTATTTTTTTCATTCTATTTTTAAAGAAATTATCTATTATTCCATTACATAAATTAATGTTGATATTATTTTTATCTCCATGCACATCTTATAAGTATCATTCTTGTTACTACTAATGGTTTAGGAAATAAAAGCACTGTATCCTGCCATCCCATTCAAGAGGATTAAAAATCAGGGCAC
The DNA here is from genome assembly GCA_021397845.1 of Areca catechu. Classification (NCBI taxonomy): domain Eukaryota; kingdom Viridiplantae; phylum Streptophyta; class Magnoliopsida; order Arecales; family Arecaceae; genus Areca; species Areca catechu. The sequence continues at coordinate 74,311,941 of CM038049.1, read as the reverse complement.
TATAAAATATTGTACGGGACATGCTTCCTATTTTGCACATTTTTCTTAATACTAGTTTTTTTAAAAAAAATTAAAGGTCAAAAACTCCTACTATCAGAGTCGCTAGTCTAGTAATTAAAACAATATATAATATATAATATATATATATTATTCATTTTCTTCCTTATTTTCTTAATATACCTTTTAGTATTATATACTATGTGGCCAAGTGATACAAACTAAGTAAATTATTTATTAAATAAGTCAATACACATTTGAAGATAAATTGATACATAATTTCTAGAATATAGATTTCACCAATACATAGTATATAACTAGATAATACATACTTAAAAAATTAGTTATATAGCAATCTAATACATATATCTAAATAAATTGATATATAATTTTTAAAATATTATATTTATCAATATATATACAAAAAAAAAAAAATATTAGCACATCCTCCATCGCCAATACTTTTAGCGACCGCTCCCCGTTGCTAATAGACTATCGCATAAAGCCCTATCACAACTAATCCTTATTAAAAATGATTTAAAAGCCATCACGAAAATGGGTTATTAGCGATAATATAAGCAACGACATAGTCCATCACTAATAATATTTTAATTTCTAAAAAAATTAAAAAAGTTATTAGCATCCATAAAAATCCTTCGCTAAAAAAATATTGGCAATAAGTTTTTAGCGATGGCAAATCCATCATCAACACCGTTGCTAATAATATTTTAATTTTTTTAAAAAATTATAACTATTTTTTAAAAATCTATTTTAATTTTTATAATAAATAATTAAAGTTCTTAAAATAATTAATAAGCATAATTATAAATAAAAATTTTAATTATATTATATTAAAAAGTATAAATTATAAAATTATACTGCTAAAAAAATAAATATATACTATCAAAATAAAAATAAATCATTCATCATCCTCGTCTTCCTCCTCCTCATCATGCTGAATGTCCTCTCTAGTAGAAGATGGATGAGAGCCAGTATCCCAGCATCCTGTAACAAAAAATAAAATATTATTAATAAATTTTTAAATATAAAAAATAAAATAAGTAAAAAATTTTATTAATAGTCTTACATGTTGTGATGACTATCACGATGAGACTACTTGCTCATGCAAACACGAATCCCAGAAAGTGTCAATGATCAAAACATGTATGGCATCTCGAATGCCCTAAGATTGCTGGACAAATACCCGAGTTAAGTATTTAAAATGAATAATTAATTAATAAATCAATTTAGCATCAAATTAATAACTAATAATTAAATTTTGTTAATATAAATAATTTAACTTTTAATGATGTCTCTGATATTGTCGCTATCGCTAATAGTCAATAAATCTCATATTTACCAAGGTCTGAAAAAAGAGTGATTATTGTTCCACTAATCTAGAACAACAATCTAGCCTCAATGCTCATCACAGGCCACCTTGGTTGAAATTTTTATTATCATCAGTATTTAGGATAAAAATTTAATAAAATTTTATGAAAAAATCACTCAAAATATTTTTAAAAGATGTTAAAATAGGAATAAAAAATAGAAATAGATTCAAATGTCATAACCAATTCACTTAGAAAAAAGAAAATTGCAAATAGTGATCATTGAATGCCACAATCAAATAAAAAAGAATCCAGCAAAGTATAGAAGAGAATAATACCAAAATTAGAGTTCTAGCAAGACAACTAGATAAAATAAAATAAAAAGAAAAGTTGAGATATGAAACACTTCATAATATTTCCATAGTTAGAAGTAATGGAAAAATAACAATTAATGTATATCCTGGCTTAAGTTGTTCAGCAGTACCAGTTGCAGATAGAAGCGCTCATCAAACCTTAATCTAGGAAGGGGCCCTCACGATACGGCGTGCTAAGCACGGGGAGGGGGCCGCATGGCATATGGAGCCCAATGTAAGGAGAGGGCCAAACAGCATGGTGAGATCTCGACATGGGGAAGCATAGGGAGGAGGAAATCGATGATCAAGAGGTGAAGAGTAGGATCTGGTGGGTGAGGGGAGGGGGCAGCACCACACGGGGAGCTTGATGCAAAGAGGAGGCTACCCAGCATAGGGCTTCATGATACAGTGAGCTAGATGCGAGGAGGAGGGAACTAGCGGGATGGTGAGGCAAGGCCGAACAACATGGGAAGGAAGCCGCACGGTGTAAGGAGGGGGCCGAACTATTACAAGGTTAATCGTTGCTAGGCCAAATCCATGCGGTGCCCCAATATCCCCTGCACAAAGGAGGCAGCCAATGCATGCCAGTAATAGAAAACTAATACAGCAAACAAGGCAATCATACAAAAGACACAAGAAAATGGCAAGGCAACATACTCAAATGTGTAATGGCAAAAATAATGCTTTTATTACTAAAATGAAAAGATTGCAAGCAATGCAACTACCGCTAAACCTATCCTAAGGATTAAGGAGGTAAAGGAGGCAACAATGAACCACAAGAATCCTTAAGAAAACAAGTCCATGATTGTTCTCGCTCACCCTCCCAACACCATACAAGCGGGGCATCTTGCCTAATCCCACCTCGAGGGTTCCAAGGTATCGAGGAGATATATTTTTTGGCTCATCGCCGAAAGCCCCGATACAAGAAAAAAATCCAAAAACTAGCCAAAACATGAAAAAAATGCCTGAGCGGTAATTATTCATGATATATATTTATGAAGTATGTACATGATCGTGTCAAAGACCATGGCTAAACAAAATTCTCGACAAAATAGCCCTGATAGACTCTCCCACTTGACCAGGTCGACATCCCCATCGATGTGTTTCATTTGTATGCTTCAACCCGATCCTTCTCATGCCGCAATGAGTCCTCTAGCTCCTAGCTTACTTGTAACTTGGAAAGTCCTTTTCACTATACCAAGTTCTCGATCATCTATATACTATATAGGTGATCGGATCCTCATCGTTCTCGTCGAGCTCAATGGGATCACCGTCCCGGACCAAAAAATTATAGTATCTGTCCGGTTGATGCGGTACTCTACCGGATCTCCTATTAATGGGTTTCGGGTGTGATCCGATCACAACCAGTTCTATGATGTCCTTAGAGTGTGCAGGTTCTTCTACTGGTTGAACTTCACCAAGTTCAATCTTAAAGGCTACAGTTCCTTCTCCAAGAAACTCCTTTTCCAAAAAGATAGCCCTAAGAGCAACGAACACTTTCTGTTCGTCCTCCAAGTAGAAGAAATATCCTTTTGTTTCCTTAGGGTACCCAATAAACAGGCACCGATCAGACCTAGGACCAAGTTTATCTGAGTCTAAATGCTTTACATAAGCCGGACAACCCCAGACCCGAAGGTGTGAAATTGAGGGCTTACATCCAATCCATAACTCATATGGAGTGGAGACATCAGACTTACTCAGAACATCATTCAGCAAGTAACAAGCTGTCTCAAGTGCATATCCCCAAAAGGACAGCGGCAGAGTTGAAAAGCCTATCATGGATCGAACCATGTCCAACAGGATTTGATTCCTCCTTTCGGACACACCATTCAACTGGGGTGTTCTTGGAGGAGTCCACTGAGAGAGAATCCCATTCTCCTTAAGATATGTCATGAACTCACCGGATAGGTATTCACCACCTCGATCAGATTGAAGGGTTTTAATACTCTTTCTAGTTTGTTTCTCCACTTCATTACGATATCATTTGAACATTTTAAATGACTCAGATTTATGTCTCATCAATAAGACATAACCATACCTTGAAAGGTCATCTATAAATGTAATGAAATATCTGTATCCACCTCTGGCACTAACTATCATGGGTCCGCATACATCAGTATATATGAGACTCAGAAGTTTTGTAGCTCGTTCACCTTTTCCAGTAAAATGTGACTTGGTCATTTTACTAAGCAAATAGGATTCACAAGTGGGAGTGAGTCGGAATCACTGACCTCGATGAGGTCTTCTTCACAAGTGGGAGTGAGTCGGAATCACTGACCTCGATGAGGTCTTCTCCTCACAACTTGTTTATCCTATTTTAGTTAACATGACCTAGCCTATAGTGCCATAGATACAGGTCACTGACATTTTCTATCCTTGGGCATTTGCTAGACGTGTACATTATATTAACAGGCCGTGACAAAACAAAAATGCCATTATTTAACTTAGCTTTCATTATCACAAAGTTATTCACAACTTGGCAAAAATCTCCTTTTATTGAAAGTTCATAACCATAATTGGCCAATAGGCCTACAGAGATAATACTCATAATAAAACTAGGACAATAATGGTAGTCGACTAATTCGACAGTACTAGACTCAAAAACAAGACTCAGAACTCCGACCGCCAGTACTGGAACACGATTTTCATTTTCGACACTCAGGAACTGCTCCCCATCCTTGAATCTCTTGCTAACCTGCAGTCTCTACAACGAATTGCAAATATGAATAGGACTACCAGTATCCTATATCCAGTTAGCAATGTCATAAATAGAGAAATTACAATGTTTTATCATATAAATATCTTATCCAGCACCCTGCTGCTTTCCCTTTCTTGGCCTGTTCAAATCTAAGGATGCCTGATAAACAGGACAGTTCCTCTTCCAGTTTCCTTACTTCTTACAATAGAAGTACTCTGCACTAGTTTGATCAGTTTTTACTTTCTTGGCCTGACTTGGGCCAGGAGCACTCTGCACATTCTTTCCCTTACCTTTCTTCTTCCCTTTCTTAAAGGGATGACGACCTTTAGAACCTCCAACTAAATTCACCCCCCGTTATTCAATTGGTGGTCCTTCTCGTAAGTATGCAGCAACCCCATCAAATCATGGTAATTGACTGTAGGCTTATTCATTCTATAATGATCGAGAAAGTCAAGATAGAAGGAGGGTAGAGAATTCAGGATCGCATTCTTGTCGAGTTGCTCGTGCAAGGGACATCCGAGCTTGCCCAACCGTTCGATCATCTCAATCATGTACAATACATGATCAGTGACCAAACTGCCATTCCACATTTTGGCATTATAGATGGCACAAGATACTTTGTACCGCTCCACATCATCTGGCATGTTGAAAGATTCCTTCAACTTTTGAAGAATCTCTTCTGGCTGGGCCTCGTCGAATTTGTGACTGAACTCATAGTTTATCGCCACCAACATTTTACATCGGACAGTAGTCCGATCAGAAATCGACTTCAAATAAGTGTCCCTGACCGAACTCCGAGCATTGGTAGGAGGGATTTCAGGTGCTGGATCTGTTGTCATATAAAGGATCCGCTCGTGCTCTAGGACTATCCTCAATTTTTGATACTTGCTATCGAAATTGGGATCCTTTAACTTTTCGCTATTGAGAAGTGACCGGAGTGAAAGGTTTGAAGATATATGAAAGAAAAATTAAGATCAAATTAGTATATGAATTAATCAATTAAACCAAAAGACTCGGACTTTAGTCTAAAGGTCCCTCCCACTAATTTTTTAATTTGGGAGCCTCTAACTCCAATCCATAAAATCATCATTTCATAGTGGGTACTGAAATCTAATAGACCATGTATGAGCTCGACTTTGGCTGGCTCACCCATATGTGCCTAAAGGTAGGTTCTCTAACCAATTGCTTCCCTAAGCAACTTCCAGTAATAAATTTTGTCCCACAAAATCCCCAATCGGCCTTGGGGCCTCCTATTGCGGGTCTCTAGTTAGGTCCAACCATTAATATGACAAATCCGATGCTTCCAGCTAATGAATGATCAAGCCCGACTTTGGCCGACCCACCTGATCACCATTAAGAAGGTTGCACTGAAGCATCATCTATGGGAGAGTAATCCCAGTAACCGAATGCACACCCATTCTTTGGAACTGTCGATGTACACCTAACTAAAGGACTCATTACTAACCCACTTAATGGGAGGCTAAGACACCATCAACTCAATGGCTTAGTCTTTTTCAAGACCTAATAATTTTAGAGGATTTTAATTAAATTGTGATAGAAGAATAGAGAGAAGAACATGGATCAACCTCCCACTGATCAAATCAATTCTCGGGAGGGTTGAATTAAATTCAACAAGTTGATCCATGGGCACCTAAAGATCAAACAGACTGATCAACTTGGATGACATGGGTTAACTCGAATCAATAAGCTCTTCTAATCAATTCTGGTTGACCGGATTGGCCAGGTAGGTGAGATCATGGGTGAGTATCCGCCATCAACCATCTTTCCTAGACACCAACCAAATAGGCCAGGAAAGAGGTAGCCTCATGCTGCCATGATCAAAACTGCCAAACCTGCCTAGACACCAATCGATTTACCAGACTTGATTAGATCAGCCTAAGAACTCGGGCTTTCCACAGAGCCACTAATTATATCCATTTTAGAAGAATGGACTAACCCATCTAACTATTAGATAAATACTAAAGAGAAGGTCCTTAATCAATATTTGATTAGTTCTCTTAAGTCCAATTCAACTAACCTTAGGTCTAACCTAATTAACGGACCCAATCAGATAGCTAACCTAATTAACCCAGATGGCTTATTCAAATGACATTAGGTTTCATAAACCCTAATTTGGCTTGTCATTTAATTAATCTTTCAATTCATAATTGTTAGATTATAAGCCAACATTTAATTAAAACATTTTAAATTAAATTCATGTAAAACCCTTTTACATCTTTCATGCATCGTATCTAGTCCTATCATATCATTTATAATATTGCAAGCCTAAAACTTTTAGGCATGCCAATGTATAATCATGTATCAGGATTAGAACATTTTTAATATCATAGGTTTCCTTTAAGGATCCTTCTGAAAAGGTCAACACAGACGAACCGCCTCGTGCCATAGAAAATTAGGGGTTTTAATCCCTGATTAATCTGGACACACGCCCATGGTGAAGGTCTCAACTAGGTTCCGAAAAGTAATCCCTAATACATGAAATCATGATATGCTACACAGGAACCTGTGGCTCTGATACCAGAGAGTAGGTATTGCATAATTAAAAATTTTTAACATGCATACGGAAAAATCTATTAATGCACAGGATCTAACATAAACATGATGCATGTAACTGAAACATAGGCATGTATAGGCAATTGCAAAAATCATAAACAATATGATAAAATATAGATCTAAATATGCATGATTAACAAAAAGTAAATCACATACCTTGTATAGTTTCCTTTAACAGCAAATCGATGCAGCCGGTTGAACTCCTTCAACAGCAAATCAGATCTACAACTGCAAGAAGAACGGAAGAGATCGATCCAATCTCTCAAGGTGTCCAAATGTGCATCCTCTAGAGTATCCACGAGTGGGCTCTTGCTGATCCAACTCCCGGATGGATGCTAGTCCTCCAGGAATCCAAAAACAGGTCATGGCAAAGTGGAGCAGGGAAAGCCAATAATCATCATGGACGGCCTTCTCCAAGACCGCCCAAACACCACCAAGAGCACATAAAAGGAAAACTAAAAACCAAGGAAGAAATACATAGAATGCTAAACGAATTTCAGTGCTCATATCTTCATCCCAAAACATGCTCTGCTCTTCTCACTTCCCATCTCATCCATCGCATGCCCTGTTCCGCCTTTTCTCACGCATGCCTTGTACCTCTCTTACTCTCATATACCCTGTTTTCTTCTTTTTCATCCTTCCTCCCTCATGGCAGCAAACCCTGTTCCTCTCCTCTCTCTCTCGGCAAGCCCTATGGCCTTACATCTTTCCTTTTTTTATCTCACGGCCTGCAACCCCGAAAAATAACCAACAAAGAAAACCATGAAGACGTGAATACACTGTGAGAAAAAAGACCGGATAAAAACAAACTCTCTTTGAAATTGTTTTTGATCGATTTTAAAATCTAAGAACTCTCTGGCTGGATGAGAACAACATCACCATGAAAATAGGGATCGTGAGAACGAAATGAAGTGCGAGAGAAAACACCGAGAGAGAGAGTCCGGATAAACCCATGAATCCCATGAAGACACCATGAGAGAAGCCATATAAAATCCAAACTCTTTTGGATAGGCTAGGATCGGTTTCAAACACAAGGAACATCAAGGGAAGAGTGCAAAAGCAGCATGAAAACAGAATCTGAGAGATTGGAATGAAGTGTAGGAGAAAACATCAAGAGAACCCCAGCTTCATCCGATCGAATTCATGCGGTGCAAATCCCATACACACGGTAAAAACAGGGAAGCAACAACATGGGAAATCTGGATAAAAAACCGTGTAAACAACCAAGTATAAAACCAGTTCAACAAAAAACCAAAAATCGGTTCAGCCAAAACCCCAATCCGACCAAACCCGATTAGTAAGAAAACCAGGTCCAATCCTAGTCTACCAGGAATAATTCCTGGTTGACCCAAACCAATCCTAGTCGATCCAAATCAGACCAGGTTGACCAGAAAAAATCCAATGTATGCTCAATCAATCCGTTTGACCTTAATACTTAAATGATTCCCAATCGTTGATCGGTTCCTGGATCAGGAAGAAATCCTCTATGATGTGTGATCTCATAGGTTCGAACCTAAACGGTAGCACTGGAACACTTCCAGTACAAGCACAAGATACCATCTAGCAATGGGTCCCGGCGTTCGGATAGGTCAAAGATGCGAGAGCAATCTATCGAACCTCTGGCATATGGTTACCGTATAATTCATCTCTTTAACCTCCAATGCTCAAGATGACCTAGGGTTAGACTGCCAACCTTAACTGAGTCAATCCATAACATGTCTCAACCTCGCAAGTCTAGTGACTCCTTACTGGGACTTCCCCGGCCAAGGATTTGCTAAATTAAGACACTGTGAGACATTCAATCAAGCAATTTGGATAGTTCAATTCCATCTTGGTTCACCACTGCTCCACAAGTACTTTCCTGTACTCAGAAACCTTCCATCATCGGATTAGAAATCCGGGTAGTCTGGCACCAAAGCACAGGGAGTTGCTTGCAAGCTACCATGGTGACCTCAGGTCAGAGAGACACATATATCCATATCCAATTACGAGCAATCCTTTGGCAAAAAAGGAGCTCCATGGAGTTACATTCAATAAGATGTCACACATCCCACTTGCAGATCACATCAGTGTCACCACACTCCTTTGGTCAAGAGGACAACCAAACGATGCGAACCACAACAACCTACACTTGATACATTGTCGTCCTGTACAATGTATCCTTTGGTTGTGAACATTTTTAAAGGACCACTCGATATATCCTCTCTGTATCGAAGTTAGTGCAGTCCTAAGGACTTCATCACATAAATAGAGTTCATTACAGGAAAATGAATAATGTGATGAGCTGCCAAAATAAAATTTTATTAATTCATATACAAATTACAATACTGAGCACAATCGCCTATAGCCTAGGCGATTGGCTTTGGGACACAATTCCCAACAATTTGGAGTACAAAGAAGTAGGTCAATTCACCCATCAGGCTCATTTCAAATTCGTTCTACATAAGCTCAGCAAATTCTCTACACAAATTTTCATTAGTTACACCAAAAATAATATCATCTACATAAATTTGTACAACTAACATTGCTTTTGCTTTTCTTTAAATGAATGAAATAGTATTAACATTTCCTCTAACAAAATCATTTTCAAGTAAGAACTTGCTTAATCTATCATACCATGCTCTAGGTGCTTGTTTTAAACCTTAAAATGCTTTATTAAGTTTGAAAACATGATTTGGAAGAGCATGATTTTCAAATCCTGGTGGTTGTTCTACAAAAACTTCTTCTAAAATAAAACCATTTAAAAATATAGTTTTTACATTCATTTGAAATAATTTGAAATCCATGTAACAAGCAAATACAAGCAATAATCTAATAGCTTCTAATCTTGCTACAGGTGCATAGGTTTCATCAAAACTATTCCTTCTTCTTGATTATATCCTTTAGCCACTAATCTAGCTTTATTTCTAATTACTTACCCTTTTTCATCTAGTTTATTTCTATAAACCCATTTAGTGCTAATAACTTGATGATCAGATAGTCTATTTACTAAGGTCCATACATTATTTCTTTCAAATTGTTATGCTCTTCATGCATTGATATCATCCAGTTAGGGTCATTTTTAGCTTCTTCTATATTATATTGTTCTACTTGTGAAACAAATGCTAGGTAATCATGTGCTTCTCTAAGTGATGACCTAGTCCAACACCTTGTAGAGGATCACCAGTAATTAAATATTTAGGGTATGAAGTTATATATCTCCATTCTCTTGGTAAATTACCATGATCTTTACTGACCATTTCTTCTCCTTATTATGTTTGTTTGTCCTATAGGCTCATGTCCTCCATAGCTTTATCGATTGTACCTGCATCATTATCAATGCACTCTTCTTTTCTAGAAGGTGAGGGGTTAGATTTATCAAAGATAACATGAATAGATTCTTCAATAGTCAATTTTCTTTTATTAAATACTCTATAAGCTTTGCTAGGAGTTGAATAACCAAGAAAAATTGCTTTATCAGATTTAGCATCAAATTGTCCTAGATTATCCTTTCCATTGTTCAACATAAAGCATTTACAACCAAAAACATGAAAATAATGAATACTAGGATTTCTATTATTCCAAAGTTTATAGGGGGGTTTCTTTAAAATAGGTCTTATCAAAGCACGGTTCAAAATATAACGACGGTGTGCACAGCTTCTGCCCAAAAGTACCTTGGAAGATTGCCTTCTCATAACATAGTTCGGGCCATCTCTTCCAATATCCTATTTTTTCTCTCTACAACACCAATTTGTTGTGGTATTCTAAGAGAGGAGAAGTTATGATCAATGCCATGCTTAGTACAATATTCATCAAAATATTGATTTTCAAATTCTTTGCCATGATCACTTCTAATAGAAATAACTAAAAAAATTTTCTGGTTTGAAACTTTCTTATAAAATTTTTGAAAAACTTTAAAAGCTTAATCTTTGTGTGCGATAAATAAGACTCAAGTAAATCTTGAAAAATCAACTACTATCACAAGTCCATATTTCATACCACCTAGGCTTGTAGTCCTAGTTGGTCCAAATAGGTCCATATGTAGTAGCTCTAAAGGTCTAGAAGTAGAAACCATATTTTTCGATTTAAAACTCTTCCTAGTTTGTTTACCAAATTGGCATACATCACAAACATGTTCAAAATCAACTTTAGATTTTGGTAAACCTCTAACTAGATCTTTGAAAATTAATTTAGCTATTGTATGCATGCTAGCATGACCTAATCTCCTAGGTCAAAGTAAGCTAGACTCCTTGGTTTTAGCATTCATTGCCACAAGACTTATACTACTAGACATGGCTAGATCATTTAAGTCTACCACATATATGCTTCCAAGTCTATGACCAATAAGCTTAGTGCTAGAATCAAGTGAGTTAGTTAAAATGCACATTGAAGATTCAAAGACAACCTTGAAGCCTCTATCACACAATTGACTTATGTTTAATAAATTGTGCTTCAATTTGTCAACTAGCAATATATTTTCAATAAATATAGAAGGGGTAATTCTAATATTACCAATGCCAATAATCTTCTCCTTACCATTGTCACCAAAAGTGACCATACCTCCATCTTTCATTTCTAGAGTGACAAATTATTCTTTGTCACCCATCATATGTCTTAAACAGCTGTTGTCCAGATACCATCTTTTCATTGTATTTTAGGCTGCAAAACATTCCTGCAAGACAATCAAGTAGTTCTTTTAGGTACCCAAGCTTTATTGGGTCCTTGCAGGTTAGTAGGAGTGGTTCCTTTGGGAACCCAAATCTTTTTAATTTTATTTCTATTTTTCTTTTTCATGTTACATTCAAAAGCTTTATGACCAACCCCATTGCATGAATAGCAAACAACTCTTGATTTTTGAAAGGATGCAAATGTTAAAACTCTAGATGCAAGAGATTTTTAAGTAGAAAACTTTGGTACATATGATTTTGAAGCTATAAACTTTGTAGCTGAAATTCTATTTGTATGCAAAGGATTATAATCAATTCCAGCTTTGTTATTTGAATCCCTTTGGTTTTTCAAAATTAGCTCAAGCTTATTTGAACTCAAAGTTAATTTTTCAACTAAAGGCTTGAGTTTTTCAACTTCTTTTTGTAAACATACATTTTCTTCATGAAGAACCTTATTCTTTTCAAGATAGTCATTCTTTTTAATTTATAAAATTTTATGTTTTTCAGAAATGCTATTCAGTTATTTTTGCAAAATTTTGTTCTTTTCTATAATTTCATCTTTTTCTTCCATTAAAGCATTATTGCTATTTTTCAAAGTCTTAATTTTTAAACCAGCCTTTTTATATTCAGATAATAGCTCATGAAATGTAATATTCAATTCTTCAAATGTAAATTCGTTATTAGGTTTGGGAGACATTACCTCATCCTCAAGACCCATCAAACATATGTTAGCAGTTTTTGTGGTCTCTTCTTCATCATTTGATGTAAACTCCTCGCTATCACTCCAAGTTGCAACCATTGCTTTCTTCTTCTTCTTTTTGTATGCTTTCTTCAATGTTGGACAGTCTGATAAGAAATGCCTAGGTTTCTTGCACTCGTAGCAAATGGGCTGTTGCTCTTTATCTTTTTCTCTTTTTTTCCTTCTCTTTTCTTTGTTCCCCCTTTCTATAGTGTTTTCTCTAATGTCTTTCTTTTCTTCTGCCCATAAATTTTTTAAATCTCCTCACAACTAGTGCAATATCTTCATCTTCAAAATCATCTTCAGAGGAGGGGCTTTCTTCTTCTATTTCTTCTTCTTGCTTCTTCAATTCTACCGAAGCTTTAAAGGCTATAGATTTTTTTTTCTTGATATCATCCTCACTTCTATGCTGCATTGTTAGCTCGTAAGTGGTCAAGGATCCCAATAGCTCATCCAGTGGTAGAGTATTCAAGTCCTTCGCTTCCTAGATAGTGGTGACCTTCGGATCCCATTTGTCTAGTAGAGATCTTAAAGTTTTTTGCACGAGGTCTGCATTGGAATATGTCCTGCCAAGACTCTTTAGACCGTTAATAATATCTGTAAACCTTGAGAATATGATAGATATAGTCTCATTAGGTTCCATTTTAATAATTCATAACTATATACAAGAAGATTAATCTTAGAAGTTTTCACTTGGGAGGTTCCTTCATGGGTTACTTCAAGTTTATCCCAAATTTCTTTTGTAGACATGCAAGTAGAAATCTGTTAAACTCATTAGCATCCAAAGCACAATATAAGAGATTCATTAATTTGATGTTCAGCTCACCCATTTTTATGTCATGTTCATCCCATTTCTCTTTAGGTTTTGGAACGTCCACGCCATCAACCTTCTTCATGGGTGTCCGAGGTCCTTTTAAGATAATTTTTCACAATTGAAAATCTACTGCTTGTATGTAAATTTTCATTCATGCCTTCCAGTAGATATAATTAGTGCCTGTGAAAAGTATAGGTCTCTTTGTGGACTGGCCTTCATCCAAAGAGGTACTCAAAGGGTTTGCCATTTATCTTTACTCTAAGTAAATTTTAGAAACACTACTTTGATACCAGTTATCGCCCAGGTGGCCAACCCAAGAGGGGGGTGAATTGGGTAATTAAAAATTTTCTCAAGTATATGTTCTTTTTAGAATTCTTAGTATGGTGAGTGATATAAGTTAAAAATCAAATGTAGAAGCAAACAAAGATCACAAATAATACAAGCAAATTATAGTGGTTCGGAGCAACCCAGCTCCTACATCCACTATCCAAGATACCACTTGGGGTTTCCACTATATTTATCTCGGAATACAGCAGGTTTATTTTTCACCAGGATTACAAACCATAACCCAAACTTGGTTTTATACCAGGATCCCCAAGAACCCAATACAATGTTAGTTTTCCCGAGCTCACTAACAACCCACATTTGGTTTTCAAAGGCTCACCAAAAACCTATATCAACCTCAAGTTATAGCCCCTACTGTACTTGGAACAACGCAAATTAAAGAGTTAAAATAGAGTAACAATAATGACAAATCGATCGTTGTCGGGCAGTTGTAGCTCTTGAGAAGTCTTCTTGATTCCTTCCTTGAATGCTCTTTAAGGCTTCTTATCTTCCTCAATAAATGACTCAAGAATCTGATAAGAGTTGGTGAAGTCTTAAGTTCTTCTCTTGAAAGCTCTCTTAAATGTTATCTTAAAAACTTATTAAAAGCTCATTAACTTTTTCAAAAGTTATTCAAATCCCTTATATATAGTGTCTTGAACTGATTCCAAGTGGATAGAACCATTATAGATCGTTGGGATTCAAAAATGGCCATTGGAGCACTTTTTGGATTCAAAAAGATAGTTCTGGAACTAGCCGTTACGAACCTGGAACAGGGATTTGAGTCGACTTGGATGGGTTGAGTCGGCTCAGATTCTCAATCCTTCAAAAATTAAACTCTAGCCGAGTCGGCTCTTCACTCTCGAGTCAGCTTGCTTGACTGATTTTCTCAGAACTGATTTTTCCAAACTCTAAAGGAGTCAGCTCGGATTCTTCGAGTCGACTCAGTTCTTAGTACTTCAAAAATTGAACTCTACCTGAGTCGGCTCGATTGTCTGCATGCCAGAAAACTCTGTACTATGCCAAAACATTGAGTCGGCTCTTCTGCTTTGAGTCGACTCAAGTGACTGGTTTTGCCAAAAACCTTCCAAACTTCTCCAGAATTCTTTCGAAGGCTTGTAACTAACTTCAAAGGTTTTCAAACTCCTTCAAAGCCTAAACTAAGTAATTTAAACTTGAAAAATTACATTGAATTGGCCCATTTTCATGAATACACAAGTGATTTTTCTTTGGGCTCTACACTACATGATACTTTTTTAAAAAAATAATCTTGACATACATCAATAATTTCAGAGTTGTAGGAAAAGTGGTTGCTCATTCAAATCATCCTACAAAAACTTATAAAACACTTAAAAGTAGTTAGTACCAAATGCATGCTCCAATATTTTGTTTTCATCAAAATCATTCCAGGGGTCAACAACTGGTCATTATATTAGTTAGTATCATTTCAGTTGACTGTATGAGATAATTATGTATCAATTAGTTATGTTTGTATCAAACCATGTTTTATTGTATCAAAGTTTGAAATTATATATATATGATGATGACATTTTCAGCATCTTCTTGTATACTTCTACTTACTGTAATGCTTTTCATTTTATCTCCACTTTTCACCTTTTTTTATTGATGATGACAAAATGGGGGAGAAATAATGATAAAATAAGTAAAATATTGGTAGCAAATGAGTACAATGTTTAATATTTTGTGGTATCAAAAAGTGGTATCAAAATGATAAACAAAGGAGTAGAATAATTGATAAGTAATGGTTAAAAGGGTAGAAAGTTGCTAAAGAAGAAAATTTTGAAAAATGCTAAAACATGTAAGTTTTTGAAAATATATTTTCAGATCATATATTGAGGGAGAGCTTTGGTTGTATATTCTGATAGTCTTTAGTTTTATACTATAATACTTCAATTTTTATGCTCTGATACTTCTTATTTAGTTTCACGCTCTAATACCCATTAGCTTTATGTTCTAATACTCTTTATTATTTATGCTCTGATACTCCTTATTTCTTATGCTCTAGTACTCTTTATTATCATGATCTGATACTCTTCATGCTCAAGTATTTTTTTTTTGATACTCTCAATCTTTATGTTATATTATTTACTCTAATATGCTCCGAGACTTTTCATGCTGCTCTGATACTCTCTATGATTGCCTTGATACTCTTAAAGATTTTATTTTGATACTCTTCATATTCAACCTGTTTTTGCTCTAATGCTTAACTTTCAAATCTATTTTAACTCCGATACACCTTTTGAACATCTCATATAAGCATACAGCTCTGATACATTTTAATTATAGCTCTAATACATTATAGTTACAGCTCTGATACATTGGAACTATATGAATTGAACTCTTTCTATAAATATATCTACTGTTCTGATATGTTAAAAATATATGAATTAAATTCTTTCTTATATATACATATATAGCTCTGATACATTGTAGATGAGTTTTTGCTCCTGGTAATCATTTCAACTTAGCTTTGATACTTATTATCATTAGCTCTGATACTGATAGACAAATGCTATAAAACTTATTGCAAATCTATTGAGCTTACAATGTGTGTATACTTAAAAGTTTTGTCATCATCAAAAAAGAAAAGATTGTTGACTCTTGTCTGGATTTTGATGAATAACAAAATACTTAAGTATATTTGAGTACTAACTGTGTTACAAGTGTATTTAGCAGATTAAAGTACTCATCAAAGCTATATTGTGTTGAAAACTTCAAATGCTTGTCAAACTGTTGAAGAAGTCATCTAAATTGATAAAATTTCAAGTTATACGGACTTTGACACATAAGAATGACTTTGAAGGAGTCAAATTTTGAATTTGACAAAATTTCAGCAAGTTTCAAGCAAGTGTCGACTTATGAAGATCAAGTGTCGACTCAAAAAACCCTAAGCTGATACCTAGAAAGAGTTTCAGCCGGCATGCATGAAATGTCAACTCATGAAATCCAAGTGTTGACACATGAGTCGACTCATGGTCAAGCAAGTGTCGACTCAAGGCCTGAGACCAAAATGAAGATAGAACATGCTAATTTCTAAATTTTTCCCAAGTGTCGACTCTTTAATATGAAGTGTTGACTCAAGTATCGACTCACCAGAAAAAGTGTCGATGCACCAGAACACTCCAGAGAACTTCAAAAAATATTTTTGACCTGGTGTCGACTCAAGTGTCGACACATGGTCGACTCATGACCTGAAGTGTCGATACCAGCAAATCAGATGAGCACAGAATTGATCCTTTTTATGTCTAATGGCTATTTTCTTCTCTCCAATGATCATAAACGATCATTTAAGGCTTGAAAAGGTATTTAAAGCGGACCAAACACAAGAGGGAGTGAACTAATGAGAGAACTAATGAACATTCATTGAGTATTCATTACTTTCAAGTGAAGTTGAGCCTTCAAGTATTCAAGAGCATTCAAGAAGCATTCAAGTTCAATTCTCAAGTATTGATTAAGGCTTCAACAACTTAGAGACAAGCTTTCTTAATAGCAATCAAGAACTTCAAAGAGATATTTACTTTTTTTTGAAAGCTTATTGTACTCTTACATTATACTTGATTTATCTTGTTGTTCCTAGTTTCAAGTGAATTAAAACTAGTGTTTGGGTTGTTGGTGAGCCTTGTTTGAAAAATCAACCAGGTTGTTGGTGAGCCTTGTTTGAAAACCAACTAGATTGTTGGTGAGCATTTTTTAAAAAATCAACTAGGTTATTGGTGAGCTTTGTGAAAAACCAACTCGATTTTTGGTTAGCCTTGTGAAAATCAAGGGATTTTGATTAGTGAGCCTAGAAAAACTAATCTACTGTAATCAAGGAAGGATTATAGTGAAATATCCAAGTAGACCTTGGAAAGTGGACATAAGTACCTGGTGTGCACTGAAACACTATAAATTCTTGTGTTTATGATTGCTTATCTTTCTTTTCTTACATTTGCATTATTGCTTCTGCTGCATACTCTTGTTGAGCACACAAATACTTGCAAACACACTAGCACTTGTTTTAATCTTTGCAAAAAAATTTTTAAAACCCAATTCACCCTCCCTCTTGGGTTGCTTTAGTTGGGCAACACCGGATCTTAGATCCAACTTAGAGAAATATCATGCTCCACTTAGATGAACAAACAAGTCCATAATTAGAGGAATTGGGTACTTATTCTTCACAGTTACCTTGTTTAAGGCCCGATAATCAACATATAAGCAAAGACTCCCATCATGTTTCTTTTGAAAGAGTACTAGGGCTCCAAAGGGAGCCTTTGAGCTATGAATGATCCCTCCCTTTAGCAGCTCATCAAGTTGTTTATGGAGTTCTGCAAGCTTCGATGGAGCCATGCGATAAGGTAGATGAGCAGGAGGCTTTACACCTGCCTATAGCTCAATTTTATGACCCACCACCCATTGAGGTGGCAAAGTCTTCGCCAACTCAAAAGGCATCACATCTTCAAACTCCTACAAGACTTTAACCACCCTAGGAGGCAAGTGACCCAAGTCCTTGGTTTCCAATTCTAGCTTCATAGCGGCCACATAGGTTAATTCTCCCTTCTTCATTCCTCTCTTCAGTTGAAGAGAAGATATTTATTGCATCCCTTCCTAAGTTCCCTAAGTAACAAGAACAACATAAGGGGAGTCATCCCTCATCATGCACAATGCATCTAGGAATGGCATAGAGACCACCCTAGCTTCTTGAAAAAACTCCACATCCAAAATCACCTAAAAATCATCCAGTGGTACAACCATGAAATTGGCTTTTCCGTACCAAGTTCTAACTCGCATTGGCACCTCCCTTGCAAGTCCGGCAATGGGCTGAGCTTTTGAATTCACTACCTTTATTCTACTGGAATCCCCTTCCAGCTTCAATCCAAGGTAGGTAGCTTTACGATCAATAACAAAGTTATAGGTCACCCTTGTGTCCACCTTCACCTGGGTTACACGACCATTGAACTCTTCTTGCACGTACATGAGTTCATTGGTTCACTAACTGGCATGTTGGTGAGTTTGGTGTGGCTTTGACCCCTGTTGCTGCTTTGGCTACTACTACTTGGATGGCTTGAGCTGCTCTCCCACTTGACCCTTGATGGCATTGAGCAACCTAAGGGCACCCATACAAGGACCCTCAACTTGCTCCTCCTCATCATCACTACTGTGGGCTTCGTGGTTAGTTGGGCTCTGCTGCACACTAGCTTGCAAGGCATTAAGAGCTTGTTACTGGGGGTAGTTCTTCACCATGTGTGGCCCTCCACATAAAAAGCACTCAAACTTTGGAGTCATTGATAACTCTGGCCCCTTAGTCTTAGAGTGTTTCTACTTCTCATTCACTACACCCTTTTCTTTTGATAGCTTCTGATTCTTGAAGGTGTTTTGAATGAGCT
Source organism: Areca catechu (assembly GCA_021397845.1). Taxonomy (NCBI): domain Eukaryota; kingdom Viridiplantae; phylum Streptophyta; class Magnoliopsida; order Arecales; family Arecaceae; genus Areca; species Areca catechu. The sequence continues at coordinate 74,293,084 of CM038049.1, read as the reverse complement.
TTCTCTTCTAGTAGTTAGAGGGGAGATAATCTATCAAGCGCTTAGCTATAGCTTGAGCAGGTGCCAAGTCTGTGACACCCCTTTATTGCAACTCCTATTGGGCCTATGGATTCAAGCCCTCTATAAAGTAGAATAGCCTGTCTTTCTCAAACATATCCCTAATGTCCAACATCAATGCTGAGAACTACTTCACATATTCTCGAACTATCCCAATGTATAGGAGATGTCTCAAGTTTTGTCGAGCAATGAAGTCCATATTCTCTGACAAAAACTGGGCCTTAATCTATGATGGGGACATCAATAATAAGAATATATACTTTGATTAACTCACCTTGTTTTGCAACTATAATCAATAAAGCCTTGAGCCTTGAAGCAAGTTCCAAAATTTTCTTGAAGTAAGTTCATAAGTCGACACATGGAAGAGACCAAGTTTACTAATAAGTTGGTTACATGAGTCGACTCATGAGAAAAGCCAAGAGTCGACTCAAGTTCAAGCATGATGTAGGACCACCTCTTCAAAGCCCAATTCAAGCCATTCAAGTCCAATCCAAGCCAAGACTTAAAGCCAAATTTTTTTATATAGGGAACACCACATCAAGCAACCTTGGAGGAGAAGAAATTACACTACATCAAGAGTTTTATGGAAAACATAAAGATTCCTTCCACACCCCAACAATATTTGACATGTGGGATGCCACAACTTATGACACCTAAGCCTCCACATCAGCACTTGGAAACCACATTATGACCTTTTAAATGCCATATGTCAAAGTGGTTGTAACTTTCTACCTACAATTTGTTTCTAGTTAGAAACCACTTACCTAAAAGTTGTTGGAGCCAATTAAGCCATTCTTATCCCCTCCCCTCCACCCTTGGCCAAAACTCCCTAGCTTAGGAGCCTATAAATAGGTCCCAAAAGCTCTCATTTGTTTTCATGCTATGCTATGATGATTAATGAAAGGATTATTTCTCTTGTGTTCTAGTTATCTTGTGTTTTTGTTTGGAGTGAGAGTGTTCTTGCTAAGTTTGAGTGCGTAGATCCTTATCCAAGGAAAGAGTGAGAGTTTTTAAGTTTGTGTTTGAGAGAGAAGAATGCCATTGCAAGGAGTGAAGAGTGGGACACCCCATAGTTTGGTCCAAGCTCAAGTCCAAGCACCAAGGCCACCGGCCACTTTCTTCCTCTTCCCTTTCCCTTGTTTTCATTCCAACTCCAATTCTTCTTCCATGCCTAATCCCAAGTTTATTTGTAGGTTCTCTCAGGTTCCTAAGTTAAGTATGAAGGTTTCCACGCCATGGATCAAGGCTAAGGTAAATCTCAAAGTAGGGAGTGTTAATCTTGACTTCTAGACCTCAATCCTTGAGTGTTGAGAGCTTCTTCTTTCACCAAATAATTAGTCATCATTGTTGGTAAAAAAGCTTCTTCTTGGATCTTTAGATCTGACCATTTGAAAGAAATTTGACCTAGTAGGAATGGTTTCCTAGCCATGAGATCCATCTCCTATCATTTTGGAAGTGATTAGCATGCGGGTGTTTAATTTTCATGAACTAGTCTCCTACTTGAATGAAATTGTCTTCCCTTGTGATTAATTTTTATTTTAAATTTTATTGCTCTTAATGGATTGTTAATCTTTGGAAGAACATCATCATCCTTGCATTCCATCCATCCCCACATCCTACATCAATTTTTGGTATCAGAGCTTATGGTTTACTAGGTCAAGTTGCTGAATTTTTGTTTCCTTTGTGTGTTGCTTGCCTTCAAGTCCAGAATTCAAAGTCAAAAATCTGAGATTTAAATTTTAAAATTTGAGATCTAAAATCTTAACTCCAATATCTGAAATTAAAAATTTAAATTTCAATTTTTTTGAGATTTTTAAATTTAAATTTTTAATTTTGAATCTAATCAATTGGAGGTTTGCTGATTGTTGAAATTTCTGTACTAGCACCAACCCGAGTTTTTCACAAATTTTGGTATTTTTTTAAAAATACATAAGAAATTCAAAAAAGAAATTTTGCTACATTTTAGGAGTTTGGGATCTGAAATATAAAACTTTGAAAAATATTTTTTTATAATTTTTGGAGTTTAAAATTTGGATTCTTAGGTTGTTTCCTAGAAGCTGTTCAAATTCTATTTTTCCCTCCCTTTAGTTTAATTTTCAAAAAAAATCAAAAATAATTTTTCTAAATTTAGAATTTGAGATCTGAGATCTAGATATTAAAATATAATTATTCCCATTTAAATTTAAAATTTTAGAAGGGTTTTAATTTGAATTTCAAATTTTGAATCTAGTTAATTGGAGGTTTGTTTGATTGCTAAAATTTCTGCTCTAGTATTAATCTAAGTTTTCCATGAATTTTATTATTTTTTTACAATTCTAAAAAATTAAGAAAAACTCTTTTGTTTCATATTAGGACATTAGGATTTGATATATAAAATTTTAAAAAAAAATCAATTTTTTATAATTTAAAATTTGTCATCTCACATTGCTCCTTTAGTTAGCTAGTACTTGCTTCAATTCTAGTTTTATACCATTTAGTTGTTCTATTAAATTCTAGAATTTTTTTTTAAAAAAAAATTATTTGAGTTTTAGATTTGGTCTGAGATCTCCACTTAAAAAAATTCGAATTCTAAAATTTTTGAATTTAAATTTTGAATTTTAGGTATTTTATGGTTGAGGGTTTGTTAGCTAGAAATTTCTTATAACAACTTTTACAACAAGCTTTCAAAAATGAATTTCCTAACCTAAAATTCGAGAATTAAAATTCAAAATTAAAAATATGAAATCTTAACTCTAAGATCTAACAATTAAAATTTTAATTTTAATTTTTTTAAAATTTTAAATTTTGAATTTTGAATTTTTAAAAAAGCTAGGTAGTTAGAAGTTGTTAGTGGCTGAAATTTTCTTACAATAACTTGTACTTCCAAGAATGAGTTTTCTAACTAAATTTTGAAATTTAAATTTTAAAATTTGAGTTTTAAAATTAAGATTTCCAGATATGAGGTTTTTAATTTAATTTTTGAGTTTTTGAAACTTTGAAATTTGGGTTTGACTCATATATTTGTGCTAGTCTTGTTAGCTAGTTGGTTGTTTGTGCATCTATTTCATAATCATTTTAAGGGCATTTAATATAACATAAGGGAAGGATTTCATTACCTTTCTTTAGCCCAAAACAACCATCCATCATTGTGTATTGACCTAATCTTAATTAAAATTGACTATGAACCTAAACTAGGGACACCCACGAGTCGGGTTCAAGTGCAAGATGAGGCCAAGTGCTATTTGAGTTTGTACTTACCTTTTGAAATTGGTGTCTAAGGCTAGAGGTCCAATGGTAAATGCCTTAAGCGGACTTGTGATTCTTTAATTAGGACCTCGCGAAAGCAAGGGGAGCATCCCGCAACCCCACCTCTTACCTGGCCAGTGGACAGGGTAATTGCATCCTTAATTAGTACCTAGTTAAATTCTTTATTTTAAACTTCTAGGTCTAGGAACCCTAGAAGCTAGGTTTATAATACTTGTCTATTAGGTCAAGAGTTTTAAACCAACAGTCCTACACTCAGTCTAGTTTACCCATGGACCCCAATTTTGAATCCTTTATGAGGACCATAACTGAAAAATTTGATACCCTAACTAAACAATTAGGATCAATGAACAAAGAGTTAGGACAAATAGACAATCAAATCGGGAACCATACTAAGCCCAAATCACCTAGTCCTCTCCCCTTGGTCCAAGAGCCCAATGTCATGATCTCACCCCTGAGTATAATCCTAGATATCCCTGCCAAGACTTTGTAGATCAGAAGGAAAGAGTCTTTAGGAGCAATCGGCCCTATGCACCCACTTTTGAGAGAAACCCTGAGGTGTATATCGATTGGGAGAAGAAAATAGATCAATATTTTGAGTTTGATGAAATGTCGGAAGTAAGGAAGTGTCAATTTGCCAAATTAAAGTTAGTCCGACATGCTAAAACATATTGGAGAGAAGTTGAGCATAAAAGTTATTATAGTGGAGATAAAATAATTACTTGAAGAGATATGAAGAGTAAACTGAGAGAAAAGTACCTATGTAGATATTATGAACAAAGACTTTTAGACCAATGGTATAGATTGAGACAAAATGATACAACTGTATCTGAGTATATTACCAAATTCAATGAGTTTGTCGGGAGATGTAGTATAGCCGAATCTGAGGCAATGATCATATCTAGATTTCGAGCTGGTCTACGTAAAGATATCCAGTGGGAATTATTTCAATGAGAAATTCACTATCTAGAAGAAGCTTATCAACTTGCTAGGAAATTTAATACATATCAGAAGGAACTCTTGATCAGTCGACCTAAGTCCAATAGGAGTAATACATCTAGACATAGGCCAAGTTCTAATCAGATTCCTTCAAGTAAGCCAACTCCTATTATCCTAGTAATTTGTAAGGAAGAAGTTTTTAAACCCATTGAAGAGCTAAAGGAAGAAATATATGAAGCTGAGCCAAGTTTAATTGATGAATATGAAGAAGATAAAGAAGAGGCTAAACTCACTAAAAATCTAGAGGAAAAATCTCCTGAACTTATTGAAGAATTTAAAGATTAAATAAAATCAAAGTCTTATCCAAATGAAGGGCTAGAAAGTGAAGATCCTAAACCCGTTGAAGAACTTAAGGAAGAAGTTTATGAAGTTGGGTCTAACCTTATGGATGAGTATGAACAAGAACAATTACTTGAAGATAAAATAATTATCCAGCCTAAAGAAATCAACAATGGGAATAATCAATTTGAAGAAAATGAAGTCCAAGGACAAAACCATGAAGAGCAATCTGAGGAGATAATAGAGGACCCGGAATTAATCAATGTTGAGGATTTAGATCTAAAGATTAATGAAGGATCACCTGATGGGGTATTAACCATCAGAGAAAACCTAGAACCAATTCCAAAGGATCAACCCCAAAAAATTGTAGAACCTGCAAAAGAATTTAACATGAGGATTGGAAGTGAAGAGATGGTAGGAATTGAAAGATGGAAATGGAAGAGATGGAAGATGGAATTTGTATTCCCTAATAATTGCCCTGAGCCTGATTCAACCTTCTGGAACATCCCCAATCCTAATCCACCTAGCTGGGACATCCACAATACCATTGATCTGGTCCCAATGATATTTAACAGTTACTTTTGAAAGACGTTATGGCATTTATTAGGCACCAAATTAAAATTCACTACCACCTACCTAAAGTTGTGTGCCAGAATCTTCAAAGCCATTTAGGAAAATATTGGAAATTAAGAACTTTTATTTCTTAGCCCAATAATAAAGTTTAGTTCATAGATAATAAAGACCATTTGAGTTTGTTTTATTTTGGTGTCATTTGTGTTTTGTCATTTGATGTCATTTGACCTTTCCATGCATAAGTGACCATGATTGCGAGAATCATATGCATAGCAAGATTAGTAAGAAAATTTGAGCAATGAAATTAACAAGCATATGATTAACTCACGTAAGAGAGCTAAAGAATTTCAAGAAAGAGACTATGTCATGATTAGGCTCAAATATGAACGATTACATGCCCGTGGTGTAGGTCCTTTCAAAATAACAAGAAAATCTGGACCAATATGTGCTAGATTTATCATCCAACTTTGGTATCAGTTCTACTTTCAACATTTCAAATCTAGTATAGTACAAGGAACCGACAATGATACCTAGTAAGCCATTCGAGCCTGATTCTACTCTTGAGAGTGAACCTATCCTTGAGTGTCCACCAGCCATATTTCCAAAGTGGCGAGATAGGATTAAGCGAATCTTAGATGAAAAGATTATCACTACTCGAAACAAAGACTATCAACGCTACTTGGTTTACTAGCAAGGACGTCCTGATTCTGAAGAATCATGGATCACTCGAGAGGACTTATAAAGAATCGACCCTGACCTCCTAAAGTATTACTAAAGCCAGATGAATTCCTACTCAATGGAGTCAAGTTTTTTTCCACCCTGGGAGAACTGATGGGGATATCAATAATAAGAATATATACTTTGATTAATTCACCTTGTTTTGCAGTTATAATCAATAAAACCTTGAGCCTTGAAGCAAGTTCCAAAATTTTCTTGAAGCAAGTTTATAAGCCTATACATGGAAGAGGCCAAGTTTACTCATGAGTTGGTTACATGAGTCGACTCATGAGAAAAGCCAAGAGTCGACTCAAGTTCAGGCATGATGTAGGGCCACCTCTTCAAAGCCCAAGTCAAGCCATTCAAGCCCAATCCAAGCCAAGACATAAAGCCAAATTTGTTCACATGGGGAACACCACATCAAGCAACCTTAGGGGAGAAGGAATTATAGTGCATCAAGACTTTTATGGGGAACATAAAGATTCCTTCTACACCCCAACAATATTTGACATGTGGGATGCCACAACTCATGACACCTAAGCCTCCACATCAGCACTTGGAAACCACATTAGGACCTTCAAGATGCCACATGTCAAAGTGGTTGTAACTTTTTACCTACAATTTATTTCTAGTTAGAAACCACTTATCTAAGAGTTGTTGGAGCCAACTAAGCCATCCTTATCCCCTCCCCTCCACCCTTGGCCAAAATTTTCAAGTTTAGGAGCCTATAAATAGGGCCCCAAAGCTCTCATTTGTTTTCATGCTATACTATGATGATTAATGAAAGGATTATTTCTCTTGTATTCTATTTTTCTTGTGTTCTTGTTTGGAGTGAGAGTGTTCTTGCTAAGTTTGAGTGTGTAGATCCTTATCCAAGGAAAGAGTGAGAGTTTTTAAGTTTGTGTTTGAGTGAGAAGAGTGCCATTGCAAGGAGTGAAGAGTGGGATGCCCCATAGTTTGGTCCAAGCTCAAGTCCAAGCACCAAGGCCGCCGGCCACTTTCTTCCTCTTCCCTTTTCCTTGTTTCCATTCCAACCCCAATTCTTCTTTCATGCATAATCCCAAGTTTATTTGCAGGTTCTCTCAAGTTCCTAAGTCAAGGATGAAGGTCTCCATGTCATGGATCAAGGCCAAGGTAAGTCTCAAAGTAGAGAGTGTTAATGTTGACTTCTAGACCTCAATCCTTGAGTGTTGAGAGCTTCTTCTTCCACCAAATAATTAGTCATCATTGTTGGTAGAAAACATTCTTCTTGGCTCTTTAGATCTGACCATTTGAAGGAGATTTGACCTAGTAGGAATAGTTTCCTAGCCATGAGATCTATCTCCTATCATTTTGGAAGTGATTAGCATGCGGGTGTTTAATTTTCATGAACTAGTCTCCTACTTGAATGAAATTGTCTTCCCTTGTAATTAATTTTTGCTTTAAATTTCATTGCTTTTAATGGATTGTTAATCTCTGGAAGAACATCATTATCCTTGCATTTCATCCATCCCCACATCCCGCATCAATCTCCCTCTTCAAGTCCTCCCAGCTAACAATGATGCAACGACATGCTTGAATGTCTTCATACCGAGTTTGTCACCATAGTTTGGCATCCCCAATCAAGTACATGGTAGCCAAGATGACCTTTGTATCCTTTGAGTCAGGTCACACCACTCGGAAGTACTGCTCAATGTTAAATAAGAAGTTCTCCAACTCCTTTGCATCATAAGCTCTGTTGTAGCTTTGAAGCTGTGGTACTCGCATCTAGCTTGCCCCGCCTTCATCAATTCCTGGTGTTAGGGCTGGAAGTGGGCCGAGCTAGATTGAACCATACCCTTACCTAAGCCCGACCCAAAAAAATTTTGGACTTCGAGCCAGGCTTAGGCTCGATTTATTTTAAAAAAACCAGACCTGTCGTAATGCACCGATTTAGAACCTTAATTCCACTACTCTAAAGGATAGAATAGCGGGAGTAAGGGTCGATCCCACAGGGACTTTGGGGTTATCTTGAAAAAGTATTTTCTTTTGACTTAAAATAAACTAAAATAAACTAGACTAATGCAAGAATTAAATACAAATAATAAATCTGTGAAAATAATTTAGATATGACCTATCTCAAGAGTACGGCCCGTATCCGTGGATCACGGCCCGTCCCTTAGGTATAGGTCAGTCAAAACTAATTCACTACGACTTACCTTAGACGCTAATCCAACATGACTCCAGCATGGCTAAAATAAAAATAAGCAAACATGGATTAATATAAAGCAAATAAATTTTATTGTATAAAAATTGGAGTACAGAGAAAAAAAAATAAAAGTAAGGGAACAAGGGTCCCTTTCTCCCTTTTTATCCGACTCTGACTCTCTGACACAGCAACAGGTGGAACTACGGACAGCAAGTGGAACCTCCCAAAAATTCCTCCCCTCAGAAGAGAATCACCGAGGTATTTATAGCTAAAAAATACCGTGTCGGGTCCGTGTGGAAAGCGCGGTGATTTCTTCATCTCAATCCGATCTCCTTATCTGATTTTTTTACGATCATCCCCATCTCAAAAATTAAATTCAAAAATTCTATCGCACAATCCCGCGTCCATTCAGCGTCGTCCGACATCTCTTCTCGTTCTGATGCTTCCTTGTTTTCGGACATCCTAGTCTGAGCGGCAGGGACGGTGTCGGCGGACGGCACTGCGACATGCAACGTGTGGCTGTGGAAGGGGAAGGGGCGGAGCTGCAGGTTGGGCGGAGAACGGAGGCAGCTTCGGGCACGGACGTGGCGCAGGAACGGCGAACATGGCTCATACGCTGGGCGGCAGGGATGTGGACGCGACATCGCGAACTTGGGCGGCAGGGCCGTGGATGGCAGCATGGCGGACGGCATCGCGGATGGCTGGGCAGCGGGCACGGACGGCTGGGCGGCGTCGCGGGGCAGACGGTGCGAAGGGGCGTGCACGCGGGCGTGGCAACGGGCAGTGGCTTCGGCTGGGCGTGGGCGGCAGAGGCTTCGGCGGACTTGGGCGGCAGCACGGCGGACGGCGCGGCGGTGGCGTGGCTGCGTGCGGCTTGGACGCGGCTGGGCGGTTGCAGTGGACGGCGCGTAGGGGCGGAGGCGTGCGGCTGCGGGCGGCTGGCGCGGAGGCAGCAGGCTTGGGTGGAGGCGGCTTCCGGCGGCGTGCGGCGAGGACGGCTGGCCGACGGCGTGGCTCGCGTGGGTGTGGGCGGAGGGCGGACGGCGCGGCGGCGGCGTGGCTCGCGTGGGCGACGGCAGCAAGTTCCGGCCACTTTTCTGGCCAAACGGGAGCTCTTCGGCCGGCGGGAAGGTTACCAGCGGCTTCGGCGGCGCCGGGGGAAGCTCTCCGGCAAGTTTCGGCGCGATCGGAGCACGGTGGTCCACGGCTCCGCCCGTGGACCGGCAGCAATGGCTGCCGTGGACCAGCAGCTCATGCGGTGGACCATTGAGCCGGTCCACCATGAGCCAAACCAAAAGGATTTTAAGGACGCTCCAAAAATCGTGCGGCTCTGAAATCCATGCTAAAACCTTCTAAAATCCATTTGGGCCTGTTTGAAGTCCGAATTACATTCTGTTTGCGTCGTTGAACTCCTAAAATCAAGATCTACACATTTATGGAGTCAATTCCTGCAAAGTATCATAAAAAGTATCAATTTTAATCAAATAAAGTTGGGTTAATTTTCATTATTCTAATGTCTAACAAGCCTGACCCGAGCCCCATTGGACTGGCCCGAACTATGCTTTGATTCAGATCAGCCCAAATTAAAGCCTGATTATTCCTATCAAACTGAAGATGAAATGATAAAATGAAGTTCTTTTATGTATTGGTATATATTCCAAAAAAATCTAAAAGGTTAAAATCTTAAAACCTTTTAGGCTAGCGAGCCAGGTTCAGGCTAGGCCTTGTTTGGATTGGATCTGTTTTGGGTTGGGTTCAGGCCGAGCCAAGGAGGAGACCAAGCCTAGCCTAAAAATTAAATGGGTCCTATTTTTAGGCCCAAGCCTAGCCTGATCTACTTCAGGCCCAACCTGAAGTCCATCGAGCTGGCCTAAGCCCAGTTCCAGTCCTACCTAGAGTGGGCATGGTACCCACTGGCCGAGTCAACACTGCAACGCTAATGGTCAAATTATTTGATTGCTCCCATAAGAGCTTGATAGACTCTTGAGTATTGTCCTCGAGATTTCCCATTGTTTCCATGAGCTGCTTCTGACTTAACTCCAAGTTTTCAACATGATCCACCATCAAGAACAAATACGTCATGCTCTCATCCATTTTGGACAACTGCATCTCCATTGCAAACATCTGTTCCTTGTGGCTTTGCAGTTTTGCATTATCAGCCTGTACTTTTACTGGGAATGGTGTGGCAACTATCACCTCCTCGTACACTATCCGACTTGTCGCTCCATCATTCTTGCAACCCATCTATGTTGCACCAATGTCCACAGTTGTGCCAGCTATGACACCACTTGTCTGAGGCTAGTCTTTTGCTAGGCCAAATCCATGCAGTGCTCGAATATCCCCTGCATAAAGGAGCCAATCAATGCATGCCAGCAATAGAAAACTAATGCCATAAACAAGGCAAACACATAAAAGACATAAGAAAATGGCAAGGTAACACACTCAAATGTACAATGGCAAAAATAATGCTTTCATTACTAAAAATAAAAAGATTATAAGTAAATGAAACTATCACTAAATCTATCCTAAGGGCTTAGGAGGCAAAGGAGGTAACAATGAATTGCAAGAATCTGCAAGGAAACTGGCCCATGATTGTTCTCGCTCACCCTCCCAACACTATACAAGCAAGGCATCCTGCCAAATCCCATCCTAGGGGTTCCAAGGTATCGAGGAGACTTGTATTTTTTGGACTCATTGCTGGAAGCCTCGACACAAGGAAAAATCCCAAAAATTAGTCAAAACAAGGGAAAAACACTTGAGCAGCAATTATTCATGACATCTATTTACAAAATATGACATGATCATGTCAGAGGCCATGGACAAACAAAATGCTAGGCAAAATGGTCCTAACAGGATGGCACGGGGAGAGGTCTCGGATGACTTGGGGAGTGGGCCGGATAGTAAGAGGAGGGGATTGAACAGCGAGGGGAGGCCGGATAGTGCGTGAAAGAGGGCTGGACAGTACGAGGAGGGGGCCAGACGATGAGGGGAGGCTAGATAACATCGGGAGGCAGCTAGACGACAACGGGAGGAGGGCCATATGGTGTGGGGAGGAGGGCCATATGGTGTGGGGAGGAGGGCCAGACGACATGAGGAGGGGGCAGGATGGTGCGACGAGGCCAGACGGCACGGGGAGGGGGCAGGACGGTGAGGGGAGGAGGGAATCGGCATGGGAGAGGGCAAAGGCACGAACTTTTGGCCAATCTCCCATCTGAGGGGAAGTTATATCGACCATTTTTAGCGATGATAAAATTATTATTGCTAAAAGTTGTCAGCAATGCATTGAAAATAATGAACTTATTAGTGACAGCTGATTTCCATTGCTAATAAACTATTATCCATCAATAATAATATTTTCTAAAAATTAAATTTTTAAAAAATTAAAATTTAAATATTATTAGTGATGGTAGATGCTATCACTAATAAAATAATTTGACTGCTAGTATATTTTACAAAAAATTAAAATAATTTAAATTTTAAAAACTTGAATAACATTAATCCCATTGCCAAAAGTAGAAGTATCCATCGCTACTAAATTTTTAAACTATAAAAAATATAAAACTTAAATATTATTAATGATGGAGTATGTGTCTCTAATACTCTAGTTTTCATCGCTAATAATAGTAGCAATGGCAAGTTCTTGGGTCATCTTTTATTGTCGCTAAAATATTTTATTAGCATGCTAATGGCCATTGCTAAAAAACTGTTGCCCAGCGAAGCAACCCAAGAGGGGGGTGAATTGGATTTTTTAAACTTGTTTCAAGTATGTGCCAATTTAAAAACAATGAAGGTGATAGTATGATTTCAAATGTATATGTGCTTAATAAAAGTATGCAAAAGAAGTATAAAGTAAATGCAAGTAAAGAGAGATAAGCAATCACAAACACAAGAGTTTATAGTGGTTCGGTGCACACCAAATACCTATGTCCACTCTCCAAGATCCACTTGGATATTTTATTATAATTCAAACTTGATTACGGTAGATTAGTTTTTTCGAGCTCACTAATCACAATCCCTTGGTTTTCACAAGGCTAAACAAAAATCTAGTTGGTTTTCACAAGGTTCACCAACAACCTAGTTGGTTTTTACAAGGCTAACCAACAACTTAATTTGTTTTTCACAAGGCTCACCAATAACCCAAACACTAATTTCAATTCACTTGAAAGTAGGAACAATAATAAATTCAAGTATAATGAAAGAATACAATAAGCTTTCAAAATAAAAGCAAATATCTCTTTGAAGCTCTTGATTGCTATTGAGAAAGCTTATCTCCAAGTTGTTGAAGCTTTAATCAATGCTTTCGAATTGGACTTGAATGCTTCTTGAAGGCTCAACTTCACTTAAAAGTAGTAGTTCTTCAATGAATATTTGAATGAATGCTCATAACTCTCATTAGTTGCTTCTCTCTTGAGTTTTGGTCTACTTTAAATACCTCTCCAAGTCTTAAATGACCGTTTATGACCATTAGAGAGGAGAAAATAGCCGTTAGACACAAAAAAGATCAATTTTGTGCTCCAAAAAACTAACCGTTATTGTTCATCCAGACTTGCAGGTGTCGACACTTCATGTCATGAGTCGATATATGAGTCGACACTTGAATCGACACTAGGTCAAAAATATCTTCTAAAGCTCTCTAGAATGCATTGATGCATCGACACTTCTTTTGGTGAGTCGACACTTAAGTCAACACTTCATTTACATGAGTCGACACTTAAGCAAAATCTTGAAATCAGCAAGTTCTATATCATTTTTTGTCTTAGGTCTTGAGTCGACACATGAGTCAATACTTAGTTTTTTATGAATCGACACTTCATGCGTGCCAACTAAAACTTCTTATGTGTATCAGCTCAAGCTTCTGTGAGTCGACACCTTGAGTCGACACTTTACTTCCATGAGTCGACACTTTGCTGAAACATTGCTGAAACTTGTCCAACTTCAAAATTTGAGTCCTTCAACGTGATCTTATGTGCCCAAGTCCATATATTTTGAAATTCCATTAATTTAGATGACTTCTTCAACCGTTTGACAAGTAAATTGATCTTTCAACATACTTTAACTTTGATGAGTACCCTGTTCTGATAAACATATTTTTAACACACAGTTAGTACTCAAATATACTTAAATATTTTGTAATTCATCAAAATCAAGACAAGAGTCAACAAAACCTATTTTTTATAGTGATACGATATGATATGGTAATATATACTCATCGAATTTCTAAAATATACTGCGAATTTTTTTGATACACACCTAACAGTGATCCAATACATACCTTAAGTAAACCAATACATATTTTTTAAAATATGGAGTTTACTAATATGTAGTACACTGTCAGGTGATACATACTTAACAAATTAATTATCTACCAATCCAATTATATCAATAAGTAAATTGATATATAGTTTTTAGAATATTATGTTTACCAATACATACATACTATATGATATTATTATACCACTCATAGATTTTTTGATGCATATTGCAAACTTGTTTGATACACACCTAGTAATAATATAATACGCATCTCTAAATAAATTGATATATAATTTTTGGGATATGCTTTTTACCAGAAGATATATGTAAAATCAGTATTAGGTGTGTATCAAAAAAAACTTACAATAAATATCAAGAAGTCAATGAGCATGTATCACCAAATCATGTAGTGTATATTGATAAACATAATATTTTAGAAATTGTGTATCAATTTTATTGGGATATGTATTGGATTGCTAGATGACTCATTTGCTAAGTATATATCACTTAACTATATACTATATATTGATGAACTTTGTATTTTGAAAACTATATATCGATTTATTTGGAAGTGTGTATTGACTTCCTTGATGATTAATTTATTTAACATTTATTATATGATTATGTAGTATATATCGATAAAAAGTATGTACTGAAAATAAGGAAGGAAGAGAATGCTTCATTTTTTTTTTAATCATAAGACTAATAACTCTATTAAGAAAAAAGTCTGACTTTTAAGTTTATTCTTTAATATTAGTGTTAAAAGAAACATAGCAAATTATGAAGCCCACCTAATATAATATTTAGGGATGTAAATGGGTCAGGTTGGACCACATCACGAATAACCCCAATCTGACCTAGTTCCTTGAATGGGTCCTAATATTAGACCCAGATCCAACCCAATTAGAAGTTCGAGTCAAGTTGGATTGGGTTCATGGCCAAAATTTTTGATCCAATGAATCATTCAGATCCGGTCACATCAATGCATAATCCAGTCCTAGCCTAAAAAAATTGGATCTGGATTAAGTCCAAGTTGAGTGGATCAAATATAGCCAATTATATTTTAATTACCACATAGCCAACTACTATTAACCATACAAAACAAACAACAATCTATATTACTCTCAAAATAAATTAGAATATAAAAATAATTTTAAATCTATTTTCATGTTAAAGATTTGGTCTATACAAATTTTAAATCATAATTTAGAGGATCAAATAGGTTCAAGTCCTAATAATATTATTATATTTGGATCTGAGAGGATCGGGTCTGAATTTAATAAATCTAAATTTTATCTAGAAAATAGATCGAGTTTAATTTTAGAATCCAATTCGAATTCACAGGCCCTTATAAAAAGATTGGATCGGATCTATATCAGATTACGAGTCAACTTCATCCATTTACAAGCTTAATAATATTCTACAATGCCCGTCCTATATGATTTTCATTCAAGAGTGCCGTGCCTCTCTGGTATCAGGGAAGTCTTGGTTACGGTATATTAGCTTCTTGGAGAGTGGACCATGCTCCTTGGTTTCCACTTGAAGAAGGAACAGCTTGCGATAGGACTCGCGACTCTTGTAAGTTTATTTTATACATATAATTTTTGAAAAGAAAATCCATATATGTATCTACTACTCTAAATACAACTCCATAAATATTCATCATTTGACTCCTTTTCTATCAATAAATTTAGGGGAAGTGTCTCCCTTCCTCCACTATTACTAAAAAAAAGCAACAACAAGGGGGGTAGATGGAAGTTAATTAAAATCTATGCATAGATTTTTTTTAATAAATCAAGCGGCGGCTATGCTGTCTCCTTTACATCAAAAAAAAAAAAAAAAAAACTTTCTTCATTGGTTTCTTTTCTTTGTTCACCTCCCTTCCCCCCCTCAAAGTGCACCATAGAAAATTTCTGCTCAAGGCCTGATTGTACCATATATAATTGCAATTTTGCATACTACTTTGCACCTTGACTGAAATTTGGCAGTAGGAAAGACATCCATTGACTTGTCACTATTTTCTGCAGTTAGGTCATGTTAATTACCTGGCTTTTCTCAAGAGGGATTAATTCACAGTTTTAACTGGTTTGTTGATTAATACATCACAACCTTGTCAAATTTAGTATGCAAGCCTAATGATACTATAAATGAACTGGTATCTTTGCATGATATCATAGAAAAGAAAAAAACAATGCAAGCCTAATGATACTATAAATGAATTGGTATCTTTGCATGATATCATACAAAAGAAAAAAACAATGTTAACACCGTTTTTCTTGTAAGTCTGAATGCACCTTGCCATGATGGAAAAATATGGAGCATTTTTTTTTCGATAGGTACAACGAGACATTGTAATTCGTGGCTTCTTTTCATTTGATCTACATAAATCATACGATGAGTATGCACTGCAGAAAGGTCATTGTAGTTCTGAGATTGCCTTTTGTAGGTATCTGAAAGATCTTTGATATCTAATAAATCCCATAAACCAAAACTCGAAGTCATCGATAGTAAGTATCTGGATATATTTCTGGTTTGGCTTGTCCAGGTCCTCGCTTGAGATGGCTTTCTCTATCCTTCTCAATGGAACCAAAACCTACAGAAGGCACCAGATTCAGTTAGAAGCTAATATGTATGTCAGGGTTCTGTCACATTGAAATAACTTTGTAATAGGATTAAGATTATTATTATTCTCTCTGTTTTTTTTTTTTTAATCTAAGGGTGGCTGTGCCAAGAAAAAAGAAAGAAAAGAAAAAGGCAAGAAAAGAACCTCTAGATTTGAAATACCTTGTAGGGCACTCTGACCAAAACTCCTTCGGAAGAAGTCAGTGCAAGGGATCTATCACTGTGAAATGAAATTTTCTCAGTTGAAATAAAGAGCATCCCTGCAAGAGGGCCGGCTGTGGTTGACAGATAACACTGGAATGCCTTCAGCAATTTCTCTCCTTTTTCAACAGAGAAAGCTTGCCTGAAAACTCTCTCCATGCCACCTGCTTGAAGAATCCTTGCCCCTAAGCTTAACTTTCCCTTCACAGTTTCAGAGATCTTAGGCCCCAAGGTTGCTGCAATTTTGCAAGATAATAAGATTGCTTATCAGTGCCAATAAATATTATCAATTTAACAACATATATTTGATGGGTTATGTTTTCCAGAGGCTAATTAAGCATTAAACTTGATTAAAATATGCTTGTTAGCATTCTTATGAATAAATGCACGTTCTCTTCATTCACATCTGCTTCTACATCACTTTTGTTAGGGAAGCATGATATCACATTGTATTGAAATTTGGATGGAGGTTGAGGGTGGATGGTTACCATGATCCCGGATTCCTTGCACATAATTGTCTGCTCCTTTGCTGATCTTGCTCATCCAATTAACCATTGAATGTTTTTTATCTGCAAATCCAGAAAATCCCCATTAACATACAGCATAAATAATAATTCGCAAACATATGATAAGAGGATATGAGAGAGATGATCATTACTTTGTTTGCAGTATGTGGACCCATTTGAATCAGATTGAGGGTATAGGCTAGCAGTCTCAGTAACAGAAGCAGGCTCTGCTGCATATGTGACAGAGTTGACAGGAATTCCAATGACATGTCCATGGTTTGGGTTCTTCATTTTGAGATAGAGATCTTGTACCCTTCTAATGCTTCGACCACTCTTGATATTGTTTCTCTGAGAGCTGTTCCCTGCTCTGAACGACCAGTAGGGAGTTCTCTTATAAGGTGAGGCAGCCTAAAAGGAGGTGAGCATATTCAACTTGATGTGACTCGCTGAATCAGCGCTTTATTCTGCAGGGTCAGCATCAGCTCATCCGGAATAAAGACATTGTGATGCAATGAACCCAGAAAGAAGATAGAAGAAAAGTCACCCAATGGTTTTGTGCCTTCCATCCACCTTTGC
Source organism: Areca catechu (assembly GCA_021397845.1). Classification (NCBI taxonomy): domain Eukaryota; kingdom Viridiplantae; phylum Streptophyta; class Magnoliopsida; order Arecales; family Arecaceae; genus Areca; species Areca catechu. The sequence continues at coordinate 74,275,891 of CM038049.1, read as the reverse complement.
AACATATTCCTGCTTTATAAAAAAAAAAAAAAACAATTGTTAATATTTTTAAAAATTTTCTTAGATCAGATCACTTTATATTAACCAAATGGTTAGGTGTAAAGTTCTTGCCTTCTTGTTTCTTTAAGACAATTTATGTGCTTATCTTCTAAAAGGAGAAGGTGCTGACATGTATCCTGATAAAGAGTGGATCTTGCACTGTTTGTTACAACCTCCACAAGAAGGGTCCTTTTCTCAGACTAGTTAAATTTGCTTTTCAGGTGGATGGCTGATGCTTGTAGAAGTCTATGGCCAGCATGGAATTGGATCCATCTGATGTGTAACACCATCCTTCAATAGGATAGAATTAAGAAACCGGCAATCTTCCTACCTTTGCTATTCTACTCTTTCTTTCTTGTCAAAGCTTTGTGCTGGGTAGGCTGACATGGGTTGACACGGCAATGAGTCATCATCTCATTATATGCAGCTTGATGAGAAAATGTCTCGATTCGTTCCAAAATACAAATTTCAAGTACCAGAAAATCTAAAAGAAAACCCTGCACAGGCCAAGCCCAGCAACAGTAGGCCAGGCACGCAGTCCATGCACGGCACATTTTGTATAGTCCACATGCATTTTGCATGATGCACAATGATCCACGCACATGCAGATTGGCTAGTTTATGCACTAGCTCATGTAGCAGAAGGAAGGCACGGTTCATGAGCTTCAGGATTGTTTTCTAGCTTTGTTTGGACGAAGTTTTTGACACGGTTTGAATCTCTAGAGTCTTGTCAAAGTGCTCTTTAATATAGTATTGGCAAAGAAAGTTTGTAGAGGCTAGAGAGTCTCCTCGAGAGTTGAGAGATTGTGAAAAGGATTTTTGGATTTGTCGTTGAGTTTTTTATATAGGGTAAGAGTGTAAGATCTTTTTTGTAATTTTTCTCGTAGTAAAATCTTGTATACCCTATTGATTGTGTTTTCTATTCTATTTTCTCTTCTTTTTTCTCTTGCGGTATCAACAATGACATCATGATCTTAGGCACGAAGATCTATATTCTGCATAAGGGATTTTCAACAAGTAGTATTAGTGCAGGTAATACTACAATAACTAGTATTAGAGCCAGATTATCTGACTGAGATTAAAGAAGATGGAGAAGATGACACAATAAAAGTCAATATCAACCAATTCGATAGGAAAAGCAATTTCTCTCTCTGATGAGTAAGGATGAAAGACGTACTCATCCAGCAGGAGTTGATTGATACTCTCATATATGAAAAAAGACCAGCCATCATGGAGGACAAGATTAGGAAGCAACTCTAGATGCAAGCAGTGAGTACGATCCACTTATATTTGGTGGATAACGTGGTGATCTATATGCTAAGCAAAACTTTCCCGATGATGATATGGACGAAGCTTGAGAAATTGTATATTGTAAAGTCCCTCACCAATATACTCTTTCTTTGGAAGCAGTTATATTAACTATGGATGAGTAAAGGATAGAGTAAGAGAATCTAAGTAATTTTTAAAGGATCCTCACCGATCTTCTCAGTGTATGTGAGAAGATTGAAAAGAAGACCAGGACATTGCTCTTGCTATTGTCACTTCTACACTCCTTCAAGTCCTTGATGACTACTCTTTTAGTGGAAAAGAGTATCATCAAGATAGAGGAGATCACTTCAGTACTTTTTTAAAATAACGTTTTCAGATAAGAGAACCAAGCTTTGAGTTCAGGTAAGAACTTAGCATTAGCAGTCTCTAGAAGAGTTAGCGATAGAGGATGGAGTGATAGAGGATCACATGATGGGCGGTCCAGGTCCAAGTCGAAGGATACTAGCAATATCAAGTGCTACCAGTATGACAAGTTAGGGCATTGAGTCAAAAATTGCTCACAGCTCAAGGATCGAATAAAGGCCACTATAGCAGTGGTTGATGGTAACGATAATGAAGGATACGGTAAGGTGCTTATGGTATCCAATAAGGTAACTCTTTATTTTCAATAGTGGATTCTAGATTTTGTATATCCCCATTATGTGTATTGTAGAGAAGAGCTGTTTGATTTTCTAGAGAGTTGAGAGGGTATTGTCCACCTAGCAGATGGATTGAGCTGTACGATCAAGGATGAAGGGACAGTCAATTTAAAGCTTCATATATGTCTCCATCATATGTGTTGCAAAGAAAAGCTATTTGACTCTAAAAAGTAAAGATGGTGCTGTCCACCTACCAGACAGATCAAGCTATGCGATCAAGGATGAGGGACAGTTAGTTTAAAGCTTTATAATGAAACATCAATGAAATTAGACAATATCCGATATATACCTAGCTTCAGTAAGAATAGAATCTTACTGACTAAACTAAATTCAAACAACTATACATGGAGAGCTGGTGATGGAATTCCAAAACTTATCCATGGCAATAGGATCATTATGAAGGAAAAGAAGCATAGAGGATACTACTTCCTGATAGAGAGTTCAGTGCAAGGTAAAGTCCCTGGTGTGAGGTGAAGCTCAATGCGAGGTCGAGTTCTAGATGTAGGTGCATCGGGTATGAGATAAGAGACTCAGGAGAACGATAGGCAACTTCGCATTATGAAATTCATATTATAACAAAAAGCTATCCCGAGCAGGTCTCAGGTCAAGATAAATATAATATAAGATGAAGATGGAATTGAGCAGCATAGCTTGACTTCCATGTTTGCCCATTCATAATCAATCAAGTATTTGCCCCCAGGTATGGTGGCAATAGTTACAAGCTCTCAAAAGTTAGGTGCAGGCTGAATGTCAAGTCAAGGTAGAGAATGTTAAGAAAATGCCTCAATTCAGTCCAAAATAAAATGCCCAAGAACCAAAAAATCCAAAAAAAGATCCAAAATAAGCCGAAGAGTAGGCCAGGCCCTATAGCAGTAGGCCAAGCACAACCTAGGCACACGAGCATGCAACCCAGGCATTAATGGGCACATGGCCCAGGCGCGCGTGGGCACACGGTGCATTGCATAGTCCATGCAAGGCTTTCGTGCAGTCCATGCACATTTTCTACATCTTTCACTCGATGCACGGTGGTCCATGCATGCAGAGGCGCATAGACGCACACATGGCACATGGGGATTAGCCAATTTATAGGCTTCGGGATTATTTTCTAACTTCATTTGGATTTCATTTTCAATACAGTTTGAACCTCTAGAGTTCTATCAAAATACTTTTCGATAGGGAGACCTGTACACAATCCTAGAGCTTTTTAAAAAAGGGTTAGAGGCCAAGCAAAGGGTATGGTAGTGGCAGAGAAAGTTTATAGAGACTAAAGGATCTTTTTGAGAGTTGAGAGCTTATGAAATGATTTTTTAGATTTCTTTTTGAGTTTTTTATATAGGATGAGAGTGCAAGATCTTCTTTATAATTTTTTTCATAGTAAAAACTTACATGTCCTATTGATAATATTTTTTATTATATTTTCTCTTCTTTTTTCTCTTATAGCATCAACAATGACATCATGATCATGGATATGATGATCCATATTCCATACGAAAATTTTTTTAATAAGTGATATCAGTGCTAGTGGTACTATAATAACTAGTATCAAAGCTAGATTATCCATGTTGATCATGATTGAAAAAGATGGAGAAGATAGGTATAATCAAAATTGACATCAACTGGTTCGATGAAAAGAGCAATTTTTTTCTCTAACAAGCAAGGATAAAAGACATGCTCATCTAGCAAGGATTGATTGATGCTCTCATATATGGTAGAGGCGGCCACAATGAAGGACAAGATTTGGAAGCACTCTAGATGCACGTAGTGAGTAAATGACATGATAATCTTGATGGTGATTTGAACGAAGCTTGAGCAATTGTACATGACAAAGTCCCTCACTATCATGCTAGTTCTTTGAAAGCAATTTTATCAACTATGGATAAACAAAAGACAAAGCATGTAGGAGCATTTGAGCAATTTTTAAAAGATCATCATCGATCTTCTCAGTATTGGTAAGAAGGTTAAAGAGAAGACCAAGGCATTGCTCTTGTTATCATTACTTTCGTACTCCTTCAAGTCCTTGATGATTGCTCTTGTAGTGGAAAAAAGTACTATAAAGATAGCGAGGTCACTTCAGTACTTTTTTAGAATGAGGTTCTTAGACGAGAGAACCAAACTTTAAGTTCATGTGAGAAATCAGCATTAATAGTCTTTGGAGGAGCTGGAGATAAAGGATGGAGTTGCAAAAAATTGCATGGTAGGTGATTCAAGTCCAAGTCGAAGGATACTAGCAAGATTAAGTACTACCGATGTGATGGATTAGGGCAACGTGTCAGAAATTACTCGTAACTTAAGGATCAAACAAAGGCTACTATAGCAGTGGTCAATGGTAGCGATAGTGATGGATATGGTGAGGCACTTATGATTTTTGATGAGGTAACTCTTTCTTTCTAGCAATGAATTCTAGATTCTACATGTCCCCATCATGTGCATTGCAGAAAAGAGCTGTTCAACTCTCTAGAGAATAGAAAGGGTGCTATCCACCTACCAAATGGATTAAGGTATACAATCAAAGATGAAAAGACAGTCAGTTTAAAGCTCCATGATGAAAAATTAATAAAATTGGATGAGATCCGATACATATCCAGCTTCAGCAAAAATCTATCCTCATTGAGTAAATTGGATTCAAATGATTACACATGCAGAGTTGATGATGAAATGTTGAAGGTTATCCATGATAATAGGATCATTATGAAGGAAAAGAAGCATAAATAATACTACTTCTTGATAGAGAGTTCAGCACGAGGTGGAGTCCCTGTTGCATGGTGGAGTTCGATGCAAGGTGGAGTCCTAGATGCAGGTGGATTGAGCACAAGATGAGAGACCCGAGAGGATGATATACAACTATTGCCCAGCATAGCAATCCAAGAGGGGGGGTGAATTGGATTTCTTTAAAAATTTAAAGCAAATATGTGCTGCACTTTAAAGTGTTTGTGAAGCAATGCAAGTGAGCATATAATGAATAAGATGCAATGCAGTGAATATAAGCAACTAATGCAAGAGAGCAAAGAGCACACACACAAACACAAAGGTTTATAGTAGTTCGGTGCACACCAAGCACCTACATCCACTCCCCAAGCTATCCCTTGAAAATTTCACTATAATCAACTTAGATTACAGCTAACTTGTTTTCAAGGGCTCACAAGTCAAACCCAAAGTTGGTTTTCTCACTTAGGCTTACTAACAATCTTTACTCAAGCCAACCTAGGCTTAGATTCCATAACACAGCTTGGAAAGGCCTAACACATAGTTTCAAACACCCTTGAAACTAGTCACAAAGGATAAATTCAGAAGTACAAGAATAAAGCACAAAAAAAACTCTTTATAGAGTAGAAAGTAGAAGCTTTGAGGCTCTTGATGATTTCTTGACTTGTCTTCTCTTTGGAATCACTTCAAAGACCACTTTTAGAATGTTGATTTGAAGGCTTGGAAGCTTTTTCAGTGGGAATCTTCTCTTTTACTCTCTTTTTAATTTTGGAAGTGAAGTTTTCAAAGGTAAGTCTTGTCACTTGTGAGTTAGTTGTTCTTGAATAAGTTTAGTGAGACTTAAATACTTCAAAAATATCCAAAAATGGTTTATGATCGTTGGTAGAGCAAAACTAGCCATTTGGAGCTTGTAGGATTCAAATCTGACTCTCAGAAATTATAGCCATTATTGCTGTCAGAACCTATGAGTCGACACTTGAGTTTGTTCATGAGTCGACACTTGAGTCTTCATGAGTCGATACTTGGATCTGCATGAGTCGACTCAAGGTATAAATCTTGAAAAAACTAAGTTCTATTCCATTTTCGTTCTTAGGCTATGAGTCGACCTCTGAGTCGACACTTGAATTTTCTGAGTTGATACTTGATAAAAAAATATCTCAAAATGGCATAGTTCTATATCATTATTTTTCTCAGGCCATGAGTCGATACTTGATTTCTGTGAGTCGATACTTGACTTCTTCATGAGTCGACACTTAACTTCTATGAGTCGATACTTACTTCTATGACTTTCATATATTAGAGTTTCAGTACAACAAAAGTGCTTACATAAGATAAGCAAACGTAAACTAAAACAAAAGATAAGCAAAAGTACAATCAAAGACTATAAGCAAAAAAAAAAAACAAGCATAACAGATGTCTATGAGGCTACTCATCAGATGGAAGCTCGAAGAAGATAGGTGCCATGCACCTAGTCCTGGTAGCTAAAGGCCTAGGGATCTTGTGGGTCCGGCTTCTAGTCCTAGGAGAAGGGCCAGAGCGAGGAAAAACCCTAGAAGACCTAGTAGAAATGGGAGGAAAAGACTTTGCTGGTGTCTGGAATACTGAGATAGTGCCAAGCTGAACATCTCTAGGAGTATCTGAGGTGTGATCACGAACATCTGGTGTCAGACTCTCCCTGCTGACAATCTGATAGTCTCTAGCTCTATCACTATCATCAATGCCATCTGTACCATCATCACCACCATCTCCATCTCAATCACCACCACCTGTGCCATCTCCATCTCCAGCTATACCACCACCTGGAGTATTATCATGAGTGTCATGGTGATCGTCGTCATCTGCTGGCGGAGGAGGTGGAGGTCCTGAAGGTGCTGTCTGAGGCAAAAAGGATCTTAGAAGATCTCAAATCTTAGTGAAGCCAGCCTCCATCATCTGCCTAATACCTGAGAGCTGATCATCTATGTGTGCTCTCAGTCCTTGTATCTCCATCCATAGTTGGGTAGTCTTGACAGCCAATGCAATGATCTCCTCTCTGACCTCAGTAATCTAATACCTAATCTGCTCCTCAAAAGTAGGCTCTATAGTGGCACGAGGAGCAGCTGCTAGAGAAATAACTAATGCTGAAGTGGTCGGCTTAGACCCTGAAGCTGGAGCTGGAGCAGGTCTCGGAGGTGTAAGGTGCTTTGCAGGTTTAGAAGGTCCTGCCTCGGCTGCTCATATCTCATCCTCCTTGTCTGGCTCCTATCCAGACTCCCTATGAACCCATCTACCAGCAACTCTCCTGCAGCCCATACGGTGTAAGGAATGCTCGTCATATACATCATTATAAAGTATATCCTTGGAGGCCTCCTCCTCCAAAAAAACACCATAAGATCGGAAAAGACGAGTCAACCCCATCTCATAGGACAGGTAAAGACGATGCTGAGTCGCCACCTCTCCCATCTGACTCATCATCAGAGCTGGGATGATGATGGCAGTCCTTTGTGTGAGGCAGACCATCAACATGAGCTCCCATTCCGTGATAAAATCGAATCGACCAATCTTCGGTAGCAAGATCCTCGCAATAATGTGATGAAGCAAGCACATCTCAATCGATAACTGATTCGTGATGACAGTGGATACACCGTGTACATCATCTCGCTCTAGAATGCACTGAAATGCAGCGTCTCTATCATCGACACATGTAGCAGCAATCCCATGTAGAGGAATGTTCCAAACTCTGCTCAATGTGCTCTCAGACACAGGAATCTACACACCTCTGAATACAGCACTCCATAATAGCCCATCAGTAGCCAGACTCCCATAGAATTCTCTGATCAAATGGGGATAGTACTTCTCCTTCATAGTGTAGAAGGAGGTCAAACCTGCTGCTCCAAGCAACTAACCAATACCAAACCCCTCTCGATCGAAGAAGTCCAAATCTATCCGGTGTCCACCTACAATGATCTTCCCAGACACTCTCTCTGCAGCAGGGGACCACGGTGGAGGCACTTGCTCCTGCTCACTGCTCTGCTGAGCCCTGGAAAGTTAAAATAGAGGAAATAGAGGAAATTACCCGAAAGATTGAGAGACAATGATGGAAAGTCACTGTTCCGGGATCAAGAGGGTGAAGGGGGACCACTAGGGCAAGACAAAACCGAAAAAGAAGTGGTTTCGGAATGAATTGTTGATGCCGTAAAAACACAGATTTTCGTTCATGAGTCGACACTTGAATTTTGGTCAAGTGTCGACACTTGCATGAGTCGACACTTGGCCAAAAACTCAAGTGTCGACACCAAGCCAGAAAATCCAAAAGAAATCCAGAAAAATTTTCAAAAAATAAGGGGGTTCTAGTGAAGATTTTAAGACAAAAGAAATGATTTTTGGCTCAAGAAATCAAGTAAAAACAAGGTTTGAAGGAGTTCTAAATAAAGGGATCAATGATACCTAACTCTTTTCTAATCATGCAGAATCTATTTTCGCTAAGAGGTTTAGTAAAAATATCAGCTAATTAATTTTTAGTATAGACAAATTCCAGCATCACATTACAATTTAGCACATGATCTCTTATGAAGTGATGTCTTATTTCAATATGTTTGCTTCTTGAGTGTTGAACAAGATTTTTGGTCAAATTAATTATACTAGTATTATCACATCTTATTGGTGTTTTAGTTAATTTAATACCAAAATCTTCAAGTTTTTGTTTGATCCATAGGATTTGAGCACAACAGCCTCCACTTACTATATATTCAGCTTCCGCCGTAGATAGAGCAATTGAATTCTATTTCTTGCTACTCCATGAAATCAAATTAACTCCAAGAAATTGACAAGTTCCACTTGTACTTTTTCTATCAAGTTTACACCCAGCAAAATTAGCATTAGAATATGTAATCAATTCAAATGATGAATCTCTAGAGTACCAAAGTCTAGAATCAATAGTTCTAAATAAATATCTAAGTATGTGTTTAACAGCCAATAAATGAGACTATTTGAGAGCAGACTAATATCTTGAACACATACATATACTGAACATAATATCTAGCCTACTTGTAGTCAAATATAACAATGAACCAATGATACCTCTATATAACTTTTGATCAACATTCTTACCTGATTCTTCTTTGTCAAGTTTACAAGGGAAGCTCAAGATATACCTAATGGTTTGGTACTCTCCATTCCAAACTTCTTCAAGATTTATCTTGTATACTTAGCTTAGTTGATGAAGATCCTCTCTTTTGTTTACTTGGTTTGAAGTCCGAGAAAGAAATTAAGCTCACCCATCATGCTTACCTCGAATTCTTCTTGCATTAACTTTGAAAGTTCTTGACAAAAATGTTCATTATTAGAACCGAAAATAATGTCATCTATATAAACTTGTACTACTAAGAGATCATCATTCTCTTTTTTCAAAAATAATGTAGTATCCATATTTTTTCTTGAAAAACCATTTTTAAGCAGAAATTTACTTAGTCTATCATACCAAGCTCTTGGAGCTTGTTTCAAACTATACAAAGCTTTATGAAGTTTAAAAAGTTGATTGGAAAATTCATGATTTTCAAAACTAGGGGACTAATCTACATATATTTCTTCTTCAATAAATCCATTTAGAAAAGTACTTTTGACATCCATTTGAAATAGTTTGAAATCCATAAAATATGCAAATGCTAATAATAGTCTAATTGCTTCAAGTCTAGCAACAGGAGCAAAGGTTTCATCAAAATCAATCGCTTTCTCCTAATTGTAACCTTTGACAACTAGCCTAGCTTTATTCCTAGTAACTATTCCATTTTCATCAAGCTTGGTTCTGAAAACCTATTTTGTATCAATTATTAAAACATTAGTAGGTCTTTCAACTAAAGTCCAAACATTATTTTTTTTGAATTGATTTAGTTCATCTTGCATAGCATTTATCCAATTACAATCATTTTCAGCTTCTTCAATAGATTTATGTTCTATTTGAGAAACAAAAGCTAAGTAATCACATACATTTCTCAAAGAGGAACGAGTACTTATCCCTTTTGATGGATCACCAATTATAAGTTCTTTGGGATGTCCATGAGCATACCTACATTCTTTTGGTAATGGCTTGGGTGTTGATGATGCTTCAACTCCTTGTACTTGTTCTCCTTCATTATTTTGATTTTCATGTTGCTCCTTGGAAGTTTCTTCATTGATGCTATTGCCCAGGTGGCTATCCAAGAGGGGGGAGAATTGGGATTAAAAAAACTTTTCACAATTATGTGCACTTTGAAATTCTTTTAGTGTTGTGGTGCAATATGCAATGCGGAAGTAAATAATTAAATGCAGTAAGACAATGAAAGCACAAGCACAAACATAAAGAGATTTAGAATGGTTCGGAGCAACCAGCTCCTACGTCTAGTATCCAAGCACCACTTGCGATTTCCACTGTATCCCCCAACCAGAATACAGTCGAATTATTTTACCAGGCTCATAATCCAAACCTATACACTTTGGTTTTACCGGGATTATCAAAGAAACCCAAACTCTCTTTGATTTTGAACGAGATCACCAAAGAAACCCTAACACTTGGTTTTATACCGGGATCACCAAGAACCCAACTTAGGTTTTTATAAGGCTCACCTAAAAACCTTCAACCCTCTCTTAAGACACAGCTCCTTACTGTTCTTAGAGAGAAAACAAAGATAAAGAGAAATAAACAAGCAACTACAACAAATCGAGTTTATTTAAGTATTGCCAATGTAGATCAAGATGAAGCCTAGCTTTGAATGCTTTTTAATTTCTCTTCAAGCTGCTTCTTTGTTTCTTCAATGAGTGGATTCAATGATGAAGTGGAGTTGGTGAAGCTTTGAATCTTATCCTGAAAGCTCTTGAAGTAGGTAGGTGAAAGACTTGAAGGCTCTTTGATTTCTCAAGATAAATCAATAATAATGCTCTAATAATTTTTTTAATCCCTCAAAAACAATCCCTTTTATAGTTTTCCATGAGATATGGCATTGTAGGGCTTAGGGATTCGTGAAAGAGCTGTTAGAGATGAATTTTAATTAAAAAATCACTTCCAGCAACTAGCCATTGGAGTGCAGAAAATGACTACTCGAGTCGGCTCGAGGTCCACGAGTCGGCTTGAAGTCTCAGACAGCCCAAAATAAATTTCTATAAGAGTCAGCTCTTCAACCTGGAGTCGGCTCTTGCCTTCAATCACTTCAACATAACAAATACCTAGAGTCGGCTCTTCAGGACAGAGTCGGCTCGAGTTCTCAATCACCGAAAATTCATAACTCTAGACGAGTCGGCTCTTGAGGCTCGAGTCGGCTCGAGTTCTCAGGCATCAGAAACAAGTATTCTTCCATGAGTCATCTCTTAGGACAGGAATCAGCTCTTGATACTGAAACTCTGAAATTTTCTCCGTGCCATGCGACAAGGAGTCGGCTCTTAATCCATGAGTCAGCTCTTGCCAAGACTTCAATTAATGCTTCAAACTTCTCCAAAACTCTTCAACACTTGAATCAAACAAAAGCTAATCTACATACTCTCAATTTTATAATTTTCAGTCCATTTTACAAGATTTCAAGATTGACAAAATTAGGGCTTTTATAAGTTAAAGTTCATAAGAGTCCATACATAATTGAATTACCTCTCCATCAATTTGAAAACCAATTTAAACTAAAGGTAACCAATTTCTTGCAAAAACTTCTCAAGTAATTTGAAAGAATTAGTATCAAATACATGCTCCAATATTTTATGATCATCAAAATCATTCCAGGGGTCAACAATCTCCGCCTTTTTGATGATGACAAAACACTGGGCATGAGCAGAATAAAAAAGACTTTCCAGTCACTGTATATCAAATTCACAATTATCAAATGATATTGATCATAGTGTGTATCAAACAAATTGAGTATCAAAGTATCAACATAGTGTGTCATAGTATATCATATGTATAATGAAACTAAAAAGTATCAACACAAGGTATCATATGGATTGATATACTGTATAATCTGTATCATATGAGTAATAAGTATCGAAACATAATATATCAAATGTATTGCGTATCGAAACTTTATAGCATTAACTGATATTTGAAGTGAATTTCATGAAAACTTAACAAAAACTAGATATAAGCTCCCCCTTACTATTGTAATAGCATTTCTTTTTATTTTCATCAAATTTTCATAAATTTTCATATAAACATATAAATATTTATACACATTTATAATTTAACATTCATATCATAGCCTTTTCATGCACATTCTCCCTTCTCCCCCTTTTTGTCATCAACAAAAGGTATATAGAATATGAGAACATACATTAACAATATGAGAACATACATTTGAAAATCATTCACAATGTGTATGATAAAGAGACATGTTTCATAAAAGATCATATGTATATATAAGAAAAGCCATTACATAAGTGATACAGTACAAATGTGCCTTGGCACGACAAAATAGTTTCACAATAATAAAACATAAGAAGCATAAAGTCCTAAAAACATCAAAATGAAAGACTAAAACATCAAAAGGATGGACTAGGATCATCACCACTAAGGTCTTCCTCACTAGAGGAGGAACCGACCTCTAAGATACCTGGAGCAGGCCTGAACTTAGGGAACCTAGGCCTAAGGTCCCTCAGTCTAGTCCTAACAGGTGTGGTAGTCCTAGAAGCTTTGGTTTTGGCTTTAGCTTTTACATTGAACTCAGAAGAAATGATAATAGGAGTGGGTCTAGTAGTGGGAGGATCAAAAGACAAGGCCAAAGTGTTGGTGGTAGATAATATCTCTATAGCTGGAGTCTCTCCAATGTCAGATCCTGGAATCTTGATACCAGCCTCAGCCTCAACAGCAGTGGCCTGTGAAGGAATGTCACTAAGTGTGCCGCTTGTCCCTGCTCGCAATCAGTGCTAGTGCCAGTGTCAGGTACTACTATGGAAGTAGTCGGTACAGACTGACTGGCTGCTATAAGCTGTCAAAGAATAGTCATGATATCCTGGAAGCCCTGGTGCATCTTCGATTGAAGTAGAGCTATCCTGGTATCAGTCTCAGATCTGAGACAAGATATCTCATCCAGTACCCGCTGTAATCGGTCATCAGCATCATGTCCAATAGCTGTAAATCCTCTGACAAGTGAATGAGGAGTAGTAGGAGTTGGCTCTGAGGGTTCAGCCTCATCAGTATGTGCCTCTGCCTCCGCACCATGTCCCTCTGCTGCCTGAATGTCCTCATTTGAGTCATCTTCTGAGTGAGCTACTGGAAGACCTGAGGTCTTCCGAATCCAGTGACCGTCTACTTTAATGAATCCCATCCGAGTCAGAGATTTCAGATTGTATCTATTAGTGTGAACGAGTGGCCGGTTGTCCTCACTAGTCAAGTCAACTAGGGCATCCTGAAATAGAAGTATGAAAACCATGCCGTATGGTAGACATGCCCGTGCCCTACGAGCAACCTCTCTCATCTGTGAAAGCATAATGAATGGTGAATTGAGGGCCTCCCCCTCAATCAAACATCTCATAAAAACCAAGTCGCGCTCACTGACCCAATCAAACCGCCCTGTCCGGGGCAAGAAGATACAACTAATGATTTTGTGCAATAATCTCATTTCCAATGATAATTGATTTGCACTAACATGAATAACACCCTTTATATTTATCTTTTCCCGTACTAATCTCAGGGTCTTCTGCTTCTCCTTCAGAACTAGGTAACATTCACCTTCTTTTGGAATGTGAAGAATGCTTGACAATTTTTGTTCACTAATTTCAATATGTTTTCCCTTCACAATCCCTTCAATATGGAATGCACCTAAGGACATACTTTCAAAAAATTGCCTAACCAAGTTGGGATAAGTGGGAACATTTAACAAACAGAAATCTCTCCAACCCTGTTTAGCCAACCAATCCCCAATGTGCAAATGCTCTTGTTCCAAGAAATTGAAATCAATACATCTACCAGTAGTAACTTGTCTATTACCCATTAAAATAACTTGCCTTGGTGCCTCTGGCTCTTCATCATGCACTATTTGCTATTCTTCTTCTAGAGTCAAGGTATCCAAACGTCGTTTCGTCCTTCTTTCCTCTGTAACCATCCGAACCACTCTCCTAGGTTTCTTAGCTATGGCCTTACGAGGAGCCATCTAGCTTGAATTAGAAGTTTGGAGGGTTTAGGAAGTGTTCTAGGATCTTTTCCTAGGTTGGAAAGAGGAGTCGGCTAAGGGGAAGTGAGAAAAATGGAAAGACATAGTGAATACAAACTTACAAAATCCTATTTAAAAACCTTTGGCCTGACTCTCAAGTCGGCTCGCCGAACCACCTGTTAACTTGTCTATGGGTTTCTAGTCATTAAAATAGGTTGTCATAAGCTCTATAGTGAAATTTGAAATATCTAGATAATTTTTCCTTATTTTTCAAAAAAAAATTAGTTCAAAATGTTCATAATGGGTCACACAGGCCTAATTCACCTCTAATCTTCTCAAATATATCTAGACTATGGGGTTTAGTAAAAATGTCAGGAAGTTGATCTTCAGTAGGTACAAATTCTAGCTCAACAATATTATTTAAAACATGATCACGAATAAAATGATGTCTAATTTCTATGTGCTTAGTTTGTAAATGCTGAATTGAATTTTTGGATAAATTAATAGCACTAGTATTGTCACATTTAATAGAAATTTTAGATTGGACAATACCATAATCTTCTAGTTGTTGCTTGATCCATAACACTTGAGCACAACAGCTCCCAGTAACTACATATTCTGTCTCGGTAGTAGACAGTGTTATAGAGTTTTGCTTGCGACAGTGTCATGAAATCAAGTTAACACCTAAAATTGATAGGTGCCACTTGTGCTTTTTCTATCAATCTTACAGCCTTCATAATCAGCATCAGAATAACAAATTAATTTCAAAGATGTGTGCTTAGAATACCATAAACCTACATTGCATGTGCCTTTAAGATATTTAATGATTCTTTTAACAGCTGTGATGTGTGACTCTTTTGGATTAAATTAAAATCGTGCACACATACAAACACTAAATAAAATATCAAGTCTACTAGCTGTCAGATAAAGTAATGAACCGATCATACCTCGATACAGCTTTTGATCAATATTTATGTCATTCTCATCTTTATCAAGTCTACATACATGACTCATGGGTGTTCCAATTTCTTTGCTTGATTTCATGCCAAATTTTTTGATAATCTCCTTGATATATTTGGCCCGGTTGATCAAGATACCTTCTTTAGTTTGTTTGATTTGAAGTCCTAGAAAGTAACTTAGCTCACCCATCAAGCTCATTTTGAATTCTCCCTACATTAGCTTAACAAAATCTTGACACAAAGATTCATCAGTAGATCCAAAAATAATATCATCAACATAGATTTAAACAACTAAAATATCACTATTTTTTCTTTGAATAAACAGTGTAGTGTCAACACTACCTCTTACAAAATCATTTGAAGTTAAAAAATTATTTAGCTTGTCATACCAGGCTCTAGGTGCCTGTTTCAGACCGTATAAAGCTTTATTCAATTTGAAAACATGATTTGAAAAAGTGTGATCAATAAAACCTGGTGGTTGCTCAACAAAAACTTCTTTGGATATAAAACCATTCAAAAATGCACTCTTTACATCCATTTGAAATAACTTAAAATTTATAAAGCATGCATAAGCTAATAGTAATCTAATGGCTTCTAATTTAGCTACTAGTGCATAAGTTTTATCAAAATCTATTTTCTCTTCTTGATTATGTTTTTTTGTAACCAGTCTAGCCTTATTTCTAATTATATTTTCTTTTTCATTTATTTTTTTTCTATAAACCCACATAGTACCTATAATAGGATAGTTGTTAGGTCTTTCTACTATGGTCCAAATATTATTCCTCCTAAATTGGTTTAATTCATCATGCATGGCAACATCCAATTAGGATCAGTTTCAGCTTCTTCTATAGTGTGTGGTTCTACATGAGAAACAAAAGCAATTAAGTCATATGTATCTTTATGTGCAGCTCTAGTTCAACACCTTGAGATGGGTCTCCTATAATTATTTCTTTGGGGTGTGATTGTACATACCTCCATTCTTTGGTTATATCATCATAATTTTTGCTTACCTTTTCTTTATATGGTTCACTTGATTGTTTGTCTTTGAGAATCAAATCTTTCATTCCATGTTCTAGTGTACCTACATCATCATCAGCAAGATCTTCTTTTCTAGAAGATGTAATGTCAGATTTATTGAAAATAACATATATTGATTCTTCTACAGTCAAAGTTTTTTTATTGAAAACTCGATAGGCTTTACTATTTAAAGAATATCCAAGAAAAATAGCCTTATCAAATTTTGCATCAAATTTTTCAAGATTATCCTTTCCATTGTTAAGAACAAAATATTTACACCTGAAAACATGAAAATATTTAATATTAGGTTTTCTATTGTTCCATAGTTCATAGGGGTTTTTCTAATGATAGGTCTAATCAAAACTCTGTTCAAAATATAGCATACAGTATTTACAGCTTCAGCCCAAAAGTATTTTAGAAGATTTCCTTCATAAAGCATTGTTTTGGATATCTCTTCCAAAGTACTATTCTTTCTTTCTACAACACCATTTTGCTGTGGTGTTCTAGGTGCAGAGAAGTTA
Organism: Areca catechu; assembly: GCA_021397845.1. Lineage (NCBI taxonomy): Eukaryota > Viridiplantae > Streptophyta > Magnoliopsida > Arecales > Arecaceae > Areca > Areca catechu. The sequence continues at coordinate 74,259,603 of CM038049.1, read as the reverse complement.
TGATCAATATCGTGTTTTGTATAAAAGTGATCAAAATATTGATTTTCAAACTCAGTGCCATGATCACTACGAATTGAAATAACAGACAGATTTTTTAAATTTGTAACTCTTTTATAAAACTTTTTTAATACTTTGAAAGTTTCATCTTTGTGTGCAATAAACAAAACCCATGTATATCTTGAAAAATCATCTACAATAACAAGGTCATATTTCATACCACCTAGGCTTATAGCCTTAATAGGTCCAAATAAGTCCATGTGAAGTAGCTCTAAGGGTCTAGTAGTAGAAACGATATTTTTGGATTTAAGACTCCCCCTCACTTGTTTTCCTAATTGACAAGCATCGCAAATATAATCAAAATTAACTTTAAATTTTGGCAATCCTTTGACTAAGTCTTTTGAAATAAGTTTAGCTATAGTATCCATACTAGCATGTCCAAGTCGCCTATGCCATAGTAAACTTGATTCCTTGCTTTTGTCATTCATTGCTACAAGACTTGTATTGCTTGACATAGCCAGATCATTAAGATCTATTACATAAATGTTACCAAGTCTATGTCCAATGAATTTAGTACTAGAGTCAAGTGGATCAACTACTATACACATTGATGACTTGAAAAAAATATTAAAACCAATGTCACAAAGCTGACTAATACTTAAAAGATTATGCTTTAATTTTTCTACAAGTAACACATTTTCAATAAATATAGAAGGAGTAATTTTGATTTTACCGATATTTATTATCCTTTCTTTTTGATTATCACCAAATATTACCATTCCACCATCTTTTTGTTCTAGGATGCAAAATTGATCAATATCACCCGTCATGTGTCTTGAATAGCCGCTATCTAGATACCATCTTTTCTTTATATTTGTGGCTGCAAGACATCCCTGCAAAACAATCATATAATAGATTTAGGTACCCAAGCTTTCTTGGGTCCTTACAAGTTAGTAGAAATGGTTCCTTTTGGAACCCAAACTTTCTTAATTTTCTTTTTGTCATTATGTTTCAAATGACATTCAAATGCCTTATGACCAAAGTTATTACATGCATAGCATACAATCCTTGACTTCGAATAAAAAGTACGAGATGATGCAAATTTAGGTTTAAGTTGTTTTGAAGTAATGAACTTAGAAGTATATGATATAGATGCAGAAAATTTATTTGAAATAGAACCTTTGTAACCAATTCCGAATTTATTACTTGTCTCTCTTAGATCTTTCAAAATTAATTCAAGCTTGTTGGAACTTAGGGTTAGTTTTTCAACCAAAGACTTGAGCTTTTGAACTTCTTTCTTTAAATCATCTTTTTCATTTTTCAAACCTTTGTTTTTCTCATGAAGCTCTTCTTTTTCAAATTGGGTGATCTTAAGTCTTTCACAAACTAAACTTAATTCCCTTTGCAAAATATTATTTGTTTCATCAAACTCATTTTTATCTTTTTCAATTTCATCACAATGATTTTTCAATGTTTTCATTTTCAAATCAACTTTCTTGTATTCTACAAGTAATTCACAAAATGCATTATACAGCTCATCATATGTAAATTCTAAGTTAGGTTTAAAAGTAGTTACCTCGTCCTCCAAACTCATAAGACAGATTTGTGCAGTCTTTGTTATCTCTTCATCTTCTTCAGTGGATGTAGATTCATCATTATCACTCCATGCTGGAAGCATTGCCTTCTTCTTCTTTCTGGTGATCATATTTTTCTTTGCTTCAGGACAGTCAGGACGGATGTGTCCCGGCTTCTTGCATCCATAGCAGATTGGTACTTGATCCTTATCCTTATCCTTCTCCTTTTCTTTGTCTTTTTCTCTTTCTCTCCCAAAATCTTCTTTTCTAAATTGCTTTCTCCATCATTTGTTTTTCTTCTGCCTATAAACCTTTTAAATCTTCTCATTACAAGGGCTATCTCATCATTTTCTAAATTATCATCATCTGATGAGTCTGAGTCTTCATTCTTATCCTCTTATGTAGCTTTAAATGCTATAGCTTTCTTTCTTTTAGAATCTTCATAAGTCCTTTGTTGCATAGCTAATTCATGTGTGATTAGTGATCCAAGCAATTCATCCAGTGGTAAGGCGTTTAGGTCCTTCGTCTTTTGAATAGCTGTCACCTTAGCTTTCCATTTATCTAGCAAGGATCTCAAAACTTTTTGGACAAGATCAGTATTAGTGTAAGTTCTACCAAGACTTTTAAGACCATTTATATTATCAGTAAAGAGAGTATACATAGCAGATATAGTCTAACTAGGATCCATCTTAAATAACTCATAGTTATGCACAAGAAAATTGATTTTTGATGTTTTAACTTGTGATGTGCCTTCATGTGTAATTTCTATCTTGTCCCAAATTTCTTTAGCAGAATTACAAGTTGAAATTATGTTAAACTCATTTGGATCCAAAGCACAACACAATAAATTCATCGCTTTGGCATTTAGCTCAGCTAATTTCATATCATTCTCGTCCCAATCTTCTTCTAGTTTGGGAGCCTCTATATCATTAACTCTAATAGTGGGTGTGTGAGGTCCTTTCAAGATAATTTTCCATAAATGAAAATCTATGGCTTGAATGTATATTTTCATTTTTGCCTTCCAATATGTATAATTGGTTCCGGTAAAAAGTGGAGGTCGATTTATGGATTGACCTTCGGCCAAAGAAATACTCATGGGATGTGCCATCTATGTTTACTCTAAGTAACTTTCAGAGACTCTGCTCTGATACCACTTGTTGTCCAAATGGCTACCCAAGAGGGGGGTGAATTGGGATTAAAAAAACTTTTCACAATTATGTGTACCTTGAAATTCTTTTAGTATTGTGGTGCAATATGCAATGCGGAAATAAATAATGAAATGCAGTAAGACAATGAAAGCACAAGCACAAATACAAAGAGATTTAGAGTGGTTCGGAGCAACCGGCTCCTACGTCCACTATCTAAGCACCACTTGGGATTTCCACTATATCCCCCAACTGGAATACAGTCGGATTATTTTACCAGGCTCATAATCCAAACCTACACACTTTGGTTTTACCGGGATTACCAAAGAAACCCAAACTCCCTTTGGTTTTGAACGGGATCACCAAAAAAATCCTAACACTTGGTTTTATTCCAGGATTACCAAGAACCCAACTTAGGTTTTTACAAGGCTCACCTAAAAACCTTCAACCCTCTCTTAAGACACAGCTCCTTGCTGTTCTTAGAGAGAAAACAAAGAAAGAAATAAACAAGTAACAACAACAAACCGAGTTTGTTTAAGTGTTGCCAATGTAGATCAAGATGAAGCCTAGCTTTGAATGCTCTTTAATTGCTATTCAAGCTACTTCTTTGCTTCTTCAATGAGTAGATTCAATGATGAAGCGGAGTTGGTGAAGCTTTGAATCCTATCTTGAAAGCTCTTGAAGTAGGTAGGTGAAAGACTTGAAGGCTCTTTGATTTCTCAAGATAAATCAATAATAATGCTCTAATAACTTTTTTAATCCCTCAAAAATAATCCCTTTTATAGTTTTCCATGAGATATGGCCATTGTAGGGTCTAGGGGTTCATGAAAGAGCTGTTGGAGATAAATTTCAATTCAAAAATCACTTCCAGCAACTAGCCGTTGGAGTGCAAAAAATGACTACTCGAGTCGGCTCGAAGTCCACGAGTTGGCTCGAAGTCTCAAACAGCCCAAAATAAATTTCTATAAGAGTCAGCTCTTCAAGCTAGAGTCGGCTCTTGCCTTCAATCACTTCTGACAAATACCTAGAGTCGGCTCTTCAGGACAGAGTCGGCTCGAGTTCTCAATCACCGAAAATTCATAACTCTAAACGAGTCGGCTCTTGGGGCTTGAGTCGGCTCGAGTTCTCAGGCTTCATAAATAAGTATTCTTTCATGAGTCGGCTCTTGGAACAGGAATCGGCTCTTGATACTGAAACTCTGAAATTTTTTTCGTGCCGTGCCACAAGGAGTCAGCTCTTAATCCATGAGTCAGCTCTTGCCAAGACTTCAATTGATACTTCAAACTTCTCCAAAACTCTTCAACACTTGAGTCAAACAAGAGCTAATCTACATAGTCTCAATTTTATAATTTTCAGCCCATTTTATAAGATTACAAGATTGATAAAATTAGGACTTTTACAAGTTAAAGTTCATAAAAGTTCATATATAATTGAATTACCTCTCCATCAATTTGAAAACCAATTTAAACTAAAGGTAACCAGTTTCTTGCAAAAACTTCTCAAGTAATTTGAAAGAATTAGTATCAAATACATGCTCCAATATTTTGTGATCATCAAAATTATTCCAGGGGTCAACAGATGCTCAGCTTTTCAATCCTTTGAACACCTGTTTCATCATCAACATCTTCTTTTCTAGAAGATTTTTGATCAATCTCATCAAAACAACATGGATGGATTCTTCAACAAGAAGTGTTCTTCTATTACAGACCCTATATGCCTTGCTAGATGTAGAGTAACCTAAAAAGATACCCTCATCTGACTCGGCATCAAATTTACTTAGATTGTCCTTGCCATTGTTTAAAATGAAACAACGGCATCTAAAAATATGAAAATACTTAATTGATGGTTTTCTACCTTTCCAAAGCTTATAAGGTGTTTTTTTCTAAAATAGGCTGGATTAAAACATGATTTAAAACATAGCAAGCAGTATTTATGGCTTCCGTCCAAAAATATCTAGGCAAATCATTTTTGCAAAATATGGTGCATGCCATTTCTTTAAGAGTTCTATTTTTTCTTTCTACCATCCCATTTTGTTAAGGTATTCTAGGTGCAGAAAAGTTATAATGAATACCATTTTCACTGCAAAACTTTTCAAAATCATGATTTTCAAATTCTATACCATGATCACTTCATAAAGAAATAATTGAAATACCTTTTTCATTTGAAACTCTCTTGTAAAATTTAATGAATACAGAAAAAGTTTTATCTTTATGAGCTAAAAACATGACCCATGTAAAACATGAGAAGTCATCCACAATAACTTGACCATACTTCTTACCTCCCAAACCAGTTATTCCAGTAGGTCCAAAGATATCCATATGAAGTAATTCTAGAGGTCTAGATGTTGAGACAACTCTCTTAGGTTTGAAAAAAGATTTAGTTTATTTTCCAAGTTGACAAGCATTACAAATTTTGTTATTTTCAAAATTAAGTTTTGGCAAATCTTTTATGAGATTCTTTTTGTTAAGTTTGAAAGCAAATGCATACTTACATGTCCTAGTCTATGATGCCAAAGCCAACTAGTTTCATTGATCTTGGCTTCCATTGTCACTAGGCATTGACCATTTTGCACGGTAGATGTTGCCCAGGTGGCTTAACCCAAGAGGGGGGTGAATTGGGAATTATAAATTTTTACAAGTATGTGCACAAGTAATTCCTTTTAGTGGTTAAGTGATGTGTCAAATAGAGTATGAATGCAGAAGCTAAAGGTAAATCAAACACAACACAAACAAGACAGATTTATAGTGGTTCGGAGCAACCCAGCTCCTACGTCCACTACCCAAGTTCACCACTCGAGATTTCCACTATATCCCCCAAACCGGAATACAGTCGGATTGTTTTACAGGATCACAATCCCAACATCTACACTTTGGTTTTTGAAACTAGGCTCACCAAAGAAACCCAAGCTAGATTTTTACAGGTTCACCTAAAACCTCTATACTTTGATTTTTAGATAGGCTCACCAAAGAAACCTCTACACTCTAGTTTTTAAAGGCTCACCAAAGAAACCTATTTGGTTTTTACAACCAGGCTCACTAATAACCCAGATATTCTAAAAGATAGAATAAAGAAGCAACAATAAACACAAACTATGTTGTCTGGGTAGTTGCCAATGCAGCTCGAGTGAAGATCAACTGAATGCTCTTCAATGCACTTCAATAGCTTCCTTGCTTTCCTTAAAAGATGCTTCAAGCTTCTGGTAAGAGTTGTTGCAGGCTTGAAAGCAGACTTTAAAGCTCTAGTGCTCTCTCTTCACTTCAATAAGTGTTCAATAAATGCTCAATAATTTATTAGTCTCTTCAAAGATGTTCTCATACCCTATTTATAGAGACTTTAATTGCCTTCCCTTGATTTTGAGCGTTGTAGACCGTTGGAAGGTGACAGGTTACCGTTGGAGCACTTTTGGAATTCAAAAACTGAGAACTGGAACTAGCTGTTGGAGGTGACCCCATCATTCTAGTCGGCTCAGACAAACTTCGAGTCAGCTCGGACCAAGTTCTGGTCAATTGGGCTGAGTGCCAGTCGGCTAGCTTTCATAGTTGAGAAAATACCTCACTCTGAATGAGTCGGCTAGGTTGGAATCCAGTCGGCTCGGATCTCAGAGGCTATCAGACCATTCTCAACCGAGTTCTGGACGAGTCGGCTGGGCTGAATTCCAGTCGGCTCGGATCCCTGAGAATCTCAGAACGTTCTTAACCATGTTCTGGACAAGTCGGCTGGGCCTTGGTGCCAGTCGGCTGGATCTGTGTGCCAGAGAACTTCTTTTCTGTGCCAGTGCTAGAGTCGGCTGGGTCCTCCATCCAGTCGGCTCAAAGGTGGTTCTTTAGCCAGATCAACTTCAAACTTATAGAATACTTGTCCCAAGCTTTGAAGTCTTCTTTAAGCACTTCTTTCAATAAATCCAAGAAAAATTGAAGCTTGAAAGATTACTAGAAGTAACCCTTAAACTTGATTCTAATAGAAAATTTTTGTAGGGTTCTTCTTTACAAGATTCTAAAGACTTTACAACTCAACACAAAACATTAAAGACTGTAGGATTTAGAAAGAGTGTCAATGTAGTTGTTCTACAAAAACTTGTCAATCATTTGAAGAGTTGATAGATAACCAAATGTATACTCCAATGTTTTGTTATCATCAAAATCACTTTAGGGGTCAATAATAGATCATCAAGATCAACCATGTAAATGTTGCCATGCCTATGACCAATAAACTTGATGCCATTGTCATCAAGACTAGATACAATGTACATGGAAGATTCAAAAATAATTTTAAAATCTTTGTCACAAAATTGGCTAATACTAAGTAAATTATACTTTAAACCATCAACAAGAAGAACATTATCTATATAAGTGGAGGGGGTGATATGGACTTTACCGATATCAATGATTTTGCCCTTTCCATTATCACCGAAGGTTACATTTCTACCATTGATACTCAAGATATAAGAACTGCTCCACATCTCCAGTCATGTGCCTTGAGTAATCGCTGTCTAGGTACCACACTTTTCTTTTATTGGTTGCAAGACACACCTACAAGAACAAATCAGGTGGAGACTTTAGGTACCCAAGTCATCTTAGATCCTTTAAGGTTAGTAGATATGGTTCCTTTTAGAATCCAAACTTTTCTAACTTGATTCAATTTTCTTTTGTCACACATATATGATTTATGTCCTACTTTTCCACAAGAATAACAAGTAATAGTAGATGAAGCAGGCACAAAGAAATTTTTAAAATATTTTTATTATTTTTATGGTCTAAAACCTAATCCAGCTTTGTTGGAAATAGCTCTCTGATTATTCAAAAGCATATTGAGTTTTTTAGAACTATAAGTAAATTTTTCAACAAAAGATTTTATTTTTCAAGTTCATCTTTGTACTTCTTGTTTTCTTGCAAAAGCTCTTTATTTTGTTTAGCAAGTTTTTTAATAGTTGCAAAATATTATCATTTTTCAAGTCTTCCTTTTCCTTTTCCAAAGAGATAATTCTATCAATTAACTTTTTGTTATCTTAAAGCAAGCAATTATTTTCTATCAAAGACTTATCATTTGTTTTAACCAACTCCAAATTTTGCTTTCTTAGATCTTTATTTTTCAATTTAAGTTTTTGATATTCAACTACTAATTCACCAAAAATATCATGCAATTCATTGAAAGTAAATTCATTTTCAAATTCAAATTTTACCTCATCATCATTAGCCATCAAGCAAAAATTTGTGACCTCTTGCTGCTCTTCATCGAAACTCGAGTCCTCACTCTCACTCCAGATTGTCATCATTACTTTCTTTCTTAATTTCTTTCTGCTCTTCTTCAATAAGGGGCAGTCCATCTTGAAGTGGCCAGGTTTCTTACACTCGAAGCAAATGGGTTGCTCCCTTTCTTTCTCTTTTTCTTTCTCTTTGCTAAGCTCTCCCTTTTGAGGCTTCTTTTTGAAATTATACTTTTTCTTTCTCATGAACCTCTTGAACTTCCTTGAGATGAGAGCTGTTTCATCTTTCTCATCATAATCATCATTGGTTGTGGACTTAAATACTATGGTCTTCTTCTTTTTGTTATTGTTCGTAACCTTTTATTTTAGTGATAGCTTATATGTCTTGAAAGATCCTAGAAGCTGGTCAATAGGTAGAGTGTTGACATCCTTAGCTTTTTCAATTGCTATCATCTTTGGATCCCATGATGAAGGAAGTGACCTAAGAATTTTATTCACCAATTCAGTATTAGAAATAACTTTACCTAAGCTTCTCATGCCATTCATAATGTTAGTAAATCTAGTACACCTTTCATTAATAGATTCAGATGGTTCCATTCTAAACATGTTATATGTATGAATAAGCAAGTTAACTTTGGTAGTTTTCACTTGATGAGTACCCTCATGGGTAACTTCAAGTGTATCCCATATTTTCTTAGCGGAGAGATAATTTGAAAATTTATTGAATTCACTTGGATCTAATGCATAAAATAATAGGTTCATAGCCTTGGCATTAAGCTCAACTTGCTTAATGTCATTCTCATCCCAATCATATTTTAATTTGGGAGTGGGAATGCCATTAATCAAGATGGTAAGCTGATGAGGACCTTTAACAATAATCCTCCAAATATTATAATCAATGGCTTGAATGTAAATGCACATGCAGATCTTTCAATATGTATAATTTGTGCCATTGAATAGTGGGGGATGGTTTGAGGCTTGACCCTCAACAATTCCAACACCTATTTGGGCTGCCATTAGATCTTTAACTCAAGATCATTAGACCTTCACGCTGAGTACCAAGCTCTAATACCACTTGTTGCCTAGCATAGCAACCCAAGAGGGGGGTGAATTGGATTTCTTTAAAAATTTAAAGCAAATATGTACTGCACTTTAAAGTATTTGTGAAGCAATGCAAGTAAGCATATAATGAATAAGATGCAATGCAGTGAATATAAGCAGCTAATGCAAGAGAGCAAAGAACACACACACAAATACAAAGGTTTATAATGGTTTGGTACATACCAAGCACCTACATCCACTCTCCAAGCTACCCCATGGAAATTTCACTATAATCAACCTAAATTAAAGCCAACTTGTTTTCAAGGGCTCACAAGTCAAACCCAAAGTTGGTTTTCTCACTTAGGCTCACCAACAACCTTTACTCAAGCCAACCTAGGCTTGGATTCCAATTCACGGCTTGGAAAGGCCTAACACCTAGTTTTAAACACCCTTGAAACTAGTCATAAATGATAAATTCAGAAGTACAAGAATAAAGTACAAGAAAACTCTTTATAGAGTAGAAAGTAGAAGCTTTGAGGCTCTTGATGATTTCTTGACTTATCTTCTCTTTCGAATCACTTCAAAGATCACTTTTGGAATGTTGATTTGAAGGCTTGGAAGATTTTTAAGTGGGAATCTTCTCTTTTGCTTTCTTTTTAATTTTGGAAGTGAAGTTTTCAAAGGTAAGTCTTGTCTCTTGTGAGTTCGTTGTTTTGAATAAGTTTGGTGAGACTTAAATACTTCAAAAATATCCAAAAAATGGTTTATGACCATTGGTAGAGCAAAACTAGTCGTTTGGAGCATATAGGATTCAAATCTGACTCTCAGAAATTATAGCTATTATTGCTATCAGAACCCGTGAGTCGACACTTGAGTTTGATCATGAGTTGATACTTGAGTCTTCATCAGTCGAAACTTGGATCTGCATTAGTCGACTCAAGGTATAAATCTTGAAAAAATTAAGTTCTGTTCCATTTCCATTCTCAGGCTATGAGTCGACCTCTGAGTCGACACTTGACTTCTGTGAGTCGACACTTGAGTTTTCTGAGTCAACACTTGATAAAAAATATCTCAAAATGGCATAGTTCTATATTATTATTTTTCTCAGACCATAAGTCGACACTTGGTTTCTGTGAGTCGATATTTGACTTCTTCATTAGTCGACACTTAACTTCTATGAGTTGACTCAAGGCATGCCAAAGAGATTTCTGCATGCCAGTCCTTCTGAAGTGTCGACACCTCATGTATCATGAGTCGACACTTGGTATGTACCACTCAAAAACTCTATGCCAAGCTTCAAAATTCAAAGTGTTCTTCAACAAAACTTCAATATCTTCTTCATAAAGCCCAGATTGACTCATTTTAAGGATTTTTAAGATGAGAAGACTTCTTATACACTAAAATTCACTTAGCTTCAAAATTAGTGAGTTTGATACCTTTGTATGAAAAATTTGATGTATCTATATCCTGAAACCCGTAACTACAATTGAAACATTAGTATAAAATATATACTCAACGTTTTGTTAGTCATATATATCATGTTACGTATATATGTATCGCGGTACATATATGTATCGCGGATAATGTATCGCGGTACATATCATGATACATATATATATCATGGACAATGTATCGTGATACATATACATATCGTCAAACTTAAATAATTTTTAATTTTTTTTGAATTATTTACTTAAAATTATAATTTTTCTTGTAGATGGATAAGCATGGGAGGGAACCCGGTTATGTGGAGTTTTACCGGATGACTCATACTCATCATGATGACACTTTTATTAGAGATGAGATGGAGCCATGCCACTGAGGTAGAGGAGATACGACAGAGCCATGCCGAGATAAAGGAGATGCGATGGAGCCATGCCGCTGAGCTCGATGAGATACGACAGAGCCATGCCATCGATAGAGCAGCGATAGATAGCATGAGAGAGCACATTGAGCAGCTTACATCTATCATACAAATGTTTGTTTTACATCAGGTACATATATATGACTTTAAATATATATTTTTATGTTCAATCAATAATTTATATAATATATTGTCATTCATAGTTTCATAAATTAAATATTTTAAATATTTTTTATATAGGCTTCTGGAGCATCAAATCTATACGGACCGGATGACGATCTACCTCCTACAGATCATTGACCTCGACTTTTTGTTATTTCATACCTTGTATTTTCATGTATTTTTTAATTTTGTTAAACAGACATATGTGTAACAAACTAATATTAGATTGAATGCATTATATATTTGGATTTGTATTTAGATTTATATTTGGATGTGTGAAGAATGCAGGGAATGAAATTGAAATATTTGTTATTTACGTATAAGTTAAAAAAATTTATATAGATTTTAAATTTTAAAATAATTATTTTTTTTTCAAAAATGGAATTTTCGACGCTTTAAAGCATTGAAAATAACTTTATTCTTTAGTTATTTTCGATGCTTTAAAGTATCGGGAATAAAGTTATTCCCGATACTTTTAAAAAGCATCAGGAATAAGTTTATTCTCGATGTATTAAAGCATCGGGAATAACTTTATCCAAGAGTTATTCCTGATACTTAAAAGCATTGCAAAAGCTCGGGGATTTTTTTTGATGCTTTAAAGTATCGAGAATACCTTTATCCAGGAATTATTCTCGATGCTTTAAAGCATCGAGAATAAACTTAACTTATTCCTGATGTTTTTAAAAAGTATCGGGAATAACTTTATTCCCGATACTTTAAAGCATCAGGAAAAACCCCGACACTTTTACGATATTTTTCAAAAGCATCGAGAAAAACTGTCTCCACTCTTAATTTTGCGATGCTTTTTGAAGCGTTGGAAGGATTTTTAGCAACGCTTTAAAATATCGGAAAAGGTCTATTTTAGCGTTGGGAATAACCAGAATGGTTATAGTGTGTGGTAGTGGCAGAGAAAGTCTATAGAGACTAGAGGGTCTCTTTGAGAGTTGAGAGCTTGTGAAAGAGATTTTTGGATTTCTTGTTGATTTTTTATACAGGATGAAAGTATAAGATCACCTTTATAATTTTTCTCATAGTGAAACTCTGCATGCCTTATTGATTATATTTTTTATTCTATTTTTTCTTCTTCCTTCTCTTGTGACATCAACAATGACATCGTGATCTTGAGTACGAGGATTTGTATTCCGCATAAGAGATTTTCTAATAAATAGTATCAATATAGATGATATCCCAACATAGCTATGAGTCAGCATTTCATTGTGCATTCTAGTGTTTAGTGTTGACAAGAGAAACTTTTTTTGAGCTGGATATGGTGGTTGGATTGCCTTTGTCTCAAGTAATTAAAAAATAGATAAAAGAGTCCAGAAAACTGAGGGATAAGTAATATGAAAGTTTGACATTAAGCACTTCAATCTACTTGCCTTTTCTGAATTTTACTACTATCTTCATGAATATTTTTTAGATTGAAAAACTGCATATTCTAAATCCTTTTCTTAATTCAACAACTTCCATTCAACTAAATGTCCTTTGCATCTTGTTGTAAAAGTATGAAATTATGCTTGCATTGAACAAAATGTAATGATACAGGAACTGACACATATTTTCTCCAAGAACTTCAGAAAAACAACATAGTCAACTTGGAGTGCATCAACTTTTTTTTCTGAGGAGAAAGAATGAGATAAGGATCAAGAAAGTTCAAATCAAATGTTGTGTATCGCAAAATACTCTGCACTTTCTGATAACTTGTATCATATGGCATTTTGATCTCAGAGAAGATGTGGAATTGAATTTTAAGAGTAGATAATGAAGATTCCATTTTACAAGGCTTACATCAACCAACAAAAGCAAAATCTTCTATCAGTACATTTTCCTTCTTTTACTCTAGGAATCAAAGCCTATAAAAAGAAGGCTAATCTCATGGGACTCCAGAGGAAAAGAAAAATGAATATACCCTTATGCTTATCTGTAAGATATTCTGAAGACGTGCAGCTGGCATTCCTATTTTAGCTAGCAAGAAAAGGGAGGCATTCTTATTTTAGCTAGCAAGAAAAGGGAAGGGCTGACATTCTTATTTTAGCTAAAGGCACCAAGCTTGGCATTCTGTTGGCATTCTATTAAAGTTCTTTCTTAGTTTGTATAGTCCAGCTAGTATTCTAGATTGTTCTTTTAAATTCTAGATAGCTCTTTTATCTATATATAAGAACCTCTTTACCAGTTTTTTCATATGAGAAAATGAAGATAATTTTCTTCAATTCTAGCTTTCTCTATTTGCCCTATTGACATGGTATCAGAGCCACGATCATTGTGGCCTAGAATACTCTAAGTTTTGTGATGATCGAGAACTCATAGAAGAGGAAACTCAGTTCGGCGTTCAAATCAACGAAGTTCCTACCAGCAATTCTTGCAACCTTCAGAATTATGATAATCCAGGCATGCTCCTAGTAAGCGCTCCCTTAACTAGATTGAATTACTTGTCATGGAGTCGATCGATGAAGATCGCACTCAAGGCTAAGGATAAGCTTGTCTTTATAAATGGAAAATGTGTTATGCCTGATGCTGAATCTCCAATGTTTGAGAAATGGCAACAAGTCGATAGCATGGTGCTATCATGGATTTTGAACTCTATCTCTAAAGATTTAGTAGAGGCGTTTCTTTATGTTACTACTGCATGTGAACTCTAGAATGAACTTGAACAGAGATTTGGTGAAAGCAATGGCCCATTGCTTTACCAAATTAGATAAGAAATTAGCTCATTCTCTCAAGAAAATATATCGGTGATGATATATTTTGCAAAGTTAAAAAAGCTTTGGGATGAGTTATCTTGCTTGAGAAATTTTCTGATCTGTACATGTGGGGCCGCAAAAACTGTTGCAAGTATTGAGAATAAAGATAGGTTGATACAATTTCTTATAGGTTTAAATGATAGCTACGATCATGTCCGCAACCAGATCTTGCTACTCGATCCATTACCCGCTGTGAGCAAAGCATATTCTATGGTGCTTCGTGTTGAAAAACAGCGTGAAGTTCTCTCTATTTCAGATTCGATGGATCATGCTGGGGAAATGATGGTTAAAGAATTGAATTATAAGGCTGAGGGCACAAAGGGGGCTAATGTTCAGAAAGGTCAGAATTCTAACATCAACAAGAAGCGTGATTTTGCTAGAAAGGAGGATCGATTTTGTACTCATTGCAAGGCACAAGGTCATATCCATGACACATGCTTTAAACTGCATGGCTACCTAGATTGGTACAAGGAGCTCAAGCAAAAACATACTAATCAACATAATCAGGCATGCACAGCTCGAGTTCATGAAACCCCTATGGATAATGATCCACTCTATCCTCCATCTCAGCAAAGTGATTGGAGGGCAAATCTATCCACTGCAATTCAGCAAGAAATAGCAAAGTATATGAAGGGGAAGGTGACTATGGAACCAAACACTACCAATTATTCAAACTTTGCAGGTAACGAACCTCATTGGTGTCTTCTTAGCAAAGGTGATGAAAATATTCGTAACTGGATAGTTGATACAGGTGCAACCAACCATATATGCTCAAATATATAAATGTTTTCTCAAATACATAGACCACCTAACCCCTCACCCGTATACTTACCTGATGGAACTAAACAAAATGTCACATGAGTGGGCACCATTTCTTTACACCCGAAAGTAACTCTCACAAATGTGCTGTATGTGCCCTCTTTCAAGTACAACCTTCTTTCAATCAGTAAACTTTTACAATCTACTGACATTATGGTTTATTTTTTCCATTCTCATTGTACTTTGCAGGACCATTGGACTAAAGAGATAATTGCTATTGGAAAAGAACATGCTGGCTTATACAAGCTCGATTCATCATCATTTACACACACTCCTTCACAGTTTGCTTTTTATAAAAGTTGTAATAATGTTCAATCTGTCACAAACTCTTGCACTCTGTGGCATGAACGTTTAGGTCATGTACCCAAGTCTACATTGTTCAAAATTCCAAATATCAATATTTCTATTAAAGACTCTTTACCTTGTGAAGTTTGTCCTTTGTCAAAACAGCAGCGTTTACCTTTTCCAATCAATACAATGTCCAGTAGAACTGTGTTTGAATTGATACATGTAGACTTATGGGGCCCATATCATATTCATATAATCACTAGAGCAAGATTTATTCTAACCATTGTTGATGACTTTAGTAGAACAACTTGGGCTTACCTAATGAAAGATAAAACCCAAACTCTATCTCACCTCACTATGTTTTTGAATCTAACAGAAACACAATTCCAGAAACGAGTGAAATTCATTCGCACGGATAATGGCTTGGAATTCATCAATGCCTCTTGCCAATCTATGTTCCGAGACCGAGGGATCTTTCACCAAAAATCTTGTCCTCACACACTACAACAAAATGGGGTAGTTGAGAGGAAGCACAAACATATGTTACAGGTAGCTCGAGCACTCTTATTTCAATCCCATCTGCCTAAACATTTTTGGGGTGAAACCATACTTACAGCTGTCTACTTAATAAATAGATTACCTTCCTCAATTTTAAATTGGAAAACACCCTTCGAAGCTTTGTATCACAAATTACCATATTATAGGCACCTTAGGGTCTTTAATTGTTTATGTTTTGCCACCAACACCAAGCCGCACAAAACAAAATTTGAACCACGAGCTACAAAATGCCTATTTCTTGGATATGCATCTGGGCACAAAGCATATAAAGTCTATGATATCAATTCATACACAGTGTTTGTGTCAAGAGATGTAGTCTTCCACGAGTCCATCTTTCCTTAAAAACGTGAGTCTTCCATTTCATCATCCAGTCAATATCCTTCATCCATAATTCCTATACCCGTCGTACCTGATACTACACAAAATAATTTTTCCACCCCTATTTCCAATGTTCCAGTTGAGTGTCCAATTCCATCACCTCATCAACAGTCCTATCCTACACTACCTATTGAAACCCCTGTTGCACCTCTTCGTAGAAGTACTAGGATTGTCTCAAAACCAGCTTGGCTGCAAGATTTTGTAGCACAAATTACACATGACAATTCTTTGCCAATAGCTTTATCTCCTAATCAAAATGGTTCTGCAGGTACATCTTCTCCTTATAACCATTTCATTTCTGCTCCTACCTTTAATCATGATTATCTTGCTTTTATTGCTAATGTATCAAGTGTCAAAGAACCATCTTCTTATCATCAAGCTAAGAGTGATATCCAGTGGGTTCAAGCCATGAATCAAGAATTGGGTGCACTCGAGCGCAATAATACATGGCAGTTGACTGAACTTCCAGCAGGAAAAAAACCCATAGCTTCGAAGTGGGTATATCATATAAAGTACAAGCCGGATGGCACAGTGGATAGATTCAAAGCCCAACTGGTTGCCAAGGCCAGATTGAAGGAATTGATTATGTGGACAGTTTTTCGCCGGTTGCTAAAATAGTTACGGTGCGCATCTTTCTCGCCATTGCTTCAGCTAAACAATGGCCTATTCACCAGATTGATATCAACAATGCGTACCTTCACGGTTTCATTGATGAAGATCTTTACATGATATCGCCGGAGGGTTATCCAAAAGCATGCAATGGCCAGGTGTGTAAGCTTATTAAATCCCTTTATGGGTTGAAACAAGCGGGGCGTCAATGGAACAAACAATTTACAAGCAAACTCAAGGAGTTCGGTTTCACTCAATCATCTTCTGACCATTGTCTATTCATCAAATCCTCTGGAGATGATTTCCAAGCTCTTCTTGTTTATGTTGATGACATTCTTATCACTGGTATAAACGAGCATTCCATTCTCTCCACTAAGAAATTTCTTGATGCTGAGTTCACCATTACAGACATGGGATATGTTAAATACTTCTTGGGTATTGAGCTTGCTCGATCAACAAAAGGTTTGTTTATCAGCCAACGCAAGTACATACTTGACATGCTACAAGACGTTGGGCTTTCCAATGCTAAACCTACCCCTTTTCCCATGGTAAAAGCTCTTCGTTTATCACCAGGTATGGGAGATTTGATGCCAGATCCAGAAAAGTACAGAAAAGTTGTTGGAAAATTATTATACTTAAGTCTGACTAGACCAGATATTACATACTCTGTTCAACAACTCAGTCAATTCCTTCAATCACCAAGGATTCCTCACTGGCAAGCTATTGTTCAAGTTCTCAAATACTTACGAGGATGTCCTTCCAAGGGGATTTTTTTTCTAGCAACATCATCCTTTAAGCTTTAAGCTTATTGCGACGCTGATTGGGCAACATGTCCAACAAGCCGCAAATCAATCACGGGATTTTGCATCTTTTTGGGCTCTGCTCTTATCTCATGGAAATCAAAGAAACAAACGACCGTGAATCGTTCTTCAGCTGAGGCTGAATACAGAAGCATGGCCAGCACAGCTTGTGAGCTCAAGTGAATTTCATTTCTTCTTCAAGATTTTTAGATTCCCCTCCATACTCCCATTCCAATGCTTTGTGACAATCAAACCGCCATTCACATCAGTAATAACCCAATGTTCCATGAACGTACAAAACATATTGATATAGATTGTCATATTGTTCGAGATCATATAAAAGGTGGATTTCTTCAAACTATTCATACTCCATCCCATCTTCAATTGGCAGATGTATTCACCAAGTCTTTGTCTATCGCTGCCTTTACATTTATTTTGTCCAAGCTTGGTCTGGTTGATCTTCACCAGCCTCCAGCTTGAGGGGGGGATGAAGACGTGCAGCTGGCATTCCTATTTTAGCTAGCAAGAAAATGAAGGCATTCTTATTTTAGCTAGCAAGAAAAGGGAAGAGCTGACATTCTTATTTTAGCTAAAGGCGCCAAGCTTGGCATTATGTTGTCATTCTATTAAAGTTCTTTCTTAGTTTGTATAGTCCAGCTAGTATTCTAAATTGTTCTTTTAAATTCTAGATAGCTCTTTTATCTATATATAAGAACCTCTCATATGAGAAAATGAAGATAATTTTCTTCAATTCTAGCTTTCTCTATTTGCCCTATTGACATATTGTTGTCCCATTTTTTGCTTCATTCTAAGCTGGAAGTATATGCTACAACTTTTCTGAAGTTGTATAAACAAACCTTGCTCTGGAAATGGCCCACACAATTGTGAGCATCACATGTTGCAACAGAATTGAAGGATTTTAAACAATGACCTCCACCATGGAGTAGTCAAGGCATTACCTTCATCTACAACTCTGAACTTCTCAAGGAAAAAAAGCCAATAAGTTGTAGTGGATTTGGCTCACCTTTCAGCAGACATGGCTGATTCAGCCACCTGCACCCCACTGCATACTTTTCACAACTGCACGGTGAAAATTAACAGCACTTGGATTCAACCATAACGAAATAGAGAGTATTTAAAAATTGCCTCCACATACTTTGGATTACATAAACCAGAGGCATTTCATAAAACACAAAATAAGAGGAATCAATCTGCAAAGCTATGTAAAATCACTGGTTATGTCAACATAATCTATGTTCTTTTATCACATCTAGCTTCTCTGATTCTAACTTTTAAGTGGGTGAATATACAATACTAGAAAAGAAACAATTATTAGAATTTCTCTATCAAAAGATAGCATTGACATGGATCTATCTTTCTATTGATTGGGCCTTATTTGGAGATGATGCAATACATGGACAAAAGCTCTATTGCTAACTACTACATACTCATGGTGAGAGTAGAAAAGTAAGTCCCCTCTAGACATGCTTCTCTGAAATTTGGTGTCTCTGATGCCTGGCCCCTTGACTTAGAGTCCATCTTGCAGAGGAATGCTGTTGGCCTCACATATCTTCGTCATCTTTGAGTTGTTCTATGTATCTGTTCTTTTTCCTTCTTTTGTTCCTTCCTTTTGTATTTTAGGTCTGTTTTGTATTGCCACTTCATCAAAAAGAAAAAAAAAAACCCAAGTTTGCTCAATTCATATTTTCAATAAATTGATGGTGTAATTGCACCATTTTCCCAAAAAAAAGTAGAAGGCAAGATAATTAGAACCAAAAATGAGAACAGCCTTCAATGTTTTGTGCATCAGGTAATTTTAGCCCCTGCTAAGTGGGCATATGTATGGGGCTCTGGATTGGGCATGGTTGCAAGGATCAATGGAGCCGCAGGGACTATATTTCCAGCAGCTAGGGCACCCAAACCATATGGCATATGTGGTGCGGAAGCAATGAGAAATTTGACAGGAGTAGCAACCAAATGACCCAGATATATCCCATTGCCCATCATGGTGATATCATAAATGCTTGATGTGATGATCCATATAGATATGTATTTAATCCCACATCATCAATTTTGAATACTTACACAGGACCAAAAATCTAAATAATATTTTCTAACTAATTTTTTTTGGATGAAATCCTAAATTATTATTAATAATATTTAAGCAAACCTAGCCCATAGCTTATATGGGTTAAGGAACTCTACAATATGAATCGATTTGAGCTAACCACGAGTTAATCATGATATTTATACTTTGATTTGGTGTACTTATAATTAACTTTGAATAGATTTGGATACTTAGCTTGATAAGGATACCAAAATTTAAAAAATGAATATGTGAGAATCTATATAGACGTATATTTACTTCCATATCAGTAATTAGTGAGTGAAACTTGGATACTTATGGAGGACCAAAAATTCTGAATAATATCTTTCGGCATAGCTTTTGAGTAACATCTTGGGTTGCTGCACTTGATCACCTCCAAACTTCATTAATTCATGGAGTTCAGACTGTTGAAGTACTTTTATGCATGGCTTGTATCTTAAGCAAATCTCCAAGTTTGCCTGCCACTACAAATCTCTCTTAATTTAGGGCCCCGGCCCCGACTTCAAATCCCCGTCGGGTCTAGAATGATCCCAAGCTGACCTTTGCTTAGCAATCGCAGCCAAGATACATCACTAGCCAAAGGGAAAGCCATCGGGTCATCAAGACCCACATATTAAACTTGCAATGGAGAGCAGCCTTGCAGGCTTTCGCCACGAACAACTCACAAATGGTTTGGCCGCAAGAAATCCAATAAGTTTAATTAGCCTTTGCTCCAGCTCACTGCACATTCTACCATATTGCCAATCTTCCATGGTAGCTTCCTGTTTCTAATAACCTAAAGTTGCCATAATGCCAAGCAATCAAGCTCTTTAGAGGTAGAAACTCCATGGTCGCCCAAGAAGCCTCCCAAACCCTGGACCAGATAGCTAAGATCATGTTGATATAGCAGGAGCAATGATGATGCATTACACACGAGCAAGCAATGGTTTTTTTTTTTTATTTATTGAAAAAAAAATAGAAGGGTTAAACCCGGTGTAGCTATCCCCGCAGGTTTCCATCCCGTCCGGTAATGTTCGATTTAAAATACTTATATTTTCGCAGTCTTTCTGATTCAAAGATGAGCATATCAATCTGATACCACTAAGATATCGGTCGGTAGAACGGAGAAACAAAAAGGAAAATCATGATCTCTCACTTATACTAGCTGCCGCGGGTTCCAAAATATAATTCCTGAATTTAATCGAGTCACCTTTAATGATCATATAATAATTTTTTTTATCTAAGCCAAGCAACCGCACTTGTATGGTTGATGGAAGAGCCAAATATTTGTATATTTAAGAAGATTTCACTGGTTAGAAGACTATAACATACAACTCCACTTGAATTTAATATGCTAACATGAGATTATATCACGCCCCAAATCCAGCATCAGAATCGGCTACGCGACCAGCAGCATAAATCCTAGAATATCCTCTAGAATTCATGCAAGGCCTAAAACATTTTTTATTATAACCTCAATTCTTCATAATAATATTGATCACAATTCATAAAAAATTACCTAATACAAATAAAATAACACAACTCATATGGTGACAATCTCAGTCATCCTTTAGTCATCCGACGGATATTAATAACTCTCTAGCTATTCCTTATTTTTCCACCAATCCAAATCCACCACCAAGCTTGAATATCTGCATAACTCTGAGAAGGAAAAATAAATAGGGATTTTGAGCTTTACAGCCCAGTAAGATTTCCATATGATCACACCAGTAATAATATAATTATGAAAATAGCATGAACATCCTAATATATCATATCATGCAGTCAAACAACTCAAATATCATATATGACAAAACCATGAGAAATCATTTTTTTCTTTGCCAATTTCCATTAATCAATCTTTATCTTTAGGGTGCTGGACTAGCCACGGTCATGCTTCAGCCCATGACTAGCAACCGCAAAGCGACCATGCATACTGTGGTCGGTCCTGCTCATGTACAAAGCCCATGGCTCAGGCTGTCACACGTACTAACCGCCCGTGGCCAGCTTCCACGTATAAAGCCTGTGGCTTAGGCTGTGTAACCACGGTGCTACCATAGCATGGCTAGTCTAAATACCGTATTTACTTCATTAACACTTCATCAACGTAGTCAAAACATGTCTTTTATAATTTCTCAATAACCGATATCATGGTCCAACCCATTCAATGACCGGTGTCGTGGTCCAACCCACTCAATAACCGATATCATGGTCTAACCCATTTAATAACCAGTGTCGTGGTCCAACCCACTCAACAACCGATGTCAAATCATGTTGCACTTAATCCTTCCACATTATCATGTCAAATCTATCATGATGTCACACCACATCATGATGTCAAGCCGTGGAATCTCAAATCTTTCAATGACCGATATCATGGTCCAAACCATCAAAAATAATTTTGTTTGAAAAACATAGTATCCGGAAATATAAATAATAACAACCATAGTCATATCGTCCATCATGAAAACTCAACTACACCATGCAACAACAAATCATGCACGTCAATGCTCATATACTCGGAGCAAAACCATGCCATGTAAAATAATATATAGAGCTGGTGATCATGTCCAGGATCCTTACCTCACTAGAGATAATTACATGCCTAATACTGGTTCATACTCGGAACCCGTACAAAATTATGTTGCTTAGAGGCTACCCTCTACAATAACAACTCTTAATGTAAATAAATAATCCTAAATCAATTATAAAATCCTGAAACCTCTTACCTGGATTTTTCGTCAGTAGTCCATCCGTAAATTTCTATCCTCACGATTCCCAAGAAAGAAGACTTTCCAATCATCTCTCTTCATACTCTCTTTCCTTATCTTTCTCTCTATATCCCGAACCCCAATATATCTTCCAAACTCATCACTATCCCATGCCATAATAGCATGACAACCTTCCTCTTCTTCCGAACCAAGATCTCTTTCCTCTCCCCTTCTCTTCTTTCCCTTTCTTTCTTCCTATCTCCTCTTTCTCTTTTTGGCTCTTTGGTTCTCTGCACTCGAAATAACCCTCAACAGCTCGGCGACCCCGTTAAAAAGAAAAGAAACTAGTCGAGAACCGCCTCAAACCTCATCTCAAAAGTCCAAAATCATCAAAAATCTCCTCGGCCATCAGATCTCAGATCGACGCCTAAAACCACATCAAAATCCGAATCCAAATGCCCCTGATCAACCCTAAACTCCCTCGGATTCATTTTAGCCGTTCGATCAGGCAATCGGACGGTCCAGATCACACAGAAATCCCGTGGACCACTGTGAGCCATGAGAAACCTTGGGGAAACGCCCGAGAAATGTGTGGGATATGCCGCTACGTGCACCGTTTCCGGTTGGGCCGAGCCCATGCACGCCACGCGGGTGGGCCTAGGCCGCGCATCTCCCGCCCATGCAATGGGACAGGCCGCGCCTCGCTCGCTCGTCCGCGCGCCCGCTCGAGCTAGCCCGTGCTCGCATCGCATGCCCCCGCCTGCCCCCGCTCGCACGCCCGCGGTCGCTCCTAGCCCCCCTCGCGCTGGGCTACGCGCGTCTCTGGTCCGGGTCTAGCAGGTGGGTCGGTCGGGCATCTTCTTCTTTTTTTTCCTGGATCGTTACATTCTCATCCTGTTAAAATAATTTCATCCTCGAAATTAGCTTGATTATAATTTAAATCTTGGAAGTAACCAACCCTCATTTTACTTTTAAATCCTCAATTAGTCTGTTTCTTAAGGTACTTGCTTCCCAAGTCTCAACGAAATTAATATAACATTCAAAACTTAATCTTTTCCATTTACAATCCATATCTAATTTTCTCGAGCTTTTCAAAAAGAATACTAATATTTTGATATCAATACAATTAATTATGCTTAATTAATTCCACAGAAAATTTATGATGCCCACCTATAATTTAACATCATCTTCAAGCTTCTACCTGATCCCTTTCTTAGAATATTTCTTTATAAGTCCGTAATAAAATTATACCACGTCTCCATTCTTGCTTCTTATGATTTACAGTACATATTGTATTCTCTTAGTCTCTTCCAAATGAACATTAACACCTCAACCTCAAATTAGAATACAAAATTCTTTGCTCTTAAAATTTATTTCTCTTGATTAACCCCCATATGGAAATCATAATCGATCCACTCTACTCTTAACCAAAACTTAGAAAAAGGCTTTAACATTAGACACTTGCTATGGTCTATAACATTCTTTCTTCTCTTACACATCTCCATGACTTTACAATCAATCTTTAATCTTATAGAAACCTCAAGCCCTTCTTAAATGGAGAAATCATAATGTCAGGTGCCATAAATATTCCCGATCCAAATTGGTTAAAGGACCATCACTTCTTTATTCTAGATTTAGTGATGTCCAAAATTCTTGTTTACTATAGTCCTCTATACCAGGGAATCCATTGAGAAAAATTGTCTGGCAATACCTATAGACTAGTCTAAGGATCATCAACATTATCTTTTCATTTTGTTACTAAAATTCAAATTAGTAGTTCCCATTACAATACTTCTAAAGTTAGAGTTAACATTCATAATTGATTTCAGGATAGCTCAAACCACTATACTTCCACTGCGCACTCTGATAAAATTTACTAATCTATCTAGGTTCACTAGATGAATCCCTCCAAACTTATCTTACATTCGTACCAAGAAAATCTCTAGTTACTAAAATAAAGCTTTTGAATCTCTTTATCATGTCCCTACCTTAAGCATATCCTTTCAAGAGTTTCTCTAGCCCAATTTTCATATTGGAGGTCCTTGCACAAATTTATCATCCTTTTTTTTTTTTAAGATACCAATACCTCTTGACAATTCAATTAGACAAAACTAGATCAACTTTCCTCTTAAAAAGTTATCAAGACTTCCAATCAATGCTCTTATGTAAGAATCAACCATCTTATCGCTCATAGAGCTATCTTACCATATCTCTTAGCATCAATTAACAAACTACCTAAAATATTATCTCTCATAGGCTAAACCCATATAGATCTTCCAATACCAAATTCTCTACTTACTATAATTTATATAAGTCATCCAACACCAATTTCTTTGCTTAAAACAACATCAGCAGTAGGGTAACTAAAATATTTTCGTAGATCTTAAATTTAACTTAAGTTGGGCATACCCAATAATTCTCAACAATTATAAGGATGATCAAGTAGTTCAATCCAAGACTACTAACTTAACCCTTCAAAGATACGACCAAAATGTGCATGGCATGCTTACCTAATATCATTGACACCACTAATTGCAAATCTATGCAGTATGCCAAACACATTTTTTATTTCATAATTTCATTAATAATCTATGTACAAATTCATCGAAAGAAAATTCTCCTTCTTAACATCGTAAACTCTTTCATAACCTACATCTGAAATATCTTCTTGCAAGAATCCCCAATGATTATAGAGTAGACTCAGTAATCCAATCCAAACTACAAATATAGGCTATTAAGATTCTATCAAAATAACAAATGCCAAGTTATCACGATATAATCTAATCCACCAATATAGAGTGACAAACTATACATCATCACAAACATATTTTTTTTATATATTTTCAATCATAATTCACATACATATTATCAAAAGCATATCCTTTCTAATATCATTGAACTTTTCATAACTTATACTCTAAACATCCTCTTACAACAGTCCCAAAAATTTATAATTTGATAATTAACAATAGAACTAGCATATTATCATCATCCACATCCACACTAGGTTCAAGATTCCAAAATTATCCAATTAACAATTGAACCTACTTATTAAGCATGACCTATTAACATAACATGCTATAATTCCTGGCTAGTATCCTTGATGCTTGGGTCAACCCACTTTTCGGAGGCAAGAATACATTCCATCCAACTCTTCCATATCCATTATATGCTTACTTATCAGGATTAAAAAGTACAATCATCCAGCCCTTTACATTTATTGTAGATCAATCCTGATATGGCAGGATCGCCGACGTGGAACAGCTATCAGATGCCACGTCAGGGAAGACCGCCATGTCAGGTTCTTTAGCCGACTCCTTGGCCGGGTCGGGCTCCCTCAGAACAACGGGGCCGATCACCGAGCCAAGCCCGTCCTCCACCAGATCGAGCCCCTCGAGATCGAGCCCTGTGGCTGGAGTCGAGCTCAACCCTCACCCGCCACATGGAGTCTCTCTCCGAGGTTGAGCCCTCTAGGCTGGAGCTGCCGCCTGTCCTCCACCAGATCGAGCCCCTCGAGATCGAGCCCCTCGAGATCGAGCCCTGTGGTCGGAGTCGAGCTTAGCCCTTACCCGCCACGTGGAGTCTCTCTCCGAGGTCGAGCCCTCTGGGCCGGAGCCACCGCCCGTCCTCCACCATATCGAGCCCCTCGAGATCGAGCCCTGTGGTCAGAGTCGAGCTCAGCCCTCACCCGCCACGTGGAGTCTCTCTCCGAGGTCGAGCTCTCTGGGCCGGAGCCGCCGCCCGTCCTCCACCAGATCGAGCCCCTCGAGATCGAGCCCTATGGTCAGAGTCGAGCTCAACCCTCACCCACCACGTGGAGTCTCTCTCCGAGGTCGAGCCCTCTGGGCCGGAGCCGCCGCCCGTCCTCCACCAGATCGAGCCCCTCGAGATCGAGCCTTGTGGTCGAAGTCGAGCTCAGCCCTCACCCGCCACGTGGAGTCTCTCTCCAAGGTTGAGCCCTCTAGGCCGGAGCCGCCACCCGTCCTCCACCAGATCGAGCCCCTCAAGATCGAGCCCTATGGTCAGAGTCGAGCTCAACCCTTACCCGCCACATGGAGTCTCTCTCCGAGGTCGAGCCCTATGGGCCAAAGCCGCCGTCCATCCTCCACCAGATCGAGCCCTGCCTCCCCTGCTTGGCCTTTTAGCTCGGGCAAAGGCGACAACAAGCGAGAGGACAGTACCATCACCCCAGGATGCCAGTAAGCCACCCAAGGATCACGGAGCAGTGCCCGCCATACCGCAATAACTGCCTTCCCATCATTTACACCACGAAGGAAGAAAACACCCTGATCAGGGAGCCACACCCTCCACCTGTCGCCCGTACTACCAGAAGAATGGGCCTCCCAGAGGACACAAATCCCGGGGATGGCGGCCTCCTGATCGAGGCTCTGCCAAGCTTCCTGGAATGGGGAGGCCAGAAAGAATGTCAGAGCGAATGGAAGTTTCCCCTATCGCATGTCAGGAGAGATGTCCCATCTACGGCACGGTACCCCGTCGCACGACTCTACGGCATGTCCTCAACTACAAAAATGATCGACACCCCCGGGGGGAGGTAACACAAAAAACGACACAATATCGATGCAAGCTCAACCATAAGAGCAATACCACCACCACTACCACCCAAAGAAATTGAAGGAGGAGCGGTCATGCAGAGAATCCCTCTAGCTCCGCCGTCATCCTCTCATAAACTTTCATTTCATTCTCATACCTTTCACTTCTCCTAGCGTGGAGTCCATCAAGAGGGGCTCGACCAAGAGGATCTATTCCCCTGGATCGTCATTGACTTGATCGTCGGAGTGCCCTCGCTAGAATCCCCAGCCCGGGTCACTAACCCAGTCTTTTACAGATCCAACCAAGACGAGACCTCCCAGGAGCACCAAGCCACTCACTCTGGCCTCGACAGCAGATACATGCCACGATGATATTGGCGGCAACAAATCCCATTACTTACTTTACAGACCATACATCGTGTTCCTCTTTGGTACTAATCATATGCCGGATCTTAAATATAATACCTAAAGATTAGAATCCAACCTTCGAATACATTTTCTTTCCAACTTCATATCTCGACTGATCATGACACTGAATTTAAATATCTCTTAAATCTCAGTCCATATTAATCATAACTCAAATTTCAATATCATTCAAATTGTATCCCAAGAACTTATATCACAATTCCAAGTGATCATAACTTAAATTTTGATATCATTCATGTCATATCCCAATCACTTATGTCACAATCCTAAGGGGTCATACTCTAACTTCGGTATGATTCATATGATGTCCAAAATACTTAAGCTTCAACATCATTCATATCATGTCTAAATCACTTATATTACAATCCTTAATAAACATGAGCTAAGCTTCAATACTCCTCATGTTATGTCTCGATCACTTGTGTCATAGTTCCAAGTATTCATAACCGAAGTTTTGATACGATTCTACCATGTCCTAATAATCATCACGTTATTTCCTAACTATTTGTACCACTATCCCAAGTGATCATAAATCAAACTTTGATACCATTTTGTCATGTCTTACTAATCACTATATCAATGTCTTAATCTCTTATATCATAGTCTCAAACAATCATGACCTGAATTTCGATATCACTCATGTCTATTATAATCACTTATGCCACAGTCCCAAGTCATCATTAGCTAAGCTCTGATACTATTTTTGTCATATCCTAATAACTATCATGTTATTATTATTTTAATCACTTATATTACTATCCCAAATGATCATAACCTAAGTTCTGATACCACTCTGTCATGCCCCGAATCCAGCACCAAAATCGGCTACGTGACCGACCGCATAAACTCTAGAATACCCTCTAGAATTCATGCAAGGCCTAAAATATTTTCCATTATAACCTCAATTCTTCATAATAATATTGATCACAATTCATAAAAAATTATCTAATACAAATAAAATAACACAACTCATATGGTGATAATCTCAGTCATCATTTAGTCATCCAACTGATATTAATAACTCTCTAGCTATTCCTTATTTTTCCACCAATCCAAATCCACCACCAAGCTTGAATATCTGCATAACTCTGAGAAGGAAAAATAAATAGGGGTTGTGAGCTTTACAGCCCAGTAAGGTTTCCATATGATCCCACCAGTAATAATATAATTCTGAAAATAGCATGAACATACTAGTATATCATATCATGTAGTCAAACAACTCAAATATCATGTATGACAAAACTATGAGAAACCATATTTTTCTTTGCCAATTTTTATTAATCAATCTTTATCTTTAAGGTAATAGACTAGCCACGGTCATGCTCCAATCCATGACTGGTAACCGCAAAGCGACCATGCATACTGTGGTCGGTCCTGGTCAAGTACAAAGCCCGTGGCTTAGACTGTCCCACGTACTAACCTCCCATGGCCAGCTCCCACATACAAAGCCCATGGCTCTGGCTGTGTAACCACGGTGCTACTGGAGCATGGCTAGTCCAAATACCGTATTTACTTCATTAACACTTCATCAACGTAGTCAAAACATGTCTTTTATGATTTCTCAATAACCGATATCATGGTCCAACCCATTCAATAATCGATGTCGTGATCCAACCCACTCAATAATCGATGTCATGGTCCAACCCATTCAATAACCGGTGTCGTGGTCCAACCCACTCAACAATCGATGTCAAATCATGTTGCACTTAATCCTTCCACATTATCATGTCAAATTATATCATGATATCACACCACATCATGATGTCAAGCGATGGAATCTCAAATCTTTCAATGACCGGTATCACGGTCCAAACCATCAAAAGTAATTTTGTTTGAAAAACATAGTATCCAGAAATATAAATAATAACAACCATAGTCATATCGTCCATCATGAAAACTCAAGTATACCATGCAACAACAAATCATGCACGTCAATGCTCATATACTCGGATCAAAACTATGCCATGTAAAATAATATATAGAGCTGGTGATCATGTCCAGAATCCTTACCTCACTAGAGATAATTACATGCCTAATACTGGTCCATACTCGGAACCTGTACAAAATCCTGCTGCTCAGAGGCTACCCCCTACAATAACAACTCTTAATATAAATAAATAATCCTAAATCAATTATAAAATCCTCTTACCTGGATTTTTCGTCAGTAGTCCATCCGTAAAATTCTATCCTCATGATTCTCAAGAAAGGAGACTTTCCGATCATCTCTCTTCATATTCTCTCTCCTCATCTTTCTCTCTCTATCCCGAACCCCAATATATCTTCCAAACTGATCACTATCTCATGCGATCATAGCATGACAACCTTCCTCTTCTTCCGAACCAAGATCTCTTTCCTCTCCCAATCTCTCTTCTCTTCTTTCTCTTTCTTTCTTCCTCTCTCCTCTTTCTCTTTTTGGCTCTCTGGTTCTCTGCACTCGACATAACCCTCAACATCTCAGTGACCCCGTTAAAAAGAAAAGAAACCAGTTCAGAACCGTCTCAAACCTCATCTCAAAAGTCCAAAATCATCAAAAATCTTCCTGGCCATCAGATCTCAGATCGACGCCTAAAACCACATCAAAATCTGAATCCAAAAGCTCCTGATCAATCCTAAACTCCCTCGGATTCATTTCAGTCATTCGATCAGGCGATCGGACGGTCCAGATCACACAGAAATCCCATGGACCGCTGTGAGCCGCGAGAAACCTTGGAAAAAAGCCCGAGAAACGCGTGGAAAACGCCCCTACGCGTGCCGTTTCCGACTAGGCCGAGCCTAGGTGCCCGCGTGCGTCGCGCACGTGGGCCTGGGCTGCGCATCGCGCGCTCGCGCAATGGGCCGAGCCATGCCTCGCGCGCCCGCCCACGTGCCCTTCCACGTCGCCCGCCCGTGATTGTACGTATCACCCATGCCCCACACCCACTCGCGCTCGCCTGCGCTCGCATCGCACGCCCCTGCCTGCGCCCACACACCCCTGCCTGCCCCCGCTTGCATGCCCGCAGTCGCGCTTGGCCCCGCTCGTGCTGGGCTGCGCACATCTCTGGGCCAGGTCTAGCAGATGGGCCGGCCTGGCATCATTTTTTTTTTTTTTTCCTAGGTCGTTACCGATTAAATTTTAAAAGAACAAGCACAATGCCCTAATCAATTGAGTTAATGGACGTGACTTTTTTGTTGTTGAGAATATTGCCAGCATACCTAACAATGCTCCAATTGCACATCAAAATTTTTACAATTGTAATGGTCGAGAATCTCATCCAAAAAAAAATAAAAAAATCCTGTATAAACATGAAGATCTTTTAAGTAAATAATTGGTATACATCTAAATAATAAATCAGTCATGGTTAATCCAATAAATTTGTATCGTAATATTTCTTAGTTTATATAGACCATGGACCGCATAGACTAGCTCGTGATCAGCCCAATAAACTTGTACTGCGATTCTTTCTAGTTTATATAAATTATGGATCGGACCCGCTTATAATGATTCATGACCTTATCTAAAAAAAACTAATCATAATATATTATTTAAATTTTTTGATTTTATAAATATTTAAAATTATTTTAATAAATAATTAATATGAGCCTGGAGATATGTCCGCATGTGTTTTGACAATTACTCTATAATATAAATTGTGCGGGAAGCTAAAATTTAAGAATAAACTTTTGCGTGTTTGTAAAATTCATGCTGGAAGGCCGTTTAATTATGTTACACGTGGCGGAAGAGGAGAGTACACCACTGGTTAGGGACGGGCTTTTCCATCCACCATCCATTGGAAAAAAAAAGTTGCACAAAGTAAAGTTAATTACATATTGTTTTTTTAAAAAAAAAATAAATTAACTCCAAACATGCTTAAATATTAACAATATTTTGGAATGAATTGTAAATTGAAAAGCCGGACAAATAATCTTAACAAAATAAGGTTAATAGTAACAACCGAGAACCTTACCTTAAAAAAATTAATCAAAAAATATTACTTGAACCTTTTGGTCCAATATAAAATTTTAAAATCTATCCGATTGATATAAGACTAAATAAACGAAACTAAGCGTATGCCTGCCTGAATCCTTACACTAGCTATCCAATAAATTGGCTAAGAGCGGTCTAATTGAGCCATGGGTCCGGATGTCACGCTGCATCAGGTTTAGGTAGACTTGGGTTTGAGGCTAACCCATTCACCACCCGTTTGATCTAAAATCGAAACGGGAAAGGGACGTTGGATAAAATGTACAGTAGCAAGAGTTTTGTGCAGCGTCGCGCACTGAGGGAAAAAACCAGTGATGTACTCCGATGGTACAGTGTACCTCTCTGCATCCGCACCATCTGTTGAATGAGAAAAGATTAAGATCCAACGGCTACCATCTCCCAGGCGTTAAAAAAATGATTTCGGTGGGGGAGGCCCTCGTGTTTCACCATCTTCACGACTTCATCTGCCGACCGTTACCTCTGCCCTTACCTCTGCCCTGATATCGTGACGAAGCTGCCACCAAGCTCCAGCTATAAAATGATTCGAGTCCAACTCAAATCGATGGAGCCTTTTCCCATATTTTGGAGGCTATTATGATGTTTTGAAAAGAGGGAAAAAATATAACAAAATAATTCTTATAGGAGAGCAGTTGATGAGAGAGTTATCCATTTTGCATCATTTTTTCTTTTTTCCTGAGAGGAATTATTTCTGTACTTCTTTGATTTTTTTTTTATTTTACTGTTTATTTTTTTTTTTTTTGTGAATGTTTGATTTGATGGGCCTGATGGGTTTAGGGTTTAAGAAGAAAATAATTCCAGTTCAGTGAACTAGATGTTTTTTCTTGCCAATCTTTTAAGAGCTAGAATTCTGCTATATCTCCTTTGAACTGTTTGGTGAGTTTCTGATGGAATCCCTTTGCTGGTCTTATAGATTTGGGGTTTTTGTTAAGGAAACTTGCTTTAATCCATGCAAGAATGCTGTGTTGTCAAATTTGGGTGCACCTATTTGTTTTAACTACGACTGCTCTGACTCAAGGACTTCTGGATCTTCTGTTCTTCATTCTACTGCAAGGGATCTAGCAGTCCTTGAAAGTCCAACTGCTAAAGAAGTGTTGATTCCCTTCCCTGGTTCTGCTTCTGAGCTCTTTCCACATTTGAGGCTGGAAAATGATAATTTGTGGAGTGCTTTAGAGATCGCAGAAGCTGTCGATGGGGAGATCATCAGATGGGGTCCTTCAGGAACCATCTCGACAGACACCCGAAAGCTGATGCCTGGGCAATGGTTCTTCGCCATTGCTGGCAAGAATTTTGATGGCCATGATTTTGTCAATCAGGAATTGGCTGATAAGGGGTGTGCAGGTGTCATAGGGAATAGGGTTTCCAAAAACTGGCATGGGGGGTTCGTTAAGGTGGAAGGTGATACCTTGTTTGGCCTTGAGAAGATGGCAAAGTTTGCTAGGAGCAGGTTTCATGGTGTTGTGGTGGGTTTAACAGGCAGCGCCGGAAAGACCACCACAAGAACCATGATAGCTCTTGCACTTGAGAGCCTTGGTCGTGTCTACCAGACCCATGGGAACTTGAATTATATGGTCGGAGTTGCTTTGACGCTGATGGGGATTCCCATGGATGCAAAGGCTTCGGTTGTGGAACTTGGGATGGGTGGGAAGGAGGGAGAGATTTTGGAAATGGCACGAATGTGCCAGCCATCTGTGAGGGTGATTCTGAATGTGGGTCATGGTCATATGGAGCATTTCAGGAGTTTAAAGGATGTTGCCAAAGCCAAAGGGGAGATTCTGACAGAGGCGAAGCCGGGGGACATTTGTGTGTTGAATGCTGATGATCCACTAGTTATGAGCATTCCAGTTCCGGTTGGAGTTAAGAAGGTCCTATTCTTATCGATCATCTATATATTTTTATTGTTCCCCACTTTTACCTAGTTCTTTAAATTTATCTTATGGTTATTTTATTTATGTTGATAAATATATATCCTGTAGTGTAGTTAACAATGTCAGAATCATGCATT
Organism: Areca catechu; assembly: GCA_021397845.1. Lineage (NCBI taxonomy): Eukaryota > Viridiplantae > Streptophyta > Magnoliopsida > Arecales > Arecaceae > Areca > Areca catechu. Next base: position 74,226,667 of record CM038049.1, on the reverse strand, counting down.
TGCTTTGCTGCATCTCATTTTTCTTTTTCCAAATAGTTAGAACGCACATTGATGAATTAGTCAAGCTTGATATTTGGTGATATTAATTATACCGCAAATGTAGTGTTTTAGTTCTATGAACAACTAAAACATAAGATTAATCATAAACAGGGTTTTTGGAAGTGATGCATCTGAATTTCCTAGCTAGGCCATGAATAAGGCAGGCCTTATGGAACAAAAAGCTGTCCAGAAAGTACACATTTGTAATTATGGTCATTAAGCACTATTAATTATAAGAGACCAACCCTTGAATTTGTCATCCAGCTTTATGAGCCTCCAAAAGGAATTTTCTTGCTTTCTCCTTTAGCACTTATTAACCATGGTTGTTGGGTCAACCGATTAGTTTTGGACTTCGAGTTAACAAGATTACTATCACCAAGTGCTTGCTTGGATGGTATCATCCTTGCAGCTTAGGCAAGGGGGTGAGGGTTTGGTTCTGATTGGATCCCATCCTCGAGAGGTGGGGTGGGTGCGGAGTAGAAAGGTGAGGATTAGCCCCTCCTGATTTCAAGAGTTAAAGGGATTAGGTTAATAAGTATGGGTAAATTGATGAAAGCTTGAATTGCCACCATGTTTTCCCTATCTGTAAATGTCATATCTCCCAAAAGCACAAGCAACTGAGTTGTAAAGTGTGAAAGAAGTAATGACCCTTTCTTCTAGTAAGAGGTTACTGAAAATTATTCTTAAATATGTGGCATACAAACAGACAATCACCCAACTTTCCTGTGTAAGGACATGCATGTGATGATATTGTCATGGCAAAATCAATTGTGATGTCACTGGCCATACAAAGTTATGTTTTGAATGGGGAAATATTTTAGATTGATATTGCCTATGTTCAAGTTCATTTGAGCTATAAAATTATGTCCGGACACCGGAATCAGTTGTTATGTTTTTGGACTTTGCTTTTAGTTTATTTTAAGCTATAAAAGATATTTCTACACTCAAATCAGTTATTCTGTTCTTAAACACAGCTGTTGTTTTAAGGTGGTACCTTGCTTTTGGTGAGAATGGGTTGGTGATCAACTGTATAACCCAAAAGAAAACATGTTACAAGAATATTTTTATTTTGCAATTATAGTTCTTGTGAATTAATTATTGGACTTTTGATAAAACAAAATTGTGGATTCAGTGATGTTTGCTCTAATCATCTACAAACATAGATATGTCAAAGTATGATAAACCTCAACTATATCATCTTATCTGTAAGGTTTGCCATATTGTACCAAACCAGACAGTCGGGGCATACCAAACCAGGCAATTCAGTATCAGCACATGAGATGTACTAATACTTAGTACACCGAACCATTCTTGTACAGACATAGTAACAGGTTGGCATAGATATGGGGTTGGGTACTGAGATGGCAAACCTTGCTTATCCATATAGTTCAATCAAAGATGTGCATTTTCCCATAATCATGTTCTAATAGGCTTCTTGATAAACTTGTAGGACAGGATTACATGAGGGCATAGCCATAACATGATATGTGTTATGTATCAAGTCATATTGAGAAGACTTTGTAACATAGCTGAAGAAATAGGTTTAAATTACTCAAATTGTTTCATGGAAGACTTCTCCCAGGTTAAACTTAATTTTATGCATAGGTTTGTCTGATTTAATTAAGCCATGCATTCACTTGAAGTATGAGTCTTAGAGACTTGAGCCTGAACCTCAGGGAATTGTCCAACTATAAAATCCAAAAATGCATCAGCTGGTTTCTTTTATTATGTTATTGAAATCTTGTTTAAAACACATTGTTGATTCTTCTCCATCTTAGAGTATAAGAAAACCTATTACATATTCTACCTAGTTAATGAGAACGAAAAATAATAAATTATCAAAATAAAATCAAAGCTCTATGAGAATTTACCTAATCAGAAACATTATCAAGGCTATTGGTCATTTTCATTCCTTTTTCAGTTTTCAATCCATTATTTTTCTTCTTTTAAAATATAATCAATTAATTGACTTCTGGACAAGTAAAATCCAATGCTTAAGAAGTGATATTGTTGAGCTTTGACTGATGTATCATGTTTTCAATTTTATGCGGATTTCTTAATTTGGTTACTCATAGACTGTCTCTGATGCTCGTAGATAAAATATTAGCTTTTTTGTGCAAAATCCAGTTTAATCTAGCCAACACTTCAACATGCTTCTGTAGCCTGAATCACAGATAATGTCATCCTTTGACTTGTCTATTGCCTTTGGAGCACTGTTGTTATAGTTGATAGATATAGATTGGCAGTTTTCTCAATGTAATGGCTTTACCAAAACTTATCTGTCAACTTGCCATATGTTTCATTTAAAATATAGTGAATCACATGGAATACACTGTAGTCATCTGTAGTTTACTTTAAAATTTAATGTCATTTAACAATCGCCTTGAAACTTCATGCCTCATGGATTGGTTTTAAGAGTCCTGTACTATTAACTCCTATCAAGGGTTATATTTTCAACATAATGCAAGCTCTCTTTCACATTCTTTGTTATATTCTTAACTATTTTTTTTTTAGATCGTCCCCTCCTCTCTTGCCGATTTGATCACTCATGATTCCAATCCTCCTTTACTTATAAAGCTTGCCTTTGGTTTAGCATGAGTGTACTATTTTATTGGAATTGCTATTTTTCTAACAAGAAAAAAAAAATCTCAAGTCTAAGATAAGCTTGTTTAAAGCAATTATTCTTCATAAGTTTACTATGGGTCTACCTGAGCATTTTCATCTGTTCTATGTGCACATTATTGAACTTGTGCTTCAATCTCATGTCATACCTCCATTTGTCCATAAATGAACTCAAGGGCTACATTTTCATTAAATTGATGGGACTGTCAGATGAGGACACAAAAACTGTTCACTTTTTAGGGTAAAACATGATTTCTTATACTTGACCCCTTTTTACCATGAGTTGCATACTTGATGTCAACTCTCCACAGCTTTCATCTGTTTCAAGACTTGTATTAGAAGCACTTCAAACTTTTACACATTTTTTTTGATAAGTAAAACAGAGTGAGGGGGGGTGACCAGCGTAGCTACTTCCTCTGGACGTAGCTAAGTATGGTTGCACCGTGCAACCATTTCATTGTGCATAGCTGGTTGTTTGGTTTAAGTTTCACCCATAATCAGTGGTCATCATGTGCATGCATGATTCTGCAATACTAGTCGGACTAACCTCAGTTTGAATGCAGGTTAACTATATTTTATAGTTAAACTTCTTGATCATATGATAAAGTCACAAAATGATGCTGTAAGCTAGGCCGAGGAAAAAGCATATACTCCTTTTCAAGGTTCCCAGTACCAGTACCGGGAGCCGTACCGGTGGCCGGCCGGTACCGGTACCATACCGTACCGTGCCGACACACGGTACGGCGTGGTGTACCGGTTCAAATCGGTCGCCCAATTTTTTTTTTTTGATTTTTTTTTGATATTTTTTGTGATTTTAAGGTTTTTATTTTATTTTTTAATGGTTTAGGGTTTAGGATTTAGGAAGAATTTAGTGTTTAAGAGTTCTAAACGCTTGAAATTTAAAATTTAAGATATGTCCGATTTTAAGATTTAGGATTAAATACTAAGATTTATGACTATTTTCAATTGAAATAAGATAACAAATGATAATTAAACTAAGATTATCAGCAATTAATGAAAGTGAAATGTAGCATAAACATATAATTACATACCAATGTCTAGAATCGGGTAGAGTGACGATATCCATAAATATAAGGATCATTTATGTACTCTATAGGAAAATCGAGATATCCCTCCTGCCAGGCAGCATAATACTCCTCTAAGCTTATCCCAGGAGGTATGCGTGATGGATCATAACTCATCGCAAATCCCTCTTTGATGTCCCGTCTCTGAGAGCTATCCAGAGACTGATGATATGGCAGTACAGGGGCCCATCCAAATATATTAGCAGCAAAATCAGATCCATAAGATGCTCCGGGCTGCATGGGATAATAACCACTGGATGATGATATCTCAGATGTACCATATAGATCATATGTACCAAAAGCTGCTGGTAGCTACGGATAAGAGGATCCTGAATATGAGGATAACTCAGATACATCCATGGATCCTACTCCACGTGCAAGAGCTGCAGCTGTATCGTGTCCCGAACAACCATGTGAAGCCCGTCACCTATATGGAATCGTATCATCACGGGATCTATCAGATGGTAATCTATGATATGTATCCTGCATGGCATGACTAAACTGCAACTCCCCAGTGAATCGAATATGAATAGGTGGTTGTGACTCCCGTCATCCTGTCCCTTTCTGATCACTACATCCTTCACTATCTAAAGCACTATCATCACTCTCTCTGGTATCTGAATCGGAGTGGACTGAGTACTCTGACGGAGGTGCAACTGCCTTTCCTTTTCCTCTGTCTCCGGGTTTACTAGATGATGGGGAGGGACGATTTGCTGTATCTGCTGGTGCCCTAGGAGGAATATCACTTGTTGTCCATTGTCCAGCATCCACCCCAGCCTCACTAGCTACAAAACTAGCTGGTCGAGGAGGCGATCCTAGCTCATCAAGTTCTGGCTACTGCTGCTGACTCATGACCCACCCAATCATTGGATCTTCATCCTCATCAACATATGAACTTGCAGTAGGATCGGGATATTTCAATTCTACTTCTTTCTAAATACATTTTAACCTCAACCTTAAATTATAGTGTACATATACAAGATCGTTGAAACGTTTCTGTTTCGGACGGTTCCTTTGCTTGAAGTGGATAAGGCCAAATGTAGGCCAGTTGCACTCACATCCACTGGATGACACCATCTAGGAGAGAATCTTAACTGCAAGAACCTTCAGATTTTTAGCAGATCCACCAAAATGCACCCACCATTCAGCTACAAAAGACATTACATCATTTAGAATTTAATTTAGCAAAATAAAAAATTTAATCCTAATATAATATTACACTTACTCCTTAGTAGTACCTACCTGGATTCATCTTTGATTTACTTCTGATTGCTACAGTGGATCCAAATGAATTTGTGCCCTCCCTAAAAAATTTCGTCTGCCAAAAAAAAATTTATTAGTTTGTTGAAATTAATGCTCTTAAAAATCATTCAATAATTTCAACCTAACTTACTTCTTCAAGGCACATAGCAACGATATCTGGATCGGGCTCCATCTTATATATAACATTGCATAGGGCAGACATAAGATCCTCATCCATGGCAATGCCTGGTACGGAGTATTGAAATCTCGGATTTAGATAGTAAGCTACACATATATTTTAAGAATTAGTCAAGCGTACTTGTACAAATCTAATTGAAACTTAATTTTTAGGGACTTCATAAATTACTACGTACTTGCTAAATGCAAATCCGAACTCATTTGATAACTCACTGTCCATCAATGATCCGGATATACTCAAATGCATGTGATGGATCTGCCTCCTAAATCTTTTCCTTTGCCCTTTGCATCATGAAATATAAGAAGCCTATATGAGCATACCTCTCGGAGTCCACGGCAGAAGTACCTCATATAGTGACTTGATAGCCTCCACTATCCTCTCAGCCCACTGCCAGAATGTCTGTCTCGTCACTAAATTTTTCACATTGCTTCCCTCAATATTTGTCCTGACATATCTGCTCTGCTGCCACTCCTGACTGACAAACATCTGACGCAGCTCTGCTTTCTTGCCAAGAAGACTACAAGTGCAATGTAATTAGTAGCAAGCCGTATGACCCTCGGTCTCAATATTTCTCCCTGTAAAGCTCCTCATCAATGATAAGATCCATGTATGGTTATATATAAATCTAGTGATAGACTGTGCTAGCTCAACAATTTTCTGCATCCCGCGGATTTTTCCAATATCCATCAACATAAGATCTATACAATGTGCAGCACAAGGAGTCCAGAAAATATGCGGTTGTCGCTCCATCAAGATCTGTCCTGTGGTCTTGTACTGTGGTCCATTATCAGTGATGACCTGCACGACATTATGCTCTTTCACCTGATCAATCATCTCCTCTATCAATCTGAGGATATAACTGGTGTCGTGCACCTGATCTGAAGCATCAATAGACTTCTAAAAAAAAGTCTTCCCATCACAATAAGTCAAGAAATTGATGATGCTCCATCTAGTAGGACCAGTCCAACCATTACACATCACCGTCAATCCATACACGGGCCACTTGCTCTGATATGAGGATATCCATCCTTCTAGCTCCTCCTTATTGCTGTCCAGAAGCTGACTATAGATATCCCTCAATGCTGGAGGATCACATGTATACCAGCAGCCTGTATAGATGAAATAGCAGAGCGATAATATGGATTGTCTGCTGCATGGTCTGGGATATGACTGAAATAAAACCAGGAGGAGATGGCCTATCACATATCCTTTTTCAGCATTGTGTCAATCCTCTATTGCTTGGAATCTCTACTGGAAAAGGCATGTGGATCGACATCATGGATAGTGGCTCCCTCTGGAATGTCCCTAGAAGACTTCCTTCTACTGTCAAATGCTCCCAATATGAATGCAATACGGCCGGTGCCTTTCCTGACGGGCTCTCTGACTGAGGAGGTCCTCCTAAATTGTGTCTCACTCTCCTGCAGCACTAGCAGAACCGGATCCCGATCCTGACTCAAAAGCTGATGGCCCAAATCGCTGTCTATGCCTGGCTGCCTCTGCTCATACAAGCTCGTTTGAATAGCAGCCTCCATCTGTGCCTCCTCATCAGAAGGAATAGATGCTCTTTCTGACTCCCTGGAGTAATAAGAAGGTGATTCTGTGGCTCTACAGTCCACCTCTACCTTTTTCTTTGCTGCTCTTTCCTTCCCAATTTTAAAATCGGTAAACTATTTTTTCATCAACTGACGAACCTTCTGTGGACACTATCGGCATTCAGATACATCAGAATAGCCGCCAGCCAAGTGCTGCTTCAACCTTGTTACCCCCTACCTTTGAATTCAGTATTGCATCATTTACACCTCCAGTGATGCCGACCCGAGAGCATCTCTCAATGTAACCAGCCAATGTCCCGCTCCGGATCCTTCTTCCTCCTCGATGGATCCATACCTGAATATTTAAATTACATATAAGGTCAATAATAATGTTTATTAATTAACACTTTATTAACCTAATTTTTAAAATTTAATTTATTTTTTATTTTTTTATTTAAAAAATTCAAAAAAATAAAGAAAAATAAAAAAATTTAAATTTTAGATTCATGTAGGATTCTATCATACATGCTACATATATTTTTTTAAGATCCTAGAAATGCATTAAAAGTCAATTTTTCTTCAATTTAAGACCTACGGCACTATTCATGAAATGTATCAAAACTTGAATAAATCGACATAAAATTTATAGTGAAAGTAGCTTATGAGCCCTAGATTAATAATTTATAATTACAGTTTTTTTTCTAATTATTTTTTTAATTAATTTATTAATTCAAAATTAATTTTTAATTTAAAAAATTATATACTTAACAAAAAATCAAGATTTTAGTATCATTGTGTAGATCTATCCTACATTTACCACATATTCTAAAATCATAGCCAACAAATAAATTTTGACAGTATTTCTTCTTAATTTTCTATTTTGCATGGATTTTAATTTAAAAAACGAGATGAAAGAAGGAAATACGGAAAAAAAAGGTATACGTATTTTGATTCTACCTTCCTCTTCGACTTCTGTAGGTTTGATTGGGTTGAAAAGGATTAAGATTTTTTTTTTTTAAGCCGTTGTTGTTTCCGCAGGTATGCAGCAGAGAGCTCTTACGAGCTCCAGCCCTTTAAGCCTTAAAATCAAAGGCAGCCCCCCTTCCAAAGCAAGTCATATGGCTACAGTAGCCATGTGAAAAAAAAAAATCAGCCTCCACCCACCTGTACTGAACCGAACCGGGCCCAAACCGACCGGTTCGTTCTCGTTTTGACCCGGTTCGGGTCCGGTTCGTATGGTAAAGGAATTTTTTTTTATTTTTATGTGGGCTGTTTCAGATTATATGGCCGAACCGTGCCGGCCGGCCACCGATCCGGTTCAGTACACCCCGAACCGGCCGGTTCGGCACGATTCGGAGAACCTTGCTGCTTTTTCTATAATAGTAATTGTGTTTGGCTATATCTTTTTATTTTCTTTATGCTCATATCTGTTTAAGAAATAATCATGCTTCATGTCTTTCTCTGCTTCATGAATAAGGTATTCAACAATTCAATGACCTTTGAAATTGCTGATGATGCTCTATGTTTCCTTCTTTGCTGTTAGGTGCTTTTTGGCAGGAAAAGCGGATGTGATGTCAGGTTGGTTCTGGCTGAAATTATAGATGGAGGCTGTGCAGTTCGGGTAATCTTAGAAAGTAAAATTGGTGCGTATTGTAACCTGTTTTCATTCCCAATTGAAAAGACTTCAGAAATGTAAGTTACTTTTATCATTCCCATCTGTGTTGCCGTATATGAGTAACAGTTTCTGTTTCTCTGATTGCTGTATAATGTTGATTTTTTTTAAATGCTGATTTTTTAAATATAGCATCCAAAAAGTCAGAAATAAGAACTGGTAGTTATATTTACTCATAGTAAACATGGAAAGTGTGAGAAGACACATTCCACTATCAAGCTGACAAGAAGTTTGTAATCTACACACACACACACAAAAAAAAAAAAAAACAGGGAATGATGTGATAGTATATGCCTAGCCCAATTGAGATCTCAAAGTAACTTCAACCACTTTGAATTACACAAATGCTGGCCATTCCAAACGTCAATGCAATACAAGAATTATAAAGCTAAATCTAAATCCAAACAAGTTGCAAAAAGGTTGATAGTTGTGAACTTATCTCATTCTTGACTTTCTATAAAACTGTGGATGGACTACTCCGCAATTATTTTTACCATTTTTCTCACAGTTAGGTTTCTCAACTGAACAAATCCTGATATTTTAAGGTGGAGCCAAATTAGCCTTGCAAGCCAAGCTCAGCAAAGACTCAAACAGAAATAACTTTTTAGCCAATTAGAAACAATCTCTCCCTTGATTTTTCAAAGAATTTACTCAGTATTATCATCCATGGGACCTTCTCTTCAAAAAGATACATTGTGTGCAGAACCCTGCCCTGTCTTGTTTGTCTAAATAAATAGTAGAATTTATGAGATTTATATTACACCATATATATACATATAGTCTAATTAATGTAGCTTGTTCCTCGAAACATTGGTCCACAAAACCCCTTCTTCTTCAATCACTAAACATATATCACATCATGGTTGAAAACGACAAAAGGAACTTTAGGAGAATTGCAGAATAATACACATTTTTTCTCACAAAACATTGTTTTTAAATCAAGCTTTGGCACCCTTGTCCATTCTGACCCATGCTCTAACCACAAAGCCAGCATTACTTCTCATGCTTTTTCAATGTTGGATTACTAATACATATATTGGGATGCAATCATTAGGTGGATATGTATATTTTTAATAGCCAGCTTCAACAGAATCTCCTCTTCACTCCGTCTCCCTTGCTTCTTCCACCGTTAAACAACATTCATCTCTTTAAAAGCCCTTAAGGTGGTTCAAATGAATGAAATTTTGTGACATGGGATCTCTAGGTCCTCATATTTGCTTTATCATTGGTGTTTTCTATAATTAAATTAGTCCTAAAGCACAGCCTTGAGTGTTGGAAATTTGAAAGAACAACTAGAACCTTGTCATCTGCACCTACTTCTGCCAAAGATATCATGTTACAACAATTTAGTCACAGTTATTTAGCATACATCCATCAAAGCCTCCTCTGAGGCCCAATACAAAGTTGAAATGCAAGTCAACTACGTGGCAGTCTATCCATCTACCTGATACAGTGAGAGATTAAGCAAGGCATTTGTATCTATACCTTTTTGAGTGTCCCTGAGCCAGAAAAGGCCATCAAATTCTGCTATTTGTTGAATCTTGACCAATTTTTTCATTGTGTCTGAATGATGAGGAACAAGAATTCATGATGGGACACTTGATGAACCAAGGGAAAGATGAAGGTCAAATCTTATGGAGAATGCACTTTTGTGGACCAAGAAGTTGTTGAGGATCTATGGGATGTTCTGAAGTAGAATTCTTTTACCTAGGCTTCATGATATAAGAAGCTATCAGATCATTTCTTTAACTTTACAGCCTTTAACATAGCAACAGAAATACAACTTCTGATATTCCTCATGTTTGGCCCTTGAAAGGAGCTTCAATAGCTAGATTGTTATTTTGGCATGTGTACTATTACTATACATCAAATGGAAAATGTGGAAGGAAAACACTGATGAGCCTAGAAGACAACTATCAAGCCAGAGATTTTCAACTATTCCTGGAACTAAGCCTAAATATTGTGTTTCTGCATCCATTCATGGTCAAGGTCTTCTCTTTGTATGAAAGTTTCTTCAGATCCTTCATTTCTGAAGTCTTACCAAGCACATGCTTATTAATGTGCACTTTTATATTTAAATGACTTTTATTTGGACATTGGAGTTATAGGAAAAATTTATGCAAGTTCTGTATGTTTCACCATTTTCTTTTGAAACAATCCTCTTCTAGATGTTGCTAACTTGTATATCAAGAATTAATAACTTTTATAACTCTTTGATGTCTGGAAACATCATTTTTTTTTCCTTTTTCCTCTTTGGGAGATAGATGGTGGGAATGCTTACCCTTCTCCCTGTGCATAAGCTGTCCCTTTTTTTGTGGGGTGGAGAAGTATGGTGAGAATGCTACCTTTTGGGTTCAAATCCTGAACCTATCCCCAGCACATGCACTTAGGGGTGGCAACTGGCGCACCTAAGTCCCATTGGCCAATGTGGAAACATCAATTGCTTTTGGTTGGGCTTTCTGCAAATATTTCTTTATTTAATGTGTCATGTCTCCTTTTTTGTGATTACAAACGAGATCAAGTCAAGCTGAATCTTAAAACTTGCTATTGCAGCTTTCTTCTAATCTTAAACTGGTTTCTCATCTTGTGCTTTGTGTTGATGAATCTCTTTTACTCTTTTTGATTTAGTCTAAGACCTCAAATAGATCATAAAGCAAGCCAGTTTCATTTTTTTTTTCAGAAAAGCGGAGCTAGATGTATTAGAGAGAAGCTAGGTGGTGCATTCACCACTCAATTCATGCCAATCTCTTTTTTTCATGAAATAATCCAAGTCTGTTTATCTAACATCAAAACCAAAACTTCATAGCTGTCAAATATAAGATGTTTCTTTTGATTGACACCAGCTGTATATCATCTAAACCAGTGACTCCTGTTTTGCAATATTTCATGTCCATTCTCAATATATATACATTCTCAATATATTCTTTATTTCATCTGATTAAACATGGTTTGCTTATTCAGGGTTGAGTTTAAGATTCATGGTCCTGGCCTGCATTTAGCAATGGATGCATGTGCTGCTGCTGCAGTTGCCATATCGTTAGGGGCACGTCTCCTCCAGATAGGAGAAGCGTTGTCAAGATTTAGGCCTGTTCGTATGAGGTCGGAAATGGAAGTCACTAAAAATGGTATCAAAATCATCAATGACACATACAATGCCAATCTTGCAAGCATGATGGCTGCGATCAAGTTATTGGAGTCTATGGATTGTGAAGGCAAAAGGGTTGCCATACTAGGAGATATGCTGGAACTTGGTGCAGCAGAGGCGGAGGCACATGAGCTTGTGCTGAAACTTTGCTTCGATGCCTGCATTGCATTGGTTATGCTTACCGGTAAAAGATTCACTGTGGCTGCTGAAAAATTAAATTTCTTGGAAAATTCTAATATTCTTTGCACCCCAGACCCAGCTTCCCTTGTTCCTAGAATTGCAGAAATGTTGACCACAGGTGATGTTGTTTTGGTGAAAGGCAGCCGAAGGATGCAGATGGAAAAAGTTGTTGACACAATCAAGGTAATGAATGGCTGGTAGATAGGATGTCTGCATGATTGCCAGAAGTTTATGTGTAATAAACTTTTGTTTTTATAGGATGTCTGGTAGATAGAATGTCTGTTGTTCTTATATGCAATCAAGGTAATGAATGGCTGACAGATAGGATGTCTGCATGATTGCCAGAAGTTTATATGTAATAAACTGTTGTTTTTATGCTTAGGAGAGAGTTTCTGCGAGTAATTTCTCGAAACAGCTTTTTTTTTTTGTCATGGGAACATAATTTTTGATCCATGTTTTAGTGAGAATTCCATCATTTATGTGTAGAAATTTTGTTCCAATTTTCAGTGACATGCAAATTCTCTCTTATCTTACCTTCATGAAGCAGGAGGTCACAGGAATCTTCAGCGAATTAACTGAGATTTCTATTGTTCCGTATATATCCTATCTGTAGATGTTCATAGTGTTGTGCAATTTGACTGCTATATGGAAACGTTACAGGATACTGCATGGTGACTAATCTACTCACTGTCCAGTACTGTGATCTTATAGCTCAAAATGCCAAAATAAATATTTGAAAAGTTTTGGATAACTATAATCTACGAATTTGTGATCACTAAATGAAAATGTTGGTAACATAACAAATCTTGTGACTGATGTATGGCAGCGGAATATTCAAACCATTTGAATTTTGGTCCATGCATGTTTCAGGAAGCACAGAAAACAAGATGATCAACTTGGATCGCCGGTATCATGCATTTTGGCACTGAAGCAACCATACCATGCCTAATACCAACTAAGACTTCCAATATACTTTTTTTCATGTGATTGCCAATCTTAGTCTATCAGAAAAGATCATCTCTTGCTATGAACTCCTACTAAAATTCTCACATCAAGATAAATTATAGTGCTACTAACAATATCATTGATAAAATAATAATAATAAATTACATCAATAGAACTTGCTACCTACTCTAAAATCTCAATCTTTGTGGTTATATACTTGGGATGGTCCTATATTTGTCGGTGTTGGTGGATGGGGCCTCCTAATTCCTGAACTCTTCTAGTGGCTATTCTAGTAATGGTCGTTAGGTTAGTAATGTCATCACCAAACGGTCTACAAAGGGTACGTTGTCTATCAATAACTTAATCCCATGCAATGCCACATGCATGAAGAACAAGATTTTTAGATGTGAAAAAATATGCTTATAGCGGTTTTGAGTAATTTCCCATGCTTCTATCCTCTAGACATGATATTTTTCTTTTATGAAGCCTTCCATGGAGGTACCATGGATGCAGCAAGCTTATGGCCCACTCAAACTCAACTCATATGTTCAACAAGTTACTCTAGCTTAGTGTTTATTTTGTGGACAACTAAGATGCGAGCATGCAAATCCATTTGAAAGTGATTGATTGGTAGAATTTTGTGTACTAGACCGTAGCATATAATATAATTTTAGTGTAATTAAAGTTTGTTGACTCCACTAATTAATTTTGATGATAAGCAAAGTAGTTAAGTATAAATTAAAGACTAATAATTTGCTTTAAATGTGTTTTCATTGAAAGGATGCTCACAAAATTTGAAGAAGCCCAATTATGTTAAAGAATCAAGTTTGAATGATAAGATTGCACAAAATAAGACTTTGACACTTAAGAGATGGTTGAATGGATGTAAGTGCCAAATGGAAACTTGTTCCAGCTCAAAATCAGCATCTTTTGTGATTTTTCAGAGATGTGTCGACTCAAGGTGTCAACACATGATATGAAGTATCGATACATGAAGATGGGGTGTCGACTCAGGCCGGTATGCTACAAAGTTTCAAATGGCACAGATCAAGTATCGACACATAGACCTTATATGTCAACTCAAAGTGTCAACACATAGATCAACACATCGCCTGAGACTTTCAAGCCACAGAACTTGCAGAAGGTGAAGGAACAGTTGAAGTGTCGACACATGGATGCAAGGTGTCGACTCAACTGAGAATGTGTCGACTCAACTGAGATTTCCAGAGAATCTGAATGGATCATTTTGAACTAAGTGTCGACTCAAGAAGAACATGTGTCGACCTTATGTGTCGACTCAACTGAGGAAGTGTCAACACATGGAGTTCTGGCAACAATAATGGCTAGTTTTTTCAAACGCATAACTCGTACCAAATGCCCCCAACGGCTAGTTTTTCAAGTGTAACGGCTAGATTTCAGTTTTAAGGCCTTGGGAGGGTATTTATATGGTTCAAATCAAATCTAAACACAAGAATATTGAATACCATTAAAAGTTTGAAGAGAAAAGAAGAGAGAAGAGCCATAACTCCTATTCATTCAAGTTTCAACCACTCTCAAGCTAAAGGAAGCCTCCAAGCATTCAAAGCCATCAAGAGCATTGAAGATCATTCATACTTGGGCATTCAAAAGGCTTCAACAAGAGCAAAGCAGCACTACATCGAGCTACATCGACTTATTTGCTTTTCTTTTGAAAGCTTACATTGGTTCTTTGTTTCTAAACTTCATATCTTGTAAGGGTTCTTGGTTAGCCTATTGCAAAACCAAGGGAGGTTATTGGTAAGCATTGGAAAACCAATTAGGTTGGTAGTTAGCCTGCAAAACCACTAAGGTTCTTGGTTAGCCCGGAAAACCAAGGAAGGTTGTTAGTTAGCCTTGTGAAAACCAATTAGGTTCTTGGTTAGCCCGTAAAACCAAGTGAGGTTTGACTTGTGAACTTTGTGAAAACAAGTCGGGTTTTGATTAGTGAGCCTAGAAAACTAATCAGCTATAATCGGTTTGATTATAGTGAGTTTCCAAGGGGATCTTGGAGAGTGGATATAGGTGCATTGTTGGCACCGAACCACTATAGCTTGTGGTGTTTGTGATTGCTTGATCTCTCCCTCCTTACTCTTTATATTTTTGCTCATTGCTTTTAATTTTCGCTGCACTATTACTTTAGAGCATTGCATTCAAATCATAGTACCTTGTTCAATTGAATTGCATATCCTGTTTTGTAAAGTTTGTAGCTTGTGATATTAAGCTTAGCTTTAAATTTTTAGAGACCCAATTTACCCCCCCTTTTGGGTTACTTACTGGGCAACAAGTGGTATCAGAGCCCTGTTCTCAGTGTATAGGTTTTACCGCCTTGAGTAAAGATCTATGGCAGCCCCATTTGGTACTAGTGTAGTTGAGGGACAAGCCTCAAATAAACCTCCATTTTTCAATGGAACAAATTATACTTATTGGAAAACTAGGATGAGAATTTATATGCATTCTATAGATTACAATTTATGGAGAGTAGTTGATAAGGGTCCTCATATTCCTTCGATAGTGGTTAACAGTGTTTCCATCCCAAAATTTAAAGAGGATTGGGATGAAAATGACATTAAACAATCTGAGATCAATGCTAAGGCAATGAATCTCTTGTATTGTACATTAGATCCTAGTGAGTTTAATAGGATATCTACATGCGTCTGCCAAAAAAATATGGGACACACTTAAAGTTATCCATGAGGGTACCGATCAAGTGAAGAACACTAAGATCAATATATCAGTGCACACATATGAGATGTTCCAGATGGAACCAAATGAATCTATTACTGATATGTATACATTTTACAAATATTGTAAATGCTATGAGAAGTCTTGGTAAAGTCATATATAATGATGATCTTGTGAATAAAATTTTTAGGTCACTACCAACGTCGTGGGATCCAAAGGTGACCGCAATTCAAGAAGCAAAGGATGTGGACAAGCTACTTCTTGAGCAACTAGTGGGATCGCTCATGACTTATGAGCTCAACTTGAAAAAGAAATCTATAGACCTTGATAAGAAGAAAAAGGAGATTGCTTTCAAGTCAAATATTCAAGAAGAATCTTCGATTGATGAGTCCGAAGATGAAGAAGAAGAAGAAGGTGAAGAAGCCCTCCTTGCACGAAAGTTTAGAAGATTCATGAAGAGGAGGAAGTTTCCCTACAAAAAAAATACCAATCTAAGGAAAAGGGAAAAGAAAAATAGAAAGATAAGGAAAAAGAACAGGAGAAGGAAGTACTGATATGCTTCGAGTGCAAGAAGTCGGGACATTACAAGTTTGATTATCCTTTCCTCAAGAAATCAAGAAAGAAATTAAGAAAGAAAGCAATAATGGCCACTTGGAGTGACAGCGAAGACTCCAGTTCCGAAGAAGAGCAGACTGAAGTTGCAAATCTCTGCTTCATGGCATATCAGGACAATGAAGAGGTATGTTTCGACTCTGAAACTGATTTTACTTTTGATGAACTTAGAAATGTCTTTGAAGAATTAATGCATGATTATACGTTAGTTTTATCTAAAAATGAGAAATTGAAAAAGCATGCAAACAGTTTTTCTTTAGAAAACAATTCTTTACTAAATGATCTTAGTTCTTTGAAATCTAAACTAGATATTTTGGAAAAGAAAAATAATGCTTTAGCTATGAAAATTGAAGTTTTAAAAAGACCTAAAAATATTGTTTCTAACAATGAGCAGAAAAACAATAATTTAGAACTTGAAAATGATAAGTACAAAAATGAATTTTAAAAAATCAAACATTTTGTTGACAAATTTACTTATAGCTCAGAAAAGTTGATTTTGCTTTTAAACAATCAAAGAGCAGTTTTTAATAAGGCAGGTTTAGGATATAAACCACAGAAATAATAAAAGTATTTCAAAAACTTTTTTGTGCCTACATCATCTAGCATTACCTGTTTTACTTGCAAAAAAATAGGTCATAAATCATATCAATGTAATTTTAGAAAAATCATGTCTTTTGATAAAGTATGGGTTCCAAAAGGAACCATTTTGAATGCTAACCTTAAAGGACCCGAGTTGGCTTGGGTACCTAAGAACAAAGCTTGATCTTTTTGCAAGTGTATCTTGCAACCAAGGAAAACAAACGAATTTGGTATCTTGATAGTGGTTGCTCAAGGCATATGACTGGAGATGTGAAGCAATTCACTTCTCTTGAAGCTTTGAATAGAGGGAGTGTGACCTTCGATGACAATGGTAAAGGAAAAATCATTGTATTGGTAAGGTTCACATAACTCCTTCTAATAGTATTAGTAATATACTGTTAGTAGATGGTTTAAAACATAATCTTTTAAGTATTAGTCAGTTTTGTGACAAAGATTTTCAAGTAGTTTTCAAATCATCATATTGCATGATTACTAGTCCGGATATACATGGAGTACAATTCATTGGAAAAAGGCATGAAAATATTTATTTGGTAGACCTAGATGATCTATCTTTATCTAATAGAGAATGCCTTGTTGCAATGAATTCTACTAAGGAAGAGACTAGTTGGTTATGGCATAGAAGGCTAGGGCATGCTAGTATGTACCTTATTTCAAAACTTAGTAAAAATAATTTAGTTAGAGATTTACCTGAACTTTGTTTTGAAAAAGATAGAATTTGCCAAGCATGTCAATTTGGAAAACAAGTCAAAACTTCTTTTAAACCAAAAGGATTTGTAACTACTAGTAGACCACTTGAACTACTTTATATGGATCTCTTTGGACCAACTAGAATATCAAGTCTAGGAGGCAAGAGATATGGATTAGTTATTGTGGATGTTTTTTGAGATTTACTTGGATTTTCTTTTTAGCACAAAAAGATGAATCATTTTCTGTATTTGTAAAGTTTTATAGAAAAGTTTCAAATGAAAAAGGTGTTTCAGTTATTTGTATTTATAGTGATCATGGAACTGAATTTGAAAATCAAGATTTCGAAAACTTTTGCAATGAAAAATGTATTGAACACAATTTTTCTGCACCTAGGACACCTCAGCAGAATGGGGTGGTAGAAAGGAAATACCATACTTTAGAAGAAATGGCATGCACAATGCTTTATGAAAACGATTTATCAAGGTATTTTTGGGCTGAAGCTATTAATACAGCCTGTTATATTTTAAATCGAGTTTTGATATGCCCTATTTTAAAAAAAACTTCATATGAGCTTTGGAGCCAAAGAAAACCAACTTTGAAATATTTTTGAGTTTTTGGTTATAAATGTTTTATTTTAAACAATGAAAAAGATCATCTTGGAAAGTTCGATGCCAAGTCTGATGAAGGTATCTTCTTATGATACTCTACATTAAGCAAGGCATACGGAGTATTTAATAAACAAACTTTGATTGTAGAAGAGTCAATACATGTTATATTTGAAGAAACTACTAACAAGTCCTCAAAAAAGAGGATACATCTGATGAATGTACAGGTACTGACAAACTTCAGAAGCTGACACTGAATGATCAAGTTCAACCAAGTGAAGAAGAACAAGACAAGGATGAGAAAGAAGATGACACTTCAAAGCATCAAGATCTACCTAAGGAGTGGAGGTATGCTCATGGACACCCCAAAGAATTAATCTTAGGTGATCCATCTAAAGGGATAAGAACTCGAGCTTCTATTAGAAATGAATGCGATTATATTGCTTTTATATCTCAAATAGAACCTAAATGTTTTGAAGAAACTGAAAAAGACTCTAATTGGATCAATGCTATGCAAAAGGAACTAATATAATTTGATAGAAATAATGTTTGGACACTCGTAGAAAGACCATCTAATATTTCAATTATTGGTACTAAATGGATATTTAGGAATAAATTAGATGAAAATGGTATTGTCATTAGAAATAAAGCTAGGCTAGTTGCTAAAGGCTATAATCAGGAGGAAAGGATTGACTTTGATGAAACTTTTGCTCCTGTTGCTAGACTTGAAGCAATTAGACTGCTATTAGCATTTGCTTGTTTTATGAATTTCAAGTTATTTCAATTAGATGTTAAAAGTGCTTTCTTAAATGGTTTTATATCTGAAAAGGTTTTTGTTAAACAACCACCTGGATTTGAAAATCATGCACATCCTGACTATGTTTTCAAATTATACAAAGCACTTTATGGATTGAAGCAAGCACCTAGGCATGGTATGAAATGTTAAGCAAATTTCTTATTGAAAATGAATTTTCTAGAGAAAATATTGAGAAGACTCTATTTTTAAAAAATAAAGATAATGATTTATTAGTAGTACAAATATATGTTGATGATATTATCTTCGGTGTTACTAATGAAATTCTTTGTCAAGAGTTTGCTAAGCTTATGCAAGGTGAGTTCGAGATGAGTATGATGGGTGAACTAAACTTCTTTCTCAGACTCCAGATCAAGCAAACTTCAGATGGTATATTCATCAACCAAGCTAAGTACACAAGAGAAATTATCAAAAAGTTTGGGATGGAGACTACTAAACCAATAGGTACGCCTATGAGCCCCTCCTGTAAACTTGATAAAGATGAACATGGTAAATCTGTAGATCAGAAGTTATACAGAGGCATGATAGGCTCTTTACTGTATTTGACTGCTAGTAGACCATATATAATGTTTAGTGTTTGCATATGTACTAGATACCAGTCTGAACCTAAAGAATTACATCTTATGGCTGTTAAGCGCATTATTAGATATCTGTCTGGTACTATTAGTATTGGTTTATGGTATGATAGAAATTCATCTGCTGAATTGATTGGATATTCTGATGCAGACTTTGCTGGTTAAAGACTAGATAGAAAGAGTATTAGTGGAACTTGCTAATTTCTTGGGGTTAACTTAATTTCATGGTTTAGCAAGAAACAAACTTCGGTTGCACTATCCATAGCTGAAGCTGAGTATATTACAGCAGGAAGTTGTTGTGCTCAAATCTTGTAGATTAAGCAACAACTTGAAGACTTTGGAATCAAGTTGGCTAGAACTTCTATTAAATGTGATAATACCAGTGCTATTTGCTTGACTAAAAATCTTGTTCAACATTTTAGGAGCAAGCACATTGAAATTAGGCATCATTTTATTAAGGATCATGTAGAAAACAATGATGTTTTGCTTGAATTTATCTGTACTGAATTTTAATTAGCTGATATTTTGACTAAACCTCTTATGGAAGATCGATTCTGTATGATTAGAAGAGAGCTCGGGATCATCAATCCGTTTGATTAAGTTTTTCCCTTAATTTGACTCAAATTAGATCAATTCAATCTTATTTATAATAAATCATGATTAATCATTATTAATTTGACTCCCAATACATATTATCTCAATTGATTTTCATACATCTGTGAAATTCCTGATTTTTTAGTTTTTAAGTCGATGTGTCGACACATCATGAGTCGACACCAAAATGTGTCGACACAAGCGTGAGTCGACACATGACCGACGGCAAACTGAGATTTAAGGGATTTCCGAATCGTTTTCCCCCCAAATTTCATTCTCCTTCGAGCCAACACACTGATTCAAGGTACCCATACTATTCATCTTGTCATTTTCTTGCTTTTACCCGCCGTTTTCTCGGATTTGAAGGTTCGATGGTCGTTTTTGTTGGATTTCTATCTAGGTTTTAGCTCCTAAACCCTAGAAACCCTCTTTTTCTACCAAAAACCTTACCCAAACTTTGATTCTTAACAATGGGTCCTCGCAAACAAGTCATTCTCCAACCTCGCTAGTCACAGCATAAAGAAGAGCGAAGAACGAAGGTCCGACACGACTCTAGGGCTCCGGATCCGCCTACACGACCCCTGTTTGCCCCTTGTAGCCGGATGAGCTCCAAGACAGTGGTTGGAGGACGTCGAGTGGACTTTTCCTTCTTAGACCAGCAGCATTTTCAGATAGGAGAGTGGATCCGACATGTTGGGTTGGTTACTTTTTGTTCGCTCAGCGAGAGATACTATCCCGGGTTGATGAGAGAGTTCTATGGATCACTTGCCCGCGGATCAGATGGTTGGGTTGCACAGGTTAGAGGACGGGATATCCCCATCACTTCAGAGACTCTGAGCAGAGTATGGGATATACCCATGACTGGATCAGTTATTGACAGCCTGATGGACCGAATTAGTTGTCTCCAGTGCATTTTTGAGTCCGATATCTTACCAGAGATAGCCACATTGGTCTTAGTGATGGCATTTCGGCTATTCTCTCAGCACTGTCCAGATCTTCGACGAGTGCTCCTGCTGCAGACATTGCTCCTGCATCTGTTCATGTACCTGCTCCTACACCAGCTGATGACATTGTGGATCTTGATACTGGTGTTCAGACTACTATTGGAGATGGAGATGGAGATACTGTTATTGGAGATATTGATAGAGATGAGGAAACTGACTCTGATCGGTTTGATATTGCTGATCTTACATCAGAGACAGTTGTGGAGGTGACGGATGACGTGCCTGCAAGCCCTGTTGTTGACCCATCCTTCTCACCTGTCCCTATTCCTGATCCATCCTCTCCTCCCAGATTGGTTGATCACACTCCAGTTCTAGTTCTAATTCCTATTCCTATTCTTAGTCTTGTTATTGATATACTTGTTATTGATTTACCTACTGTTGATTCTCCTGACATTCGTACACCTATCATTGAGACACCCTCTATTAATACATCTATTATAGATACACCGATACTTTCTACAGCTGACACTGTTGTTCTTGATACACATGTATCATCAGCCGTTATACCTACTTTTGATAGTCCTACCCTTCATACTTCATCGTCACTCGAGAGCTTGGGTTTTATACACCTGGCTTTCAATATCTCAATTCAGTCCCTACTTTTGATCGTACACCTGCTCTAACTGTTGCTGAGTTGATTGATCCGATCAGTTCAGTTCCTGCAGAGTACGTAGCTCCTACTACTACTTCAGTCAGAGGTCGGATCTATATTCGTCGTAGAGGACATGGACGCCGTACCCCTCCTCAGCCGACTAGGACCAGACTTCGAGATCTTCGATCACGATAGCCTAGAGCTTGTTCTTTCACTGATACAGGATCGATCGAGATCGGTTAATCTTCTGATGAGTCGATGGATGAGGATTAGGACTTATTTTGTATTTGTTTAGGATTTTGATATACTTCTAGATAATTTACTTTTATGCTTATATGTACTTTTACCTTTGTTGTGTACTTGATGTACAAGTTCTTGGCATATATGAAACACTTTTGATTCCTCTTATCTTTGTGTTTGATGAGATTGAATATTATATCTTGAATTGCTCTTATAATTCCATGTCTTCACTCTTTATTGAATATATTTCCTAAAGAAAAAGAATGAGTAGTTTCGAAAACGAATTTATAAACTCTATGATATATCTTGTATTTATTTTCCTACCTTTTTAATGATAACAAAAAGGGAGAGTAATTTAGTGAGATTTAAGTATAAATGTGTTTACTTCTCAAAACTAAAGGGGGAGTAACTTTTAATTTTGAGTATTTTTGAAAAACCTGAAAAAATTTACAAAATTCCTTAAGAAAGGGGGAGCTTTACTTTATGCTCAAACTCAAAGTGAGTTTAATTCTTGAAACCCCTCTTTCAATGTTTTGAAAAGATTCTTATAAATGTTGTTATGAATCATTGATTCAGGGGGAGCCTTATTAATTGCTGGAATTTTTATTATAGTGTATCATGATACATGTTCTCAATGCATTTAAATAAATATCAAGCTCAAAGTTCTGACAAAGTTCTGATACTCTCTATCTTTGTAACAAGCTCAAATACTATTACTTGCATTTTGAATAATCATATCTTTAGTACAAGTAATGTTGATTTACTTAATGCTTTCAATATTGTACACCTTGTTAAATTCTCTTAAAGCTTTACTTTTAAAGCAATTTATACTTAAAGATTTTGTCATCATCAAAAAGGGGAAGATTGTTGACTCCACTAATTGATTTTGATGATAAGCAAAATAGTTAAGTATAAATTGAGGACTAATGATTTGCTTTAAGTGTGTTTTCATTGAAAGAATGCTCACAAAATTTGAAGAAACCCAATTATGTTAAAGAACCAGGTTTGAATGATAAGATTGCACAAAACAAGACTTGAACACTCAAGAGATAGTTGAATGGATGTGAAAGCCAAATGGAAACTTGTTCCAGCTCAAAATCAGCATCTTTTGTGATTTTTTAGAGATGTGTCGACTCAAGGTGTCGACACATGACATGAAGTGTCGACACATGAAGATGAGGTGTCGACTCAGGTCGGTACGCTACAAAGTTTCAAATGGCACAGATCAAGTATCGACACATGGACCTTATGTGTCGACTCAAAGTGTCAACACATAGATCAACATATCGCTTGAGACTTTCAAGCCATAGAACTTGCAAAAGGTGAAAGAACGGTTGAAGTGTCGACACATGGATGCAAGGTGTCGACTCAACTGAGATTTCCAGAGAATCGGAATGGGCCATTTTGAACTAAGTGTCGACTCAAGAAGAATATGTGTCAACCTTATGTGTCAACTCAACTGAGAAAGTGTCGACACATGGAGTTCTGGCGACAGTAACGGCTAGTTTTTTCAAACGTAGAACTCGTTCCAAATGCTCCCAACGGCTAGTTTTTCAAGTGTAACGGCTAGATCTCGGTTTTAAGGCCTTGGGAGGGTATTTATATGGTTCATATCAAATCTAAACATAAGAATATTGAATACTATTAAGAGTTTGAAGAGAAAAGAAGAGAGAAGAGCCATAACTCCTATTCATTCAAGTTTCAACCACTCTCAAGCAAAAGGAAGCCTCTAAGCATTCAAAGCCATCAAGAGCATTGAAGATCATTCATACTTGGGCATTCAAAAGGCTTCAACAAGAGCAAAGCAGTACTACATCGAGCTATATCGACTTATTTGCTTTTCTTTTGAAAGCTTATATTGGTTCTTTATTTCCAAACTTCATATCTTGTAAGGGTTCTTGATTAGCCTATTGCAAAACCAAGGGAGGTTATTGGTAAGCCTTGGAAAACCAATTAGGTTGGTTGTTAACCTACAAAACCACTAAGATTCTTGGTTAGCTCGAAAAACCAAGGGATATTGTTGGTTAGCCTTGTGAAAACCAATTAGGTTCTTGGTTAGCCCGTAAAACCAAGTGAGGTTTGACTTGTGAACCTTGTGAAAATAAGTCAGGTTTTGATTAGTGAGCCCGGAAAACTAATCGGCTGTAATCGGTTTGATTATAGTGAATTTCTAAGGGGATCTTGGAGAGTGGATGTAGGTGCATTGTTGGCACCGAACCACTATAGCTTGTGGTGTTTATGATTGCTTGATCTCTCCCTCCTTGCTCTTTATATTTTTGCTCATTGCTTTTGATTTCCACTGCACTATTACTTTAGAGCATTGCATTCAAATCATAGTACCTTGTCCAATTGAATTGCATATCTTGTTTTGTAAAGTCTGTAGCTTGTGATATTAAGCTCAGCTTTAAATTTTTAGAGACCCAATTCATCCCCCCTCTTGGGTTGCTTACTGGGCAACAAAATTACGTATTGTTACCATACTTTTTTTTATATTATTATTGGACCAATTAGAAGAAATGCTTGATCAATTATTGCAAATATTGCTCAATCGATAGGATTGGTCGGTGATAATTGATTGGCAATTGATCATGACATGATTGATCAATTTGGTGGTTCGATTGACCGATAATTGATCAAATGTTCACGCATTAATCGAATCGATGAGTGATCTTTTATCAAATGGTCGCTGATCACTTGACTAAGTTTTCACCGAGTTCATTGATTGTCTCATTTCTAAGAATTTCTCAAAATTAATATTGAATCGGCGGTGTAGTAACCTATAATAATCTAATTTGCAGAAAAAGTGGTTAGGGATAAAGTAAAATATGCAACAATAACTAAATATAAACTAAGGCAAAAGACCGAAGATATAAAGGCCAAAAGGTGTGGCCATGGGTTTGAATAAAGGTAACATTGTGGAAATATGTAACAAAGGCCTGGATAAATATTTCCACTTGCCACAAAAAAAAAAGTACTAATTTTCTCATTTGCAATCCACTCACAACATATCTACTCGTAATTCCCACTTGCCAAATAATTTCTACGAATGATAAACTTGCATCATGCGTTCCCATGTTATTCCTATGCAATCTCCCATAGTCACACAGCTACTTAATCATCCTCTAATCTTTTTGTGCAAAGTATTCTTGCTAAACTATTACAAAATTCATCAATTAATGATTGCAGAATTTAGGTGTCAGTGCATAAGTATCTATGCCATATTTTAATTTGCATTAGATAAACACAAAAAACCAAAAAAAAATTATTTAGATAATCTATATTATAAATACTTATTTATGATTATAATATCATAGCTGACCACTATGACATCAAATTATTTTAGAATGATATAATTGCTATAGTAATTACTGCAATAATAATTTAAAAATAATATTATAGTTTCTATTGCAATTACACAAAAGGATAATTGCTATACTATAATAGAGTTAAATATTTCATTATTTTCAAAGAGATGATCATAGTAGATTGTTTGCCGAGTTATATTATGTCTTTTAGTATGATGCAACCAAATAGCTATAATTGCATTTGTAGTTTACGATAACAAATAACCAAATCGAAAGAATTTTTCAAACTACAACCTCAATTATGGTATCTCAAATTGTAACTTATATTTGAATTGCAGATAATCGAATCCCTCATAATTGAACATCCCTTTAGTGGCATTCTGAGCTGTTGTAGAGGTTCTTTAGATTTTGTTGTCCCTTCATAAATATGATGTGCAGTTATCTATGGTTTTACTTTAGTTAACTAGCCAAGGCATGCCATACTATTTAGATCACCAATGTTCTCCCTGCTTCAGTCATTTTAATATTATAATATTTTGCAAGCAACCTAGAACTATTTCACTTGGCAGGGATGACAATTTTTGACCAGGGCTCACCAACCTAGCTGAAATAAACAACTTGGATGAATGTTTTCCACAAATCCATTTGGTTTTGGAATATTCAGAAGTAACTTGATTTTCAAATTGAAGATTTTATGACTTGATCGAATCTCACCTATTTCAATTCATTGCAACCTTGCATTTAGATTCTTTGCTCTTCCTAGGTTATAACTTACAAGGATATGAATCTAGTCCTGAATTTCAAGAACAATCGGACCGGAAGTAATGATTCAGAAGTTGGAAAAATATAGACATTCATCAAATTTTTTGGACAAGAAAATGAAAAATAAAATTTAAAATATGAATTTCTAAAAACTTGTAACTTCGTTTACTTAAAATAAGTATAGGGCAGGTAAAAAATAACAAATGATAGCAAAAATGCCAGCCGATGATATAAAGCATCATTTATTTGTAACACAAAAACTGCTAAAAGTAGTCATGAATAATTCATGAATAATAAAATCATGTATAATCCATGAATAATTGAATAGTCCTAAATTGATTCATTTTTGGAGAATTATTCGGTAAATCAATTAATCAAGGGAAAATTTCTAGAATGATTTGAAAATTTTCAATAACCTGGAGAGTATTGTAACCATGGACATGAATGCATATCAAGCAGCGAAAAGAATCTCAATTCGAAAACAAATGTTCTGCCAAAAGCTATTGGTCTGCTTCTCAAAAGGAGATTCTTTACTTTGTTCAGAGTTTCCCACTCACCTTTCCTCGGCCTCGAGGGTTCAGAAAACCGAAGCGCTTCGGTCAAAGAGTCGGCATTCAAAAGCAAATTATGATAGCTAGGGCCCTCAGTATTGATCGCCATTCCCCCGGGGGGAGGACCGGAAAGAGAGTCATTTTTTTTAGTTTGAACAATTACATCTGGTCAGGGGCATTGGATCCAAGGTGAGGACATCGTGTACTTAAATCCACTGGTTATCATGGAATGCTATATGGTTTTTGAGAAAGAAGCCTTGAGCATTGCAATATTATTCACCTGCCCAATCTCTCTGTTACCTCTTTTATATTTGCTCAGATAGAGTTTTTAGTCTCCATTTTTTTTTTTTTTAAACAAAAGTGATAGGGGGTTAAACCCGATGTAACTATCCTCTTAGGCCTCCACCCCTATCAAAAGATGAGTACGTCAACCTGATACCACTAAGACACTGGCTGGTAGAACGGAAAACAAAGAAGGAAAATCCTGATCATTCACTCATACCAAGTAGATCACAAAAAATAATTTCTAGATTTAATCGAGTCACACATGGGATCCTGCCACGAATCCATGATCTGTTCATAGCAAGGCAAATTTCAACTAACGAGCTACTACCTTAGCGATGTCTCCATGTCTTTGTGCAAAGAAATTTTGGCTGGTCCTTGCTTCAAAAGGAATTGTTGGCGTGGAGTCCCTGAATCGGCCAGTCGGAGCCGCTGCGTCGCAGGATCGCTCCCTGATTCACCTGCAAAATAGGTCCCTTGTCGGTGTTGTTCCGGCGAAGGACACTCCGATGCCTAAGTCAGTGGCGGATTCCAGCCACAGAATGGGGAAGATGTCGAGAGTGGAAAAGAAAAAGAGCTCTTGGAGATTGAGAATGTGTATCTACGAGATTATTCACGCGTACCTCTCGAGCCATCCTCCTTACCCATATTTAAAAGACGGCCTCCGGTTTGTGGCCCGCTCTTTTCCCGGAGATCATGGGGAGCCATTCACTCCCATGATAGTCGATCGTGGGTTGTCAATGAGCGGTTCCGGCCAGATCAGAGGCGTGGCTGCAGGAATTGCGCGCCATGATCATGGCATGATGAGTGTCGACTATAACCGTTGGTTATATTTTCCTTTTTGGAACAGATTGTAGTTCAAGCTTCGGGTTTCCCCTTGCATGGGCCGAAGGCTTGATATTTTTCCAAGGCCGGAGATCATGTCTAAGACGGGGACCGAAGTTCGTGTCATCGGAAGTCAGTGAGTAGTTCAGACTTCGGCCGGGGCCGAAGGTGCTACCCGAAGGGCTGGCCTTCGGATGTTGTAGTTCGGTGTGAAGCCTTGAGTTGCTTACAGTTAGCCTTCGCTTAGTCCGAAGCCCGTAGCCCGGAGAACCGGGGCTTCGATAAGTCGAACCGGAGCCTGGTCCATAGCTGAACCAGGATATCCCAACAGTTGCCCCCTACTCTCAGTTGTCGAAGCGAAGATCTGCCTCGAGAAGTGAGAGTATTATTGCCTTGTCGCTTTCTTCCTGAGAGATGGCGCAGTAAATGATTACGGGACCTCTATTGAGCTGCCCATCACGATCTGAGAATCAGATGGTGGACAGGTGCTATTTCCTGATTGGGGAAGAGTAGGTGGCCCCGAGGCTATCTCTCCTCGTCCCGTTGCACAGTGGTTGAGGCAATCTTTTGGTTGGGATTTGGATAGTTGTGGTGGCTGTTCTCCGCCCGTTGGATGAAAGATAGATCTTATCTTCGCGGCCAGTCGTAAGTGGGTTACCTCCCAGGATAATCTTGAGTCAAATTAACCCTCTGCGGGGATCCAGAGACCCTTACTTTTCTTTTGGAGAAGAGTGAAGTTCTAGGCAAGGAAGCTTCTTTAACCTCATCTTATTCTCCGCCCAAACTGTTCTGGAGTACCAGTCTATTCTTCAAGTAGAATCCTCTTTCCCCCCCTTTGCTTCATTCCTTTGTCATGGAAGAGACCGTAGAGAGTCAGGAGAAGCAAGTTGGGCCCTCGGGGGCTGGAGATATAGTAGGTCCGGAGTCGGTCCCCAGTTCGGTTTCTTAAAGCAAGGCAACCCTTCTCTGGGAACGTTGCCGCATTCCTGAGAAATTTCCCTTCGTCCTCCCCGCGCCCGAGGAGCGGGTGAACGAAGCTCCCCCTGGGTGCCTAGTTGTATACGAAGATCATCTGAAGGCTGGTTTTCGGTTTTCCCTGCACCCCTTCTTTGTTAAGATTTTTCGCTTGTACCAAGTGGTGCAGCGCAGTTAACCCCAAACAGCATCAGGAACATCTGTGGGTTCCTGGTCATGTGCAGCATCGCCAATGTAGAGCCTAGGACCAACTTATTCTCGACCCTTTTCGTCCTCAAGAGGGACTTCCACAGCAACGGATGGTGGGTGATCGGTCCCAGATCGGGCTGCAGGGTGATTAAGGATATGCCCAGCGCCATCCACGGGTAGAAATCTGTCTTTATTTTTGTGTTGTCCTTCGACCCATGGGGCTTCGACACTGAGTGGAAGAAGCCTCGCCTGATCGCCAATGATAGAAAAAAAGTCTTGGCGGCCAATTAGTCAGATTATGATCTTCTGACCAACTCGGAAGTTGCTCCTATCCGGGAGTTGTTGGAGGAGAGGAACCTCCATCGAGTGGGAATCAGTAAATTCCCCTCACTAGGTATAGCAGTGGAAATTTCTGCTCTTCTTCTTTAGGTTTTATTGTAGCTCATTTAACTGAGGTGATCCCCTTTGCCCGTAGGTGGTGGGATGAAGCACAATCTGAGCTGGCTTCGCTAGACTTCAAAGAGGAGGGTGGCATAGGCCCCTTTCACCAGGTCTGCATTTCGGAAGAGAGCTCGGAGAGATGGTCCCGAAGGGGACCAAAGCGCTCCATCTTCCCGAGGCATCTCGGGGGAAAATGCAGCGGCCGCGGAAGAGGTTCCAGCGAGGCCCTGCCCAGTCAAGACTCCAGCGGCGGTCACCTCCCCAGTTGACACAACGGGGGGCCCGCTTCAAGGAGTAGATGTGCCGCCGGTTTGCCCATCTGCCACTGATAGGGGCAAGGCGCGGCAAGTCGAAGGAGAGTCCGTCTATGGAGCTTCTTCAGCCGGAGGTCGCCCGACGAACCCTTCGGAGCTCCCACCTATGGGAGAGCTACTGATCCCGAAGGAGGCCAGACAGGCGTTGAAGGGCACGATACAGCCCCGCAACTTGGCAATTCTCTGAAACTGAAGCTTTCACAAAGTGTCTGATTCCGGCTTTGCCGCCCTGCAACAGGTATGATTATCACCGCCTCCCTTGCCTTGAGAGTTACTTGATCCTCGATTATTCTTTTTTGATATAGTTGGTCTATGACTTCACCTTCATGGAGGAAGTCCTGGGGAACGTAGATAGCCTCATCTACGACCTCAAGGAGGAGCTTCAGACTGCTAGGGCGCCAGGGAAGTAGCCAGAGCTGAAGTAATCCATTGAGGACCGTCTTGTCCGGGTGACTGATGAGGTTCGCGACCTGAAGGGCGAACTGAAAAGTGCCCACTCGAGGATAGCGGGACAAGAGGCGGGGTGGAACAAGAGCAGGAGGCAAGTTGAGTCCCTGGAGCGGACTGCCAGAACCAGGAGAGGATGGAGAGCCTGTCCAAGGTGGTGGAGGAGGCTTCTAGGAGGGCCGAAGAGGCGATCCTAGAATCCGAAGCTGCCAAGAGGGAGGCCGAAGCCGCCAAGTGGGAGTCTGAAGCTTTGAGGAAGCAGATGGACAATGCCGTGGCTGACTTCAAGATGTCTTTGCAATTTCATACAGAAATTGATGAAGCATCATTGTATGCCTACCAGCACGGCTTCAATGATGGGCTTTCCAAGGTGAAAGAGACCCTCCCTCACCTCGACCTTTCGAAGATCTCCTCCTTCAACATAATTGGAGAGGAAGGAGAAGAAGTGGAGGAGGCCGAAGCCGCAGGGGAGGTCGAGGAGTCACCATGTCCGACGGAGGAGGCTGCTACCTCAATCGAAAACCCGGAGGTGATCCCAGCTGTGATCTCGGCCCAGGAGGTGACTCAGGCTGGAGGAGTCCAAGCTGAAGGTTCTCCCGTCCCGGCCCAGATTGATGAGACCTTCTTCGATCAAGTAGATAGGTTGCTCTAGTCCTATTGATGTTGAGTGACCTGGATCACTCTGAATGTATTTTCTTCTTTCTTTTTTTTTTACTTGTATTGCCAATGAACTTTGTATTACAATTTTCCCAGATCTTGGAATGAATTCTCCTTTCTTTGTATATGCATTGTTGTGCCTCATGTGTTCATGTGTAGCCTGAAACAGTTCTATCGTTTCTTCTTTGGCCTAGTCGAACGATAGCCTTCGAAGGCCATCCAGTTGGTAGGAGCCGGTTTTACCGTTCTCTTTTTTGCTTAGTCGAATAGTTATGGCCGAAGGCCGTTCAGTCAGTCGGTAAGGACGAACCCTCGAACAGACCAGAACTCCATTGCGTTGCCTTCCTTCGGACGATTAGCTTGTCCATTGGGGTGGACAGGAGTCATCTCCCCGCCAATCAATAATTAGGAGGATTTGATTAGGATCACCGTTGTCCGCGTGGCACGTCGAAATTTGTACAGTTGCGATCTCTTGCACCTTGTGAGCCACCGGGCCTCTTTTTTCCAAAAAGAGACCATTAATGATGCCATCACATGATGTGAATTTCTCCGGATTCAAAGCAATGGCGGTTGCGGTCTTGGGGATGGCTTCCGAGAGACTTTCTGGTTCTCGAAGCGTCACCCAGACACGTGGCACCTTCTCAATTGGTCGGGAAGGATGTGGGACGTGCCTCCTCGCAGTCGATTGTGGGTGCAAGGCTTCTATAAATAGGACCCTGCCCCCCTGCTGTCGAAGGTCATCATTTCTGTTGGTGTCTTCCTTCTATCAGCCATGAGGTTCAGCACTTCCGAGCTTTGTCATGCAGTGAAGAGGAGGGCTATTGACCCGGAGAGGAGGCGAAGTCCGGGGCCACCTGGGCCCGTTAGCGAAGAGGAGGAGCCTCTGGTTGACCATCTCGAGAAGAAAGTCCGTCTTCTGAAGGCTCGGTTGAGGGAGGCCCGGGCCCAAGTCACGGCGGCGACCGCGACGGCGGAGGAGGCGAAGAAGGAGGCGGCGGAGACCATCGCAAACTTCAGAACTTCTGTCTCATTCAAGGATGAGGTCGCCGGGGTGGCCCTGGACTCCTTCCACCAGGGGTTTCGGGAGTGTCGGAGGAAAGCCTCCATGTTTTATGACCTGAAGAGCTTGGATAACATCAAACCCTTCGTTCCCTTCCCGGCCACGAATTCGATTCTGACTCCGACGAGGGATCGGACTCGAGTTCGGACGGGAACCCCGGGGGCCCTTCGTCGTCCCATCTGGTCTCTCCCCGACGGTACGGGAAAAACCCGTCGGAGAGTTAATGCAAAATTTCCCAACCTGCTATGCTGCTGCTGCTGCTGCTTTTTTTTTTGTATCTCTCTTTTAGAGAGTTTTTCTCTTTTCTTACTCTCTTTATAGGAGAGTTTCTTTCTTTTTTCTTTCTTTTCTTTTTTTTTTATGTAAGAAAAATTGAAAGAAATGAAAGATCTTTTGTATTACCTCTTCCTGTGTATTTTCTGTAATGTGTTGCATCACGATTTGTCCATAATGTAGACTTTATAAATCACTTACGGTTTGTAGGGAAGAAGTAGGGTCCGTTGGACCATTCTGAGAGTGTTTGTTGTTGATAGAGATGATGACAATGGTCTTGTTAGGCACATGTTCGGATTTACCGTAGGGTAGGTTACGAAAACCATCCCTGTGCACTTTCTATCGTGATTAAGGTAGGCTGTTCAGGCCCACCTCGGCGCGTGTTCGGATTCACCATAGGGTAGGTTACGAAAACCATCCCTGCACCTTTGATCCTTTTGATAGCCTGGTTAGGCCATCCCTTATGCTCGTCGGACATACCGATAAGGTGAGTGGATCAGACTCTCCTTTGCGTAGTTGACCGATTTTTCAGATCGGGTCATTTGGGCGTTGTCGTTCAGTCGATGCAACTAGCTATTCTAAGGTCGAGTAGGGTTGAGGAGCTTTGCACCGGAGTTTTTTGGAACATTTTCATTGATAGTATTTGCGAAGGTTTTGTACATTCCATGGCCGAGATAGGGTCTTCCCCTCCAGGGTCTTGAGTCGATATGTCCCTGATCGAATGACTTCTTCGACTTGATATGGGCCTTCCCAGTTAGGGGAGAGTTTACCCTGTTCCGTTGGCCTGGATACTTCTGCTCTTCGCAATACCATGTCCCCCGTATGAAAAGTTTGCTCCTTTACCCTTGCATTATAGTACTTGCGACCTTTTGCTAGTATGCCGCCATTCTTATCTGGGCCTGTAGCCTGGTGCTTGATAGCAGATCCAAATCGATCCTTCTGTGATTGGAATTCTCAGGCTCTTCATAGTTGTCAATTCTCAGGGACTGTAGGGAGACTTCGATAGGTAGCACGACTTCGGTACCGTAGGCTAGGTTGAACGGAGATTTGCTGGTGGCTGTTCTTGGGGTAGTTCGGTACGCCCAAAGAATAGATGTTAGTTCTTCGGCCCAAAGCCCTTTGGCTGCATTCAACCTTATCTTCAGACCATGGAGGATGGTCCGGTTGGTGACTTCGACTTCTCCGTTGGACTGTGGATGTGCAACGGATGTCAGCCGATGCTGGATATGGTACCGAGCACAGAAGTCCTTGAACTTTAGATCGTCGAATTGTCTCCCGTTGTCTGTGATGATGACGTGTGGGATACCGAACCTGAAGATGATGGACTTTTTCACAAAACTCTCCACCTTGCCCTCTGTGATTGGGGCCAATGGTTCAGCTTCTATCCATTTCATGAAGTAGTCGATGGCCACTAGGAGAAACTTTCTTTGCCCTGATGCTGGTGGGAACGGACCAAGAATGTCCATCCCCCACTGGGCAAAGGGTCATGGGGCTGCCAACTGAGTCAGGTGACTCGCAGGTTGTCTCTGCACATTGGCATACCTCTGGCATTGGTCGCACTTCCGCACGAAATCAGCTGAGTCCTTCTGGATGGAGGGCCAGTAATACCCTTGTCGAATAATCTTGTATGCTAGAGATCTGCCTCCCAAGTGATCCCCGCATATGCCCTCGTGGACCTCTCTCAATGCATAACTTGCATCGATGGGTCCGAGGCATTTCAATAGTGGTTGGGAGAATGATCTCTTGTAGAGGGTTCTGTCTAAGATGACGTATTGAGATGCCATCCAGCGGATCTTTTTGGCCTCTGCCTTATCTTCAGGCAGTTCTCCTTCATTCAGGAATCTGATGATGGGATCCATCCAGCTTGGCTCAGCATCAATCTAGCGTACCTTTGTATCCTCTTTGACAATGCTTGAAGTTTCAAGATGTTCAACAAAGGTGTGCCCGAGAGACTCCGGTGCTGTAGTCGCCAGTCGAGACAGCGCATCTGCCCAGGAGTCCTTGGATCGGGAAACATGAATAATTTCAAAATATTCCAGTTGAGAGGATAAAGCCTGAACCTTCTCCAGGTATTGCACTATGGTTGGATCTTTGGCTGCGTACTCTCCATTAACTTGATTCACAACCAGTTGAGAGTCGGAGAAGGCTCGGAGTTGCCGGGCTTCCAGATCTTTGGCGATCCGAAGTCTGGCGAGTAGGGCCTCATATTTGGCCTGATTATTGGAGGCATGGAAGGAGAAACGGAGTGCATACTCTATAATCTGGCCGTCAGGTTCGGCCAACATGAGTCCAGCTCCGCACCCGGTAGCATTGGAAGCTCCGTCCACATGAAGCACCCAGACGGACTTCATCTCCTTCGGGGCCTCTTTTTTATCCGAAGAAGCTTCATCTTCGGACTGCCAGGTGCACTCGGCTAGAAAATCGGGGAGCACCTGGGCCTTCATAGCCGCTCGTGGCTGGAAGCTAATATCAAATTCGCTTAGCTTCACAGCCCACTTGGCTATCCTTCCAGAAGTATCCGGAGATTGAGAACGGCCTTGAGAGGTTGATCAGTCATCACCACGATAGCGTGGGCCTGGAAATATGGCCATAGCCGCTTTGCCGTAATCACTAAAGAGTATATCAGCTTCTGCATCCTTGCATACCGTGTTTCTGCATCATGCAGGATCTTGCTGATGTAGTAGATCGGCTTGTGGGACCCGTCTTCCTCCTGACAAGAACCGAGCTCACTGCTTCATCTGAAGCAGAGAGGCACAGGTAGAGGACCTCGCCTTCTTTTGGCTTGGAGAGCAATGGCGGGGTCTCTAAATACTTCTTCAATTCTTCAAAGGCAGCGCGACAGTCTTCGGACCATTCGAAGCCCTTGGATTGTCGGAGTACCTTGAAGAACGGAAGACATTTCTCGGTGGACCGAGAGATAAATCTGCTTAAGGAGGCAATCCTCCCTGTCAACTGTTGGACTTCCTTTTTACAGGAGGGATGTCGCATATCCTTCAAGGCCTGGATCTTCTCGGGGTTGGCCTCAATCCCTCGTTTGGTGACAAGGAAGCCCAGGAATTTACCCGACATGACCCCGAAGGCGCACTTCGCCGGGTTTAACTTCATTTTGTAGCGCTAGAGAGCGCTGAATGACTCCTCCAAGTCGCGGATGTGGTCTCTCCGGTGGAGACTCTTGACGATCATGTCGTCAACATAGGCCTCCATATTCCTTCCCAGTTGCTTTTCAAACACCTTATTGATGAGTCTTTGAAATGTTGCTACGGCGTTCTTGAGGCCGAACGGCATCATCTTGTAGCAGTAGAGACATTTGTCAGTGACGAATGCCATCTTCTCCTCATCTTGCGGATCCATTCTGATCTGGTTGTAGCCAGAGAAGGCATCCATAAAGCTCAGCAACTGGTGGCCGGCGGTAGCGTCGACTAGTTGATCAATCTTTGGGAGAGGGAAGCTATCTTTTGGGCAAGCCTTGTTGAGGTCTGTATAGTCGATGCAAATCCTCCACTTGCTGCTAGCTTTTTTCACCATTACCACATTGGCCAGCCACTCGGGGTAGCGGGCCTCTCTGATGAACCCTGCTTTGAGGAGCTTGCCAACCTCTTCATCAACAACTTACTGTCTTTTGGGGGTGAAGCTCCTCTTCTTCTGTCTCACCGGCTTGTACCCAGGGGTTACTTCTAGCCGATGAGTAATCACCTCAGTGGGAATCCCGGGCATATCGAAGTCGATGAGGCGAGGACATCGACGTTGTCCCTGAGAAAACGAATTAGCTTCATTCTGGTATCCTCGTCAAGGGCGCTCCTGATCTGCACATCTCTGGAGGGATCTTCCTCTTTCAAAGGTATCGGGATGGTCCTCTCCATGGGTTCACCAAGGTTTGTGGTTGAATCCCTCGGATCCAGCTGATCCGGGGTAGTCGAATCTTTGAAGTGCCTGTCTTCGATCATTAGACACTGTCGTGCCGTCCTCTGGTTCCCTCTAACTTCTCCAACACCATTCCTAGTGGGGAAGCGTACTAAGAGGTAGTGAGAGGAGATCACGGTCCGGAACCTGTTCAAGGCGGGCCTCCCCAGAATAATGTTGTATGCAGAGGGGATCTGGACCACCGTGAAGTTGATCGGCAATGTCTTTTGTTGAGGCTCGGAGCCGAGGGTTACAGGCAACACTATCTCCCCTTCGGCATATACTTGGTTATCCCCGAAACCAGAGAGTGGTATGGGGGATCTCTGTAGTTGATGTCTAGCCAAACACATTTTAGAGAATGCATCGTACATCAAGACATCAGTCGAACTTCCATTATCAATAAGGACTCTCTGTACATCATAATTGGCCACTATGGCCGAAATTACAAGGGGTCGTCGTGCGGGAGCCGGACTCCTGCAAGGTCATCATCGGAGAAGAGGATGGAGTTGTTATCTTTCAGTCGCTTTGAAGCTTCATCTTCATCCCTTCTCCAGTTGGCGGGCCGGTGTATCATCCCTACACCTCCGTTGGTGGGCCTTTGGTTTGGCAATTCGGCCTCTTCAGGAGGTGGCTGGGGAACAGTTGCTTCCGACCGGGGCCCCTAGCGACCGATGTACCATCCCAGGTACCCTCTCTTGATGAGATCCTTGATTGCATCTCTCAACTGGACACATTCTTCTGTGTTGTGGCCGTGGTCCCGGTGGAATCGGCAGAATTTGTTCCTGTTCCTTGCAGAAGAAGATGCCTTCATGGGACGGGGCCGTTGGAGATAGTTTTCTTTTTCTATCTCCATGAGGATATTTTCTCGAGGGAGGTTGAGGGGGTATATGAGTCGAATCTTCCTCCCAATGCT
Source organism: Areca catechu (assembly GCA_021397845.1). Lineage (NCBI taxonomy): Eukaryota > Viridiplantae > Streptophyta > Magnoliopsida > Arecales > Arecaceae > Areca > Areca catechu. The sequence continues at coordinate 74,190,089 of CM038049.1, read as the reverse complement.
CTGGGCTTGGGAGGGCTTCTCCGGCGGTCTGCATATTTACCGTCGTTGTTATTAGAAGTTTGGGAGCCTTGCCCCCTGTTATTCTTTTTCTTTGAATGGGGTTTCCCTTCAATCACACGTCGATTCGCCGCCTGCTCTTCAGCATCGACATATTTCTGAGCCCTTGATAGGAGCTCAGCGTAGCTTTTGGGAAACTTCTTGTCTAGGAAAAAAGTAAGCCTAGAGGTTCGAAGCCCCTTCTTCAGAGCTGACATGGCCACGTGCTCGTTGAGATCGGGGATCTCAAGCGTAGCCGCATTGAACCTGGAGATGTAATATCTCAGGCTCTCTCCTTCATTCTGGTGAAGGAGGAAGAGTGTGTCCGTATTCTGAGGAGTCTTGCGGCAGGTCCTGAAATGCAAGACAAACAATTTTTCTAACTCGAAAAATGAATCGATGGTACCTGGGCGCAGGCTCGAGTACCACATCCGAGCGGACTTCTTCAAGGTAGCCGGGAACGCCAAACAGTACGTTGCATCCGAAGCTCCTTGAATCATCATATGTGCTTTAAAGCTGTCCAAATGGTCGAAGGGGTCGGTGGTGCCATCGTAGGGTTCCATCTGGGGAACCCTGAAGTACCGAGGAATGTCTTCTGCCATAATGCGATCGGTGTAGGGTGGGCGTAGATCACCCATAATCAGGTGATCCCTCTGATCCCGCATTCTCTGCTCTCGCGCCCTTGCCATCTCTGATTCGATGGCTCTGAACCTCCCATCATAATCGGGAGTCTGCTTGGACGCTCTCTCCACCGGAGTGGAGTCTTCGGAGGAGGAGGAGGAAGTTTTCCTAGGCCTCTTCCATTTTTGTGGGGAATCGGTGGACCTAGGCAGTCTTGAAGCTCGGCCTTCGGGAGAGGGCCGAGAATGGGGGGAGGGATGCGCTGAATCCTCCTGTGGTGCTATCCTTCTTCGGGATCGAGAGCTATGTCTAGAAACAGCCGGTGGGTTTGCCACCGCTGTCTTGAAACTCTTGAACCATGGCCGTCAGGTTGGCGACCTGGTTCAAAAGAGCTTCGAACTGCTGTGCTCCCACAGTAACCATGGGAGGTGGAACATCGTTCACCTCCAGGAGTGCACCCCTCTGAGACGAAGCACGACTCCGGCTTGTAGAAGCATTTTGGGCTTTTCCTCTTGCCATCAAAGAATTCTTTGTTTCTTCCCCTTGTCTGGGAGGGAGCTTAACAAATATTAGTAAAACTCTCCCCCCTACCTGGCACGCCAATCTGTTGGCGTGGAGTCCCTGGATCGGCCAGTCGGAGTCGCTGCATCGCAGGACCGCTTCCTGGTTCACCTGCAAAACAGGTCCTTTGCCGGTGTTGTTCCGGCGGAGGACACTCCGATGCCTAAGTCAGTGACGGATTCCAACCACAGAATGGGGAAGATGTTGAGAGTGGAAAAGAAAAAGAGCTCTTGGAGATTGAGAATGTGTATCTGCGAGATTATTCACGCGTACCTCTCGAGCCATCCTCCTTACCCATATTTAAAAGACGGCCTCCAGTCTGTGGCCTGCTCTTTTCTCGGAGATCATGGGGAGCCATTCACTCCCATGATAGTCAATCGTGGGTTGTCAATGAATGATTCCGGCCAGATCAGAGGCGTGGCTGCAGGTATTGCGCGCCATGATCATGGTATGATGAGTGTCGACTATAGCCGTTGATTACAGTTTCCTTTTTGGAACAGATTGTAGTTCAAGCTTCGGGTTTCCCCTTGTGTGGGCCGAAGGCTTGATATTTCCCCAAGGCCGGAGATCATGTCTATGGCGGGGACCGAAATTCATGTCTTCGGAAGTCGATGAGTAGTTCAGACTTCGACCGGGACCGAAAGTACTACCCGAAGGGCTAGCCTTTGGATGTTGTAGTTCGGTGTGAAGCCTTGAGTTGCTTACAATTAGCCTTCGCTTAGTCCGAAGCCTGTAGCCCGGAGAACCGGGGCTTCGATAAGTCGAACGGAAGCCTGGTCCGTAGCTGAACCAGGATATCCCAATAGGAATCTTTCAGGATATTCCAATGGAATCTTTCTTTTCAATGCGATCCATCCATTACCATGATTGGGCAACGCGTATAGAATTAAACTAGTTCATAAATTTAGATGGCAGGTTATGTAAGTGCAAATATTTAAGTAGTTTCTAATTGTTACAACTCGTAACTAGCAAGTGTCAGGCCCAAAGCCTACAAACCCATTAGAAAGATCAAACGTTATCTGAATCCCCTCCTGCTGTACGTTCCCCACGATGGACAGGCCTGAGGAGGGGGCAAAGGCCAAACAGAAAGTCCCCATTCCATCCACCGGGATCATATAATTCCTTGCCGGAAGTGTCAGCACCATTCCACCGGAGAAGTAGAATGACACCGTCGGCACTTGCACGGTCCCGAACCCAGATAGATCATAGCATGTGTCGAAGATAAAGGTTGCGGGAGCCCGTGGGAGGTCCACGGTGCCCTCCACGAATACATTCCTCATGCCTCGTAGGCTAACACCGGCAACCTCGTCACCGCCGTCCCCGTGTCCATGATAACACCCCCATCCCCCATCTCTGACAAGCGAAACATCTCCTCCGGCACCGGCAAGTGAATTCCTCCGATGCCGAGGCCCACAAGCCCAATATAGTAGAAGCTAGAGGCCCGTGGGTTCCTTACAAGTGGAACCCATGTCGCACCGGTCGGAACCGCCGCATTCCGGCCGAAGATTAATGACCCCGGCATCTCCGTCCCCCGGCCGGCCAGACAATAGCTGAAGGCCCCACCGGTTTGCCCGGCGAGCTGGCCCATAAGGGACATCGGGCCTCCACCAAGGCCCAATAGGCCTGAGGCCCCGATGAACAGCCCATGGTTTCGGTGACCGCATCCGATGGCCACATTCCGGATCTCGGCAGAGCCGAAAGTCAGCATCTCGAGGGCCATCGTGCCCTTGGTATAGGATCCATCCCCATACGAGACCTCGTAGTGGCACCACCCTTTTTGGCAACCGGCGGCCCGGTCCAGTAAACCGCAAACCTCCGAATCGCATCCAATGGTGTGGAAAGAGTCCGATTGGGCCGGGTCAAAGATTGGGTCGGCCTGATGGTAGCACTGGCTGCAAGGCTGGCACTGGACCCAAATTATATCACTACCGGAATCGATCACCATGTACTGCTCTCTTGGCGGGCTCCCGACGCCTACTCGGACGAAGTACTCGCCGCTCCCTTCCTCCAAACCGGAGACCACCTCTGAACCGAAGTCCTCGAAGGAGGAGTAGGCCAGTTTGGTCGAAGCGGTGAGTCGGCGGGTCAGACCGACGACCCTGCGGGAGTCCCGGTTCATTAGGTCTTGGAAGCGGTGGTGGTGGCTGGAGTAGTTCCGGCCGGAGACGGCGTCACGATGGACCAAGTTAAGAGCCCATTTGTCGGCCTTGCGGACGTGGGTTTTGGAAAGGTGGTGAGAGTTGGAGGTCTGGATCAGCAGTTCATGCACATTGAGGTACTGGAAATCTTTGGTAGGAATAGCGTAGGCCATATTGGCCAGTAGTAAGAGTAGGACTTGGAACACCACCATGAGGAGGAGCTCTTCCATCACTCTTGCTTGCTTGGCTTTTGATGGTGGATATGGTGGTGGGAGGAGTTTGGATGGGGAGTTGATAGGTTGTGCTCACTTATAGTGATGCTGGAAGCTTTAGTCCTACTCAAAATTTTAAGTTGTGCGTATTTTATTGGTTGTGCTGTTGGCTTTTGCAGTTGTGTGGCACTGCTTCCCGGTTAGCGGCAAGAAAAGTCTAATTCAAACTTGGCTGGGTGGAGCACTAGGAGATGACTGGATGCGTGCATGCAATATGGACACCTAATGGAGCAATATAGAAAGGGTTCGGTGCCGCGCTTAAAAGAAGGATATAGGGGAGTGTGATATGGAGTCGTGTTCCCACTTTTTGGCAAAATGGATGGGTCCCGGTCCTTTCGATGACCAATACCATCGACTCGAGAAGAAGAGATGCCAGCCTGAAGGGAACCACATGCCTTATGATCCCTAAACTTTTTATCAGAACCTATTATCCCTGGAAACCATGGATAATCTGATCCGCAACTTCTTGCATTCAAACAACGCTCGAAAAATTATTTTTATTCTTCAAAAACTACATGGATGAACCTTTTTGTTCCTCAAAAAACATGGATGTCCCTCTTTATGTGGCTATATTTGTATGTCATTGTGGCCAGAAAAAGGGCGAGAATAACGTTTCTTGATTTCCAAGGAGCTGGAATGAATTGGCTCCTGGTCTCTTGAGAATTGCCCATTCTTCTTGAGCCCTATATTCTCATCCATTCTTGAAATTATACCTCCATAGAGGCTTTGAAAGGAATTCATCGGGCACATAAAGAACAAGGTTCTGAAAGTTATGCAAGCCTTAGCAAGAGCTGAGCAATGGCATATCATTGCCGGTAAGCATAGAGCTAGATTTTTTATTCCTTGCACAAACCAATTAAGGATGACTAGAATATTTGGTTCAGTAAAATCCAGCTTTCAAAAATTCAGAAATTCCTAAAACACATGGAGGTTTTATTTTTAATTAAAATTATAGCATACAATTAGAGAATCGTACAATAATCTCATTTTTTGCGACTCACCTTCTTGAGCTACAGTCTTGACCACAGCGTGCAATTGGATCTACAGTCTTGGCCATGGCGTGCAATTGGATGTGCATTATTACCAGTTCTCCTGAAGCACAATGATGACCCCCTTCTTCTTTTCAGTGTACCGGGTCATAATTTCCAACATTTACAAACCATCAACGTTGCAAGTAACCAAATGGAGAAGAAAAGAGAGCGCCAATAAGATTGGATATATGCTCCACATTCTATTCCAGGGGCAAGTACCAAAATATATATTTACAAAAACTTTAGTCATATGACCAGCTCCAATGAACTACAATATTTACATTAGTAAGGTATAATTCAAATCTAAGCCGAATGGGTTTAAATGGTTCGCATGAAGCACGCCTCAAAACCTCAGGTTTCAGTTACCACGGGACCCCTCATTTCCACATAGAACCATGACCATTAACCCGAGACTTAGACGCAAAAAGAATTGAACAGATTATATTGAGCAACTTCAAAACTCATCAGCCTCGAGGCTGGCACTCAACCCATAAATAGGTATCTGAGATCTTCCATCGTAAGACGAGTAGCATGACCGCCAGTTTGGTCTTCTCCAAAAGCAGATGAAACCATCTTTCTCTTCTCTTCCTGCAATACAACATTTCAAGTGCATATTCAAGACAGGTAGCAATGTAAAAACTCATGAATATCTTGATGTGGATATATAGATCATGCTAAAAATTTGGATCACAAGGCTCCTGGAACAGACACATGCATACTCCAAGTAAAACTTGGTAGCTCCGGATTATGCTAGATTCTAAACACTCTTTAAAACTTTAGAGGCAGCAGAGGCACCCTTCTTTACCTACAAAGTGGTGCTAACATTGTGAAATATATGACTGATCTCTTGGTAGACATGCATGTTCTCAATTGGGACCTTGAAATCTCTAGTAAGATATTAAATCCAATGAGTCAGAAGGGCATTGATCTTGCTGCCAAAGCATTGTCCCCTAATACAAGCACAACAATCTTGAAACAAACTCCTACGTTCTCGATCGAGGTGCATTCCTTTGTGAACTAAGTGAGAAGGTCATTTACATTTTAGGTTCGGATGTGATGACAACAATGCATCGTGAAGTGGATGAAGCACTAACAGAATATGGGTATCACTGCATAAGAAAGCTGATAATTCAAATGAATAGGCAAGGTTTATAAGGAAATGGTAACTAGCACGTTCTAAAGATATAGTAGATGATACCCAAGAGTTATATAGGGTACAGACCATGGACAATGCCCCTTTAAGTCTCTATTTGTGTCCGAGTAAGAAGCGTCCACTGAAACCATCATGTATGTTCCATTATATATTTTGGACTACTCATAGGCTTGCAGCTTAGCGTGAAACATGAAACTGGAATACTAACCATAAAGCAGATCTAGAAAATCTAAGTCCTTGTTGCACTAACAAGTGCACTCTCTTATTGTCTCTGATAGACAGTGGTAATTGTCAAATGTAAGATTAACTAGCACTCATAATTAGGCAAAGGACAGAGAAAATGAAATGACTTGGAAAAGAAAAGATGATTGATATCTCTAGTCAACAATCTTATTCTGATTTAAACTATATTAATGCATCTTCATGTATAATTAGATTATCTTCCATTAGCTTTTCACCACTTAAAATCTTCTCTAATTGGGTTGTCATTTACGATTGCATTCACATGACAACAAAAATCATATTTGGGTTCAACAAATGGATGCTAACATGATGTGCTATCACAGAACTTCACCTGAAGAGCTAAAATGCGGTCTTCAACTGTATCCTTGATTGTTAATCGAGAAACAGTCACAGGACGAGTTTGCCCAATTCTGTGCGCTCGATCAACAGCTTGATCTTCAGTAGTTGGATTCCACCAAAGATCTAGAAGAATAACATGGCATGCCGCAACCATGTTCAAGCCAAGATTTCCTGCTTTCAGTGACATGAGCATAACACTCACCTGAGATGAAACTTGTCATAATTATCATCTGAGGATAAACGCACATCAGGCCAGAAATGGTAGAGCAGAAAATAAGACAGATGAAAAACAAGCACCACTCAATAAAAGTTATGCACGATGTTCAAGTATTAAACCTCTGGGTCAGTGTTGAAATCTTTCACAGCTCTGTCTCTTGCACTGAGAGACATTGTCCCGTCTAGCCTCCTATATTGTATAAAAGACTGATTCAATGAAAATTCAAGTAGGTCCAGCATGCTTGTCCACTGGGAGAAAACAATAGCCTTGACTGGAATCTCTGGGTTTGAGTTCAACTGTGTGGATGTGTGAGTTACAACATTCGTGCTGGAGTCAAAATCATCTGTAATACGATTGTCGGCTCCAGGTAGGTAGAAATCATTTTCGCCGCATGGTTCTGGACCAACTTTTGGTTTGCAAACTGAATTCAGGATATCAAGAGCTGCCCTAATTTTAGAAGAGACGTAACTACTTTGGGTAATTGAAGATTCCTCATCGTTTGCAGAAGAACGCGATGAAGTACCATTGTCAAATTCATCAGAAACACAACTTCTCAGTGTAGCTCGTGAGAAAACTGAATCAGTGCCAAGTATGTCTCTGCAACCAGCTGCAGGACACAAATTATCATCTCCAGTTAGACGATCAGATACGCACTGATAGCAGAAAACATGACCACACATTGTCACGACGGGATCCTCGGGTGGGTCCTGGGAAAGCATCACATGGTTGAGAGCTCAACAGAACTTTATAAATTGAAAACGATATAAATTGAAAACGATAAAAAGACATGCATCCTCTTATAGGGATCCATCCAAAGAAAAGGAACTTCTAACCATTTGCTGAAAAGATAAGCAAACAACTAAGACAAAAGGCTAAGATCGCTATATGCACCCATTAGAAGATAAAGGAATACTTCACATAATAAGATGAAAGAAGCAGCAGCACACATCAAACTATCAATAAAAGCTCTAAAACTTAACCCACCATTTGCAGACAAAGTGATTAGACACTAGTTTGGTGGAAAGCACACAGAAACCATGGAAAGTAACCAAAATTTTTATAAAAGTTGTAAAAAACAGTATGGAAAGACTGTCCTTGCAAGAAGATGTAGCCTTTGATTGGAACTCATGACAAAAAAATAATAATAATAAGGCCAGGCACAAACAGAAAGGCAGGGCTTATTGCTGGTCATGGTGTGTTTCATATGAGATAGAATGTTTCCTTGATGTTTTCTTTGTGATAACTACTTTAATAATCGACTGCCAAATGAGTCAGGAAATGACGACTCAAGGAACAAATATTTGAGTGCTATAGTATGAAGTCAAAGATCAACTTTTGTCAAAAGGGAGCTAACTTATATGTCATGGATGTAAAGTATCCATCTCACAGCATGCATATCTCATCCACCATGTGGATGTTATTCGAAACAACTGACTATAACAACATGGCTGAAGGTGGACAGGTGAAAAAAGGCAGGCAGAATTGGCATATCCTTTGCATAAACTGACAGATGATTGCATATGAGATCTGAATAAATGAAGCATTTAGAAAACCTACCACTAAGAAGGTATCAAACAACTTCATCCTACTTTTTCATCCATGGAGACTTTCATATGCTATGTGGGCTACAGAAGACAAAACAACAAACAACAAAATCAAAGACAACTAAGACATGTCTGATGAAAATTGGATATGACTGTTGCACGCAGATCAACTTTAGGGAAGGGTACATAGAACAACTTAAGGGAAGGCCAGGGTCAAGTGAACAAAGTTTCAAAGGCATCCTCCTACCACTCAAAACTTTGGGTAGAGGGACTTGTACAAGAAAGGAAAACCCGGGTAGATTGCAGAGATAAAATGGAAGGAATTGTTACTAAATCAAATTGTAGCCTCGCCTAATAAAATTAAGTTATTACAAAATGGAGTAGGAAAATAATAGAGCTATTTAAATTAAGCAAGCTGAAGAAAATGGCATCATAAACCCTACTAGGAACTAGAAGTTACATTACGAGTTTCATTAAGACTTAAGAACAAGATTTATTAGTGATGATGATCTGAGGATTTTGACACTTTATTAGAGGCATAATCAATTCATAAATCAAAATATCAAATTGATGTTCACTACAATAAACAGATAAACTTAGTAAAAATTACCCTACTACTCCAACATAAAAAAGGTAAGAAACTAGATACAAACCTCCAACTAAGTAACTAATAGAAAACTAAGGTAAAATCGATATTTAGCATAACGTTCCAACATCTTTTTAAGAGATGTCATGATTCAGAAACTTGTCACCACATAACTTGGCAGTGGTGCACTACGAACCTGTATTAGTTAGATGTAAGCAGACAAGGTGCAGGTTCAGTTTCAAAAACGAGGCAGTTGTACATGTTTGGGAGCATATAATTAGCTGAGCTCTGAGTTGAGTACAACTTTTGGCCCAACCCAAACCTGAAGGTCAAACTGCTGCAGTTCAGGCACTCAACTAGGCCACTGGAGTTACCAAGGAGAGGAATCTTATCAAACACCTCACCACCTCCCCACCCAAATATGAGCAGTCCTTTTGCGCGCACATGTATGGCATCTGCTGCAGCAGTGTGTTAGCAGACAATCTGCCTCCCAATCCACTTGATGCTTAAATCATAGAAAAACATGAAAATATCTATTAAAATTTCAAGAGGTCTGTTGTTATACCCACTTGATGCAGAGGTTAGAGATCTGCAATGACATGCGATATTCCATTTCTAGGTCTTTTTTTATCTCAGCATCAATGACATGGATCTTCAATTTGGATGCACCATCATTGTTTTCAGAATCATTATATCTTTTACCAAAGATTTATGCTTAATCTGTAGTACAACTCGTGCTTTGAGGAATCCAAGCACTTTATTGATATAATTACAAAGCATCAATCAAGTGCATGCCAGGCTCAACTCCAGGTTTTTTTCTTATATATCGAAAATCACATTACAAGTGACAGAACAAATAACTCAATGTAATTGATAATGTATGAATATTTGGCATTGTAATGGACGGGAACTAAGAAGCACGTGAGATGAGATGGCTTACACTGCATATGCCACAAATTGCCAATGAACCTTCTAACTGATTCAGTAAATTGATCAGCATCTCCCTAGGAAGTTGCTTAGCCATATCCAAGGAGTCTTTTCCAACAGTATCTGAATGATATCCTTTAACAAGAAGTGGATGGTCGCAGGCCTGCCGTAGACGCAAAAGCATCAACAAAATATTTGCATAGTTTTGTTTCACAGTCCCAGCAGCAGCATATTCCTGCAATCAACACTTGCAACTTAACATATGTTTTTGACCTTTCTAACAAGAAATTCAACATCAGAGTCACTACAATTTTTTTGTTATGCACAAGAAAATTAGCATTCAACTTTTATCAGGCTAAATTTATTCAAAGGTGTTAATTATGTTAGGGATGATCTCCAGATTTGTCCACTCAATGGAACATTTTTTTTCAGTGTTCAATCAGGAAAAGAAAAAAAAGAAGAGGCAAATGACTAAAAGAAATATTTGTAATTATATTTAAATTCATTGTAAGTTTGAATTTGTAAAATCAGTTGTCAGACATATACTTTGTTTTGAAATTTTAAAACTTCAAAATTTTCAAAATGCTCTAAATGTATGATAATACCCATATCACCTGACCAACTCCATTTTTATCTCCTTTTACAGCCAAGAAATATCTAAACCCATAACCATCACCATCGGGCACTGTCTCAATGGTTAGGAGTGATAATATCCATATCACCTGACCAACTCCATTTTTATCTACTTTCACAGCCAAGAAATGTCTAGACCCTTGACCATCACCATCAGGCCCTGACTCAATAGTTTGGGGTCAGCTTTGTAAATGCTTGTTAACCACTTACTGTTTAAGGTTATCTCTGATATCAGGGATTAAATAAATAATAAAAGATACACATGCAAATAACTCCAGATACATCCATAATTTCCAAGCCCACCACTGTCATATTTCTTTTATATTTGTAAATAAATTAGAAATTAAAAAAAAAAGTATCACTTGTTGATTGATTCTTTGTTTTTTATTTCAGAATCTAAATACCAAGACAATCTAAATAGAGCTGACTTATGGCTACAGGCAATCAGGGAACCAGACTACATTAAAGCTGGAAACCAATGAAGTTACAACAATCTGCAAGTCACCAACATTCGGAAACAACTTCAGAGCTATAGGGGTTTGCACTAAATTCCTTGTACATTAGCCACTGAAATGCCACATATGAAAGACCAGAAATCACATAGAACGGTGTTTCTTGGTAAGGATAAAAATCTGATGGAATTAAAAATAAACTGGAACTGACATGGAAACTATCCTGCTTCTTTCCACTTAGAAAAATCTAGTACTTATTATAATACATAAAAATGTTAAAGACCGTACTCAAGATTGAGCCTGAACTTATACATCTGCTAATATTGCAAAATATCTAAAAATATATTGTTTTACCTACCAGATTCAGGACTAGAAGTCATCAGAATTGAGCAGAACCAAAAATGTTCAACTATACAGATGACATAGGCAATATAGTAATCATCATCATCTTAGTAAAACAAATTGAAAATTGATTTTTTGTTAAAATAAATAATCTCTTAGACTATTAACTTTATAAGCAGGAATCAAACTAGCACAAATGAAAAATCTGCAAGTTTGACACAAGATAAGGATAAGCTTACCAGGATGCCTGTTTAATAAAATATTCATGCTACTTATAAATGCTGAAATTTTCCTGTTCTACAGAATCAAAGCACCACTCTCCGGAACTTGCTATGAATTACATACCTTGAACTGTTGGCGTGAGTCTGATTCCAGCCTCAAATAAAAAGCTCGTTCCTCTGTAGAGAACTTTACTTTTTCCATTGATATTGATTTTGGGGGCAATTTAAGAATTGGTTCTCCATCTATCAGTGTGCCTGTAGCCAAACAGTTAATGGTAGGTCAACACTCACAAGCTACAGATGTGCCCCAGTGCCCAGACACGGGATAAACACCACAGTTTAATGTCATATTATAAGGACCCAAAAAAACTAAATATCCAAACCAACAGAACTATTAGAGGAGAATTATATCAAAGTGCCTTCTACTAAGCATGACAGGAGATATTCATGAAAAAATAATCCAAATTAAAGATAAAACTTCTTGACCAAGACAGCATATTTAGATCAAGGCCAAATATAGTAAATCACCGTACAACATAATAGACCAAAGCCATTGAAAACTTGCTATAGCACAAGTAGACGTATATTGATCAATGTTAATAATCTCTCTTAAACTTTTTCTTTTTGTTTTGCTATATCATCTTGAAGGCTAAACCAGGACCACATTATAGTGTCCACATCACATATTTAATAAGCTAAAACGAAGGACAAAAAAAATAGCCCAAAAAACAACATAGAGACACAATTTTCTAATATAAAGCAGACATCCCAGATCATGGGTCATCTTCTAGATACATAACTTTACCACAATCTTTTATGGGTTTTCTCATTCAAAGAGTTCCTTCAACCCCCTTTCATGACACTTGATTAAACTCAGGACTAATTCATTCCTCTAATATACAGGTCAGAATTACTGCTCTTTACTTTTTTCAGATATCCTTAATTCCAGGAACATTGTCATCCTCTAATCAAGTTCTCTTTCAAAAGAGGCATGGAGACACTCCGACCATCCAAACCATTAACATCACCCTATTCAATATATTCATTGGAAGGGATGGGAATTTGGATGGTCACAGATGCTTCAAGAACCTCATGAAGTTATTAGTGCATCAGGCGGAATGTAGAGGGCCTTGTAAAATACACAACGGGAGGAAATACTTAAGATAGAAATCAAGGATGAAAGTCGCATTAAAATAATAAATAACAACCAGAACAACCATTCAGGTCTATTTGGACATACCGGGATGGACCAGAACAACCGTTATCAGCACAAATGAAGAGAGAAAATTTTCAAAAAATAATGTGTCTCAAGATGCTAGGCTGCCCAAGCGTGGAGACAACCATTCAGGTCTATTTGAGCACATACCAACCAGGAGGGACAGAATGTCCCAGTTCCTGAAAGACCTAGTGTCCCAGGTGCATCCCATGACCGGTCAGGATGCACCCTGATCCAAATCCGAGTCAAAGAATGCTGACAATGCCGGCAGTTTGGCCCTTACAAAACCACCACTGACCTGGGATGGTTCAGCCATGCAAGTACGTTCGGGTTATAAATTGGTCTGATGCTTTTTTTGCTAAGACATCCGCACATCTTTGAAAGCCTTTGAGGGCTTTCTCTATGGCTCTCCCCACTCTCCACCTTTCAATCCCTCTTCCGCCGCATCCTCCTCACTATCGACAGTCGACCCTCATCTCGGGTCTCATCTCAACAACAATCCATGCTTGATTGCTCCCTGCTCGTCCTTGTAGACGACATCACCACCTCACCTCCACCCACACCTCAACAGCATCGGTCTCTCTCTCTCTCTCTGTGTGTGTGTGTGTGTGGTGAGCAGAGGCCTCGACTGCCCCCCCCACCCCACCCCACTTCCCCTCCCTCACTCTTCCTCTTGCTCCTCCCTCACCCTCCCCCTCCCTTTGCCTGTTTCAATATGGTCCGACATGGCATGGCACAGAACTCATACTGTACCGTACCACTATCTGACCCATATGGGTCATGGTACAGGTTCAGTGAATGCTGAGTGGTGTTACAAGGAGCAGAAGAACGAACTGTAGATTCATATGCTCCGACATGGCATGGCACAGAACTCATACTGTACCGTACCACTAGCTGACCCATATGGGTCATGGTACCTGAGTGTTATGAGGAGCAAAACGAACCGTAGAATCTACAACCACAAATCAATATCTCATAATTCTCAAATATCAAAAGTCCTTACAACCTTGCATTAGCTGTATAAATAGTACTTCAATTATGATAACATTCAATAATTTGTAATATAGACCCTATCTAACTACAGGACTCTTAACATGAGTAAATTTTGTAATGAAAACAACAACAAATTACAGACCAAGTGAATTCAGCTACCATGAAATATTATAGAATTTGAGGTGGCCTTTCTGATAAGTTCGAGATCGCCAGAATCTAATAATAATGCAAAAAGTCACCATTCCCAAAGCTTATTGGTTCCAAGTAAACAGTGGCACATTTCATTCATATGAGTTAAAAGATAGTTAAATCCGTGGTACATCAAGTTGATGAACAGTACTTTCATGTAAGGTTTGCAAATCTACTTTGGCATCCCTTTCACATTTCCTATCATCACTTTTATTTGAAAAAATATCACTCCTTTTAAGTAATATTTGATGAACTTGGGCTATTGAGGCATCAAGCATGGATTAGTAATTTGGAAAGAAAAACTCTTTCTAGCCTCTTGTTACCAGGCCCATTCATTTCCTACTTGGTTTGGCTCTTGAGGAAAGGTGGCCTTTTGATTTGACAACATTATCCTGATAGCAGAGCAAAATATAGATAGAAGCACTTCGTCCATAACATGTCTTATACTCTACAAGCTCATTAATGGGTTCCATTTCTAGAATGCTATACCTAGAGGCGGAGCTCTTTATAGTGACTTGGAAAGTGTTTCATGGTTGCACTTGCTAGTTAGATGCATTGCTGATGTCCCATTATCCAGCATGTGATATTTCTTATACGGACTCAGGCAAATAGACCCCCTTCTAGCACCATTTATTCTATGTTACTCTGCTTCACTCCGTAATTGCTGATTTCACAATTATATTATCGAACATAAATTCTATTTTCTCATGAAAAGCTGAAGTTTCTGATGATTCAAACATCTAAAACTCATGACACATCTCCACTCTGCTGTTCATAAACTTCAAAATGTCTCCTTGCAAACCCGAGTAACCTTGGTCAGGAGTCCATAAGCATGCCACATCTTGTGACATTGTGCCAACTTGTTATATGTCCTATTAGGCTGCACAAGCACTGACATCTTGAGAAGAAAATGGTGAGTCCACTCATTGCAGTATATTATGCACCATCTAATTTACTTGTAGCTAGGGGTGCTACCAGGTCCAGCTTGGATCAGATTTGGCTCACCCAAATTCAAACCCAAAGTACAAATAATGAACCCAACAGTAATCAGGTTTGAGTTGGGTATCTGATAACAATCTGTACTTATTATCTTGTTTACTTTTGGATTGTTTTCATAAGCTAATCAACAGGCCCCATAAGTTATTTCCTGAACAACGAGAATCATCATTAACATCACACAGTAGTAACATTAGAATGAAGGCAAGGGAAGATGAGTATCTATATATGTATAACCAGTACTTACTATCTTCGTGTACTTTTAGAGTTTTTTGAAGCTACACAACACCCAATATGTTACTACATGAACAATAAGCATCATTAACATCATGCAGCAGTAAACCTAGGACTAGAGGCAAGGGAGGATGAGTATCTATGTATGTATACCTAGTATTTACATCTTTGTGTACTTTTAGACTGTTTTGTTAGTTACCCAACTAGCCCAATATGTTATTTCATCAACAAGGAGCATCATTAACATCATGCAGCAGTAACCCCAGGGCTAGATGTACAGGAAGATGAATATGTACGGATGGAGGGCATGATGCATGGATGGATGGGTGGATGGACAGATCAGCCTAAACCCAAAGTTGACATAACAACAGTTCATATTTAAGTTTTGGACCCAAACCCGACATGATAGGTTATTGCACCCCTTTTCAGATCCAAATCCAAGACCTCAAGTCAGGTCAGATTAGGTTAGGGGTGTTATTGTCCCCATCACCACATTTACTTAAGCTACATTACTGGATCCTCCGCCTGGATGATGTGCCAATTTTGGATGCACACTGAGTCATGTGTGGAGACCAATATTGACAAAATGTTTCTAAATGTTTCTTATTTTATCTAGTTTTAAATATCAAACTTAAGAAATTTGATAACCACTTTATATTTCACTATGTTTGATAGCAATATCTGATAGTTTTTAAGATATAATTCAGTTGTTACACATGGTCAACATAAATAACTTAAGATAGAGCTTTTATGAATCTATGATGTCCGATCAGTCTCTTCATAAGATATGCTTCTTTACAGGATCAGTAACATTTTATTGGCAATTTAGTGGCAAATATGAACAGACATATACATGACTTGTATTTTAATTACCATTAATACTATTTTGTAAGAAGCATGTCAACAACTTGATAATTTTACAATGTTCATTACACCTACATACATATGTAATCATGTAAGTGCCCTGTGCTTATGGTGCATGTCGTATAACAAAATACATATTTACATTGCTGATCCAACCTTTTGAAGTTTAGAGAACCCACTGGCTCCAATAACAAGACCATTATATGACATATATCATCATAATATTGATTGAAACATCTTTTGTCTACATCCTCATGGAAGAGGCCCTTACTACCGAAGCGTGTGTGGGTGTGCAGGTGGATCTGGATGCAGGTATGGGGAAGCAGGTCTTTTAAAAAATTCATAAGATGCCTAGGAAGTGGGTGCAAGGAGAAGTTTTTGAGGAGATTTTGAAGCATGAATGCACCCCATGCAGAAGATTTCTACTACGAAGGATTGACCTAGTTTGCCAAGCTTAAAATTAAACCTTAGTATGCCCTTCCCTGTTATTTTACAAATGTTATAGGGCTCAGTTTAGGGCCAAAAATAAATTAATTTGCTGTTCTCAAAAAAGAAGGAAAAACTCAGCAGTTCTTAAACAACGCCAAAGGTCAAGCTCTTTGCCAGGGTTTTTCCATATTTGGTGACATTTTGAGCTTGTTTACACAACAATCCAAAAATATGAGTGGAGTTACCTTGGGTGGGGATGTTTTCTAGATCAACCAACACTTAAAATATATTGAGTCCTCCAAATTGGAGCAAAAGTCCCACCATCACTTAAAATGAAGATAAAGCAGGTGAAATGGGAAGAGAAAAAAAATAAATACCCTTTTTGCCTTGATTTTGATTGAAAATAGGTAGTATCAACAAGCAACAAAAGGCACCACTTGGTACTAGTCAATATCAAGTGATGCTCCTGATTCATATCTCAATTAGAATTTGGTACCACAGGTCCCGGAAAGCAGTCCCTCACTAGTCAAATTCAATATAGTTACTACTATATGTAGCAACCGGACTTGGAACTCTACAAGCCAACCCATAATTAGCATTACTATGGCACATGATGTTCATGTCATTTTAATAGGATATTGTAACACCCTATATAGAGACAAGCTACAATTCCAAAGTCCATGTAAGTATCATGAATGCAACACTAGTAAACATAGATAACTGCTATGGTGAAAAGATGAAATGCCTCAAAAAGACTGATATTAATTTTAAAATCAGTTGTAAGTGAGCTGTCCATAAAAAAACAGTCTTATATATTCGGTAGGATTTCAAACTTGGCTATTCAAATTATTTCATTTAGAGTTAATAGGTAACTAGCAAAGAGCAACCATTATTTCACCTTGACAACCCTAAATTTCAAGATTTACCTCAGCCATTGCAACCATCATAGTGCCTCCATTGAGACCATGATTACCTAGTGCAAGCTAATCAATTGCATGAATTGTCTAAGTTAAGGAATGTGAAGCCATCTCAAACTGCCAAGTTCAAAATGTACCAAGTTGTATCTGCAACAGACCAGAACAATTCCGACAATGAAACAGAGAAACCTGCGAAAAAGGGGGAACGGAAAAGGAATCAAGGAAAAGAGAGAGGGGTAGGGAGAAAGAGAGAGGGAGGCTAATAGATGGCCAGTGGAGGGCTGCAGCATGCCAGAGAACCATGCAGAGGGCTAAGGGGGTTGCCAACTTCACTTAAAATTTTCAAAATTAATAAGGGGCCCCCTCCAAGACCTCTGTTTCGAACAAAACAAAGGAATTGGAGGCAAAGCCCCTCCACGCAGCTCCACAGCCATCCGTCGGATGTCCACCACCCTCCTCTCTCCCTCCTTCCCCTCTCTCTCCCTATCTTTCCTTTTTGCCCATTCTCCCTCTCCCCCGCCCTCTCTACCATGTTGGGATGTGCTCCACTGGCCTCTGCCAGTCTTCTCCTTCCCTTCCTCCCTCTCCCTCCCACCCCCTCTCTCTTCCACTCTCCTGTCTGCCCCCCCCCCCTCTCCCGCCCTCTCAATTAACTGTATGGACCTGACATGGAGTCATACCAAACCATGCCACCGAGTAATCAGTTTGGACCTCAATACCAACACAGTGATCCTTAGTCAAGGCTAAACACAGCTCCAAATTTGTTCTCTAATAATATTAAGCATAATCTTCTTTTGCTTGGTAGTTGTCTGCACCAAGTAATTTATCAAAAGAATGAGTACACCCTTCATTCTTTCAATAAATCTTGAGGCTTGATTATCTTGCCTCAACCAATTTGCAGATCCCTATTCACCAAAATCCTAAAAATTATCCATGAATTATCACCTCTAAAATCTAACATTCCAATAGTAACACCCCATTCTTCATGCATCTATGCATTGTTCCCATATAACAATTTGTTAGCCTCTCTCCTTGTTGTCTTTAAAATACAACATCTAGAAGAGTAATTTTTGGATAACATAACTAGTATATAACAAAATAATGCTGGTAGCATGAGCTATTTATAAGACATAAAATGCTGCAAATTATTTGTAAAGAGCATTTCATCAACAACATAAATCCATTTCCACCCCTCGAGGAGAGGAGACATGCTTGCATCATAATGGTACTAAAGCAAAGGAAGTAAAAAATTATACAACTTGATAAGGTCAGCCATTTATTATAAAGTTTGTGTGATCTATAAAACTTGATAATAGAAGCAAGATGATGCTAATTCCTGCCAACACCAAGTTATGGCCCTAATCCTACTTGTTTGGCCACCTTACTCATCGTGATGTTGGTCTGTTTCTTATAGATCCAGTGTTGCATTTTTTACTGTATACTCATTATGTCATGTAGTTGATGCTTATGCTCCATTTTGCCAGTTCTGTTTGTGAATGTTGCATTATCCTCTCAGTTTATCTTTCATAGATGTTATATCTTGTTCGCTAATGTTTTTTTTCCCTGTGGATGTATGCCCCCAACAGTTGCTTTCCCTGAGGTTAGTTAATGGCTGTGATGATTTTAGATTATTCTTGAGGATCATAAGAAGGATGGCCCGCCAATCGGGGCAGAAAACTGTTATGCCCCAATCAGGAGTCTATCTGCTTGTCATCAATAAAACATGCAGTAGCAAACTATTGTGAATTATGGCATCCCAGAAAATTTTGTACTTTGGGTTTACTTGCAGATGCATAAGCAGCAAAGAATCTATGAGGTACTCATGCACTCAATACAGGAATTAATAGAGATACATATGGAAGTAATTACTGCATTTTTGTAGTCTGAATGTCTGATGTGATTCAAACTTATTGTACCAAGTTCTATTCTGTCAAGTTACTAATGGTGACAATTATTTTATGGCATTGTCATGCTCTTGATCATTTCAAGTGACTGACCCTATCATCATGCATATAATGTGTACAGTAAATTGTTTGATTTCATGGTACGCATCCTAGTGCTTATTTAGTTTCAACACAATCAACTATTAGTCGAATTATTAGAATAGAGAAGAGATCACAATTTTTAACCGGGGTTGGTGGGAAGGTAACCTCACCAGCTCAGTAGACGTATAACCACATATTTTCTACCAGCAAGTAACCAACAGAGAATTCATGGTTACAGGTTTCAGTTGCAGGCATTTCTGCAGAAAACAGTAGTTCCAGCAAGCATGTATACAACTGCTAACAGACCAAAAAAGAATGGCTGCCATATTAACAGTTGAGCTGCAACTTAAATTATAAGCAACTAGACTCACAAGCAACCAAATGCCCCTAAAGGTGATTCAGTCTAAGATTTTTTCAATCTCAATAGAGAACCTACACCAGTAGATCACTGGTGCAATCAATACAATACACAGCATACCCACAAGATATGCTATTTGAAACAAGAGAACAGCTATAACACATGTAGGTACAGCACTGTATCGGCCCCCTGTACCGCACTGATCTTGTAGTAGCCCGGTACCAGCTGGTACGAGTATATACAGAAAACATTGATATAATCAACAATAATAATCCCCAGAGTCATTTGGTGTTGCGTTACAGTCCTTAAAATCCACATTTAACACTATCAAAAAGCTACTGCAACCTTACACACCAAATAAAGACCACAAAGTTTGAAGGATTATGGGGATCATCATGAAAAGTAAAATGTATATAGTTTCTTGAAGATGAAATGAAGCCACAAAAGTATGTGACAGGTACTCCTAATTGTGTCTTGCTTCATCTTAAACATCAAAAACTCCACCCTAGCAAAAAGCAAATTATGGGTCCTAGAAGGAAGCTAATTGAGACTTATGCTCACTTATGACTACATTATTTCTCAGCCTTTCGGTCATCGAGACCATGATGTACATTTCGCTACTGCAACAAATGCACAATTGGCCAATTAGCTTATTTATTTACATAAGCAAGGTACCTTGATAACATAAATAATATACATAAATAATGACATTATTTATGTCATTATTTTGCAAGCTTACTTTAATGATTTTCATTTGCCATGGGATATGGGCATGTTTTCCCAATCAAACAAGCATTAAACTGTGATAATCCCCAAAGTCTCCAATCAAGTAATAAACAGCAACATGTTATGAAGGGTAATGGAGGAAAAGAGCATGCTGTTCCAGCAACATGTTATGAGGCCAAAACCAACACATTATCTAGCTTATATTCAGATATTGGAAATACCTTTTGTGCGACGGAGCAGCACAGTCTTCAGGACTGCTTGAAGTTTTTTATACCCCTGGCTTGCATTTCTAGATATGGGGTATTTTATTGAGGCACAGAAGGAACTATAGGCAGCATACGGATCATATTTGAGGAACCGAAAGTAGCTGTAGAGATCATCAATTGCATTCTGTATAGGTGTTCCTGATAAACACCACCTCCTTTTGGCTCGAAGACCACAACAGGCTCTAGCCACTTGGGTTCTGTGATTCTTTATTGTTTGAGCTTCATCTAGTACAACCCTAAACCATCGAACTCTAGCAAGTGGGCCACTGCCCAAGTCAATGTGGGAATCCTTAAGTCCTTTCCCTTTTTTCTTCACCTTGCTCTGTCTGTTTGACGTCTGCTTCCTTTTCTTGTTAGAAGAAAACTCTGGCATTAATCCACTTCTTTCAAGGTTTCTTTGTTCTCCATCATCATCATCAGCTATAGACTGCTTTGGTACTTCATTAGTCACGATTGAATATGTTGTTAGAACAACATCATATTTTGCCAGATCACTAGGATTTTTCGTCCGTGCACCTCCATGATACACTAAAACAGACAGCTTAGCACTGTTTGTCACTTTCTCATCCAGCTCTCGAGCCCATTGCCTAAGAACACTTGCAGGGCAGACCACCAAAGTACCTGCTGCAGGCCTAGACTTGTGAGATGCACGCATTGATGTACTGGCCACTGGTTCCAGTCTTATTTCATCCATTGCAATCTGCTTTGCCTTATCTACTTCAGTGACTCCATCATCATCCTCATCTAAATTTAAGGCAACCGATTTTATGTGGCTTGAATCATCAGATGTGAACTCAGATTGCTGAGCCATCTGCTTTTGTATTAGAGCTATCATTGACACAGTCTTACCGAGGCCCTGTTATATATAACAGCAAGCTTAGCCTTTAAGAATGACAATTGAATGAAGAAACATACCACATATTCCAAAATCTCAGAGTCGTCGTTATAAAGTAACCTGATCATCTGCAAGAATTCCACCTGCACAATGCACACTCTTCTCCTTCTGAACCATCCAAGCTAAGGCTATTTTCTGTGGACATGAAGGTTTTAACCAGAGTCATGAATTAATATAATTAAAGGGGAAAAACATGGTTACATTTTGAGCAGATGACCGTACCTGGTGCTTCAAAAGGGAAACAGACAAAAGCCCCTCAGGCAGATCATCTTCTAATTTTGGCTGACCAAGATTCTGCACAAAACAATAAAAGATTCCTTACTTATGATTTTTCATTCTTGTTGGTAAAATCAACTGCATAGGAAATGATCGCTTGAACCTTACAGTATCACTCATGAAAAGACAAAAACTAAGTAATCACTCACTTCTCTCTGAATTTACGGGCATCAAGAATCAGTTTAGCATATCCCTAAGTTAAACACATTGACTATAGAAACTTATATTCCTTGTGATCCAATTAGGAAGAAGAAAGATTTCTTTATTTCTTTCAACACGCTCTACTTGAATCTCACAAAGGAAAAAGGTAGAAGAAGAGAAGAATTTTCAAAGGTAGGGATCAAATCCTTTTTCCTTCTCTTTATTTATTATTATTATCTATTTTTTTAAAGAAGGGAAGAATTTTCGAAGGTAAGGATCAAGTCCCTTTACCTTCTCTCTATTTCCTATTATTCTCTCTCTATCAAAAATTGAGATACATAGCTCCTATTTATAATAGTAAGCTCTGCTCTTATACAATTCAGATCAAATTCCTCTTTTTATCTCCTAAAAGGAGATCCATCCTTAAAAAAATTGAATCGGACTCCTTTTTTCTAAATCAAATAAGACTAGATCTCTAAAAATATGATAAAAATAAATTATCATGAAAATTTTACAGGAGATGGATCTCAACTTCTACATCAACATTGTCTTCTACCATTTAGCTCAATTCTTCACTGAATTAAAAGATAACATCCGGTCAAATTCTTTCTTGAAAAGAAAAATTTTGGTTTGACTGATCCGTTTCAAGGTCAAAGCAATAGAATTTTAACCCAATTTAGCCTCTCAAAGGATTGACCAAAAATTGTAAATCTTGAAAAGATATCCAATTTCAAACAAAAAATCATCTCAATTGGATATTGTATAACCAACTTATGACCTCCTAAAATCTGACTTCCAAATCGACTTCCTGATATTCGGATCTTACTCTTGAACCCTGTCCAACTCTTACTTGTGGTAGCCAAAATGGTCTACATCAAGTCTATGAATCCTCCTGGATCAGGGCTCCCCCTGTTTAGGGGATTCAGCTCTTGCTAAATCAAAACTAAAGGTGGGGGAACGCCTGCTTCCTTGTTTTATAGTTAAACCACCGGCTTTACTTGGAGATGGTTTCTGGCCTTGCTTTTTCTTGCTCTTGGATTTCAGCAAACCACTTGGTTTGCTCTCGCAATTGGGCTTTGTGGTAGAGATGTTCTTTGCCATCTTTTCTAGTTGTCAATGACAATGATGGTGACTCCCTTTCGATCTCGATCTTGACCTTAATCTCGGTTGATCGGTCGATGGAATTAAAGGATAAAAACTTGGCCTCTCATGAATAGTATCGATTTCTCATATTATCATTATGAACTTACTATAGGCATTAACAAGGCACTTATGCCACAATTGCAATGTCTACATTTTCTTGTGCTTTGGAGGCATTGATCATGAATTCCTTGTCTTTTACATGACAATTTTCTTTGTCATCTATAGAAGACTGCATTTCGGTCCCAAAAATACAAGCTCCCTAGGATAACCTGGCAAACATCTAAAAAAACTATTTCACAAGTTATCATCAATATACCTCTCAAAAATTGCAAACTTAAAGGTGCACTACTTAGTGATGTTCAATTCCAAATATTTTTTAATACAACTAAGAGAATAAGAACGTGGATGATGCTTGGTCTTCTAAACTAGATTTACAAATATGAGATTTTTCTAGCTTCCAGGATGATAGCCTCGATAAAACTCTGCTTCACCTAGATCTTCAAATGAAAGAGTTCCTCATGCACCTTTAGATCTACCTCAGCTATTGTATTGGGTTTTCTAGCCATCAAGCTTAATTTGGAATCTGCTTGCTCAACTTCAAGCCTCCTCAATCTCCGCAATATTGAGGACTACCATCTCTTTCTTCTTGGAATCATCCTTCTTCTACTTCCTCCTCTTAGAATGCAACTCGAGATGAAGTTCCCAACATTGTTTCTTCGTATATTTGCCGAAGTTACAGTGATTGCAATATTTTTTCTAGGCCATATTAATGTGCTTCTTACCCTTCTTATATTTCCTAAGCAAATTCTTCTCTTTGATTCCCATAACCTTCATGCTAGCTTCGTCGATGTCTTCAACTTTGAAGAGCCTCAACTCCTTTCGGATGCTCTTGTAGAGATCTCCAATGTACTTCATGAAAACTGCATGATCGTCGATAAAAATTCCAAACAATATTGCTTGCTTGTGGAACTCGATAATGTAGTCCTAAACAAATTGATCATACTTTTGTTTTAGGTACTGCCACTTGATCTACTGATCCTTCTCATGGCTGATTGGAAAAATTGCTTCTTGATTAGGCTCTTGAACTGGCTCATCAAATTAGAACTTCATTGTTTCTCATATACAAATTCCACCATGTAAGAAAATGGCTAGAAAACTTGAGACAAGCACAAATTACCTTCTAGATACTGGAATATGTATAGATAGTAAAATAGGTCTCTAACTAGTCTAACCAGTTATCCAACTTTTCTACATTAACAATCTCGTCGTATACAGGGATCTTGATTTGAGCTTCAACTTTAAACAATTGAAGAGAGATTTTTCATACCTCTAGACTGTTCATCCTTCTTAATGGATGGACAATCCTCTTCTCCAAATGTTGAAGACAATTTTGTAACAGAGTTGGTGCTTGTGCTTGCACCGAAAGTACCGCCAATCTGGAGATAATCTCTGTAAGTTGATTAATTTTCTCCTCCAATTGTATAAGACATCCCTCTTATTATTCATCGAGAAAGAACTCATAGCCATACTCGACTTTATCCTTTGATATGATTGAAGCACAGATAGCCTTCTCTTGTTTACTTGTATTGCTCACATATCTAAACCATGCACTAAGGCCCCTCTATAGATATAGAGAATCGATGCTCTAATACAAAGTTGATCTAATTGAAGAGAAGAAAACATCTCCTTCAACCCACTCTACTCAAATCTCACAAAGAATAAAGGTAGAAGAAGAGAAGAATTTTCAAAGATAGAGATCAAATTCCTTTTCCTTCTCTTTATTTCTTATTATTCTCTCTTTTTTAGAAGAACAGAATTTTCAAAGATAGGGATCAAGTTCCTTTACCTTCTCTCTATTTCTTATTATTCTCTCTCTATCAAAAACTAAGATACATAGCCCCTATTTATAATAGTGAATTCTATACTTACACAATTAGCATCGAATTTCTCTTTTTATCTCCAAAAATGACATCCATCTTGAACAATTTGGATTGTCACTCATTTTCCTAACTTAAGACTATATCTCTAAAAATATGATAAATATGAATAAACACGAAAATATAAGAAAATTTTACAAGAGATAGATCTCGATTTTCACATCTGTCTTCTATCACTCGGCTTAATTCTTCACGATTTAAAAGATAATCTTTTATCAAAGTTTTTCTTGAAAAAAAAAATTTAGTTTGACCAATCCATTTCAATGTCTAAATGATGAAATTTTGGCACAATTTAATCCCTTTATAGGGGCTGACCAAAAGTTGTAGATCTTGAAAAAAATATCTAATTTCAAAAAAAAAGATTGTCTCAATTGAATATTATATGACCAACTTATGGCCTCCTGAAAACTGGCTTGCAAATCGATTTCCTGATATGGCAGATCTTACTTCTGAACCTCTTACTCATTGTAGCCAAAGTGATCTACATCGAGTCTAAGAATCCTCCTGGATCACCTTGATTACATAATTACGAGATGGAAGTCAGCAAACATATGCAATAACAAAAAGAATATAAAAAGTCTAGCATTAAGTAAGTTTATTTATACAACTCTAGAACTAGTCTTTTTTTCATGAGATTTTAAATACAAAAACTTCCAAGAAGCATCAGATTTAGAAAGAAAAATCAACCTAACATATAGACATCAAAATGGAACTAAAAACAAACATTTGCATTTAAATCTCACCAAAAAGCATCGCACAAAAGAAAACTCTATGATAAGTTTCGTGAAGTTTTATTATCTCAATTATATCAACAAAATGTCTTTAACATAAAGAAATGAAGACATAAATCATGATTCTTCAAGGCTTGAAAAGCTTTATGCCCTAAAGAAAGGCAGCAGAAAAAGTCAAAGGAAACCATGTCAAGGTCATTCTATAAAGCCTATACTTCCATAAAGTGAAGCATACACCTCAAATTGATTGCTAAGCCAGAGAACCATAAGCCATGTAGCTTATTATTTGGCGTTTGTCAAAAACCTAAAAAGAAAGCCTCGCTAATAAAACAATTGTCAATATGCTGAACATTTCCTCTTATGATACATCAACATATTCAATTAATTTACTCTACTCTCAAGCTCGAAGGTTTGCTTGATGCCTATGGTTCCCTAGCCATTGACAAAGGGAAGAATGTTTCACAACCCAGTGGTTCACTAGCCATTGACAAAGGAAAGAATGTTTCACAACCCATGAAAAATGCTTCAGAATATAACAAGAAGATATGATGGAGTCACCAAAATTTCTCTTAGCACAAGTAAAAGAACATGACATGAAGCTATATTAGCCTTAGAAATACCTGCAATGCTTCTTGATATATTACCCTCTCATCATGCTCGATCCGCCTATCTTCTCCTAGGCTTAAGTGATTTTGTGCATCACTAAAGCCACCTGACTGAAAACTGTTAATAGACTTTCCATGCATCAATGATGAAGGTAGGACCCTAACATTACCAGCATTACCAAAAGTATGACCATCATCTGCCACACAAAAATCAAAAAAGCTTTTACTAATATATTCTTGTGAACACCGTTTACTCCTGCACACTGAGTAAATTTGCCTTGAAAAATAAATCACCTCTGCACTCAGTTGAAGTTTTCAGAGTGGTATTATTGAAAAATTTTTCTTTCATAAATCCAATAGGTGGAACTCTTTGCACACCAGCAGCTGAACTAGCTCCGACAGAGCTAGAAGATTCCATGTGAAAATCACCTTTGCCCCATATCTCATTTGGAGCTTTTGTAGCATTGGGAACAGATTTCTCATGCCCAAATGAGAAGGATGGAAACTTTTGTGCACCATCACCAATATTCACTCCCATAGAAAAAGATGATTTTGCATGAAAATTACTCATGTCCCGGGCTTCTGTTGAAGATTTTGGCTGAGAGTTGAAAATAGATTTACCATTTAGAACTGATGAAGGTAGAATTCGACCTTTACCATTGATTCCATATGCATGAAATTCACCATTATTCCTGGCTGTGTCAACTACCTTACCCTCAGATACATTAGCTCTTACAGAATCATGTTCTGTACCAGGAAAATTATGGATCTGACTCTCTCCTTCATAGTCTAGAGACCCTTTCGATGCAGTTCCATGCATGGCAGGCTGCAAAGATGATGGAAGAACTCTCCTTTCACCATTTTGGGTCTGTTCCTCATTGAGGATCTGTCTATCATTAGCAATGTCATTCAAATTCACTTCAGACCTTCTATAATGCCCCACTGGTGCAGGTTCCTTCTGTTGGGAAGCAAGAACAGGCCCTATATGGGACCCAATGCTAGGTTCTGATGCATGTTTAAAATTTGTTCGCTGAAATGGAAGAATCCTCCTTTGAGAATGCTGAGATGAGGAATTTGTGCCCATGACCCATTCAGTACGTATTGCATCTGAACCAAAGTTTGTGCTCGAGCTCATTTCTGCATGTTTGTCTAGTTCTGCAACATGAATAGGCCTTTCAGAAGAAAAAAGGCTTGCTTCATCTCTTTCAACACGACCAGGCCTTTCACGAGGTAAAAGGCCACCTGCATCTATTCCACTGCTTCTAATACTATGTCCTGAATCTGTATTAGATCTTATTGTTGATTCCATGCCGCCCATATAAGACTGTGGGACCGATGTTCTCTCAGCACCATTAGAGGTGGAATGTGTTGGGAGTTTCAATCCAGAATCACGATTCTGGCCAATGATCCTGTCAGAAGTATTTCTCCACTGGTCACTAGCACCATTTTTGAATGACCTATCTTGTAATCCAGAAGGTCTAATTTCAATATCATCTTCACTTTCTGAAGAATCAATCTCAATGATGTCCATACAAGGCAACAAATAGTTTGAAGTCTCTTCTGCAACAAACTCAGTAAAGGAGGGGCCGACGGATGTTCCAAAATGAGGATAGTAATGACTGTGAAACTAAAAGAGATTTTATCATCAGTCCTACACCTGCTCACCAAATTCCTGCAGTACTTATCAAATATTACCCAATGAGCACATCCAACTTACTGGAATCAACTGAAGAACAATTGAAATTGGCCTGAAGATCCGTTCTCCTAAAAAACTGCACCATCCGCAAGTGGTCTGAAAGTGATCATATAGAGGGTATGCATGATGTAGCATCTACTGTGACCATAAGCTGCACATATATTATACCTTGATAAGTTGCACAGTGATAAGAAAATGGATATGTGATCAAAGAAATGTTAAAGTGCTTAAATTCAACCAGCAGAAGAATAAGGACAATTAGCGACAGATCAACAAGTAGCATTAAAAAACTACAATCTATTGGATTTCACCTTTGGTAGAACCATAATTAATTGACCAATAGGCCCTTTTTTAAAATACAAAAATTGGGTTTTGAGTTTTTTTAACCAGGCATTGTAATGAACTACAGTCATGGACTACATCCCTTGCCATGACAAGGTTTTCTTTTGTTGGGCAGCAAACATTGTCAAGACAAGCTTTGTCATATAAACCTTTATCATATGAATCTTACAAACCTCTATAAAGGTTACTTCAGGTCATCTTCCCCCTGTCTTAATGGTCAAATCAAAAGGATCACATACTAGGATACTCAGGGTGGGAAAGGTTACACTTGTTGTTGCTTGAAGACCTCTCCCCTGATCTACACTTACAGTTTCCCCTTCAACAAATTTATTTACATGGTACAATAACAAGAATGTTAAACAGTCAACCCCAGATCAGTCTTCCAAACTTAATTGTTAGATTGCCTTGTTCATATTTTTTCGAAAAGCAGGATGAAGATAAAAGGACATCTACAGTTAAATCTTAAACCAAATTTTCTTGGATTAAGCAAAACTGGAATTTTGGAGTATTGTTTGATCTTCATATAATGGCAAGACTGAGGAGAAAGCTTCCTAAGAAAATAACAAAACTAAGTGCATTGTGCAGATAGGAACTCTAAGCAATAAGGCATATTCGTAGCATAAGATGAATGCAGCCTATTCTATAGGGTCAGTGTGCAGTCAGCTAGGAAGCACAGGGTCAATAGAATGAAATGTTGGAGAAAAAAGAACTGTACAAACATAAGCTGTAGTGATAAAATATCCACTTATGATGGTCATTTGAAATGTGGGATACAAGCAATATGGAGAGAAGAGATCTCTCCTTTTGGTTTTTAAAGATTTGATAATAGGGATGCAAACAAGATATATATTGAACTAATAACAAAGCTGTGAAAATTTGGCATGAATAGCAGGTTAAACATAAGCTTTGGTAATTGCATAGACATTGGAAATTACACAGACATAGTGTATAGCCAAAACAACAAAAAGCTGGAACAAGACTTGGTGGTTATGCTCATGGTTACATATTGCAGGTTCAATCAACTTATACAGATGCACAATGGTGATATGACAAACCACTCCAAAACCATAAAGTATGACCATTAGGTTAAGTATCACCATAAAGTATTACCATTGATGGCAGTATACAAAATGTCTAAGGATGAAAGTATTTCAAGATCATGCACACGCCTTTATAATAACTTGGGCAAAAGTCCCCAATCCAATTATTGCTGATTCTTGATTAACAAGTTTACAAATTTTATCATTTTATCTACACTCAGAAAAACTTGTAAGCCAAAATGGTCACTAGGACCATAGCGCATGGGTTTAAAAAGCACTTCCCAATCTGGGAGGGAAGGCCTATTTATCTTAAGTACCAGGAACACTCGAGGGATTTGATTAGGAAGAAGCTAGTTCACCTCAAGATAGTGTTGTGGAATAGTCTTAGAATGATGGGGGAGAAAATAGAATCAATTTGTGAAACAATTATCAAACTTTTCATGTCAGGTACAAAGCAACCCCCATCCCCTACAATTGGTCCATCTACTTCAAACTATCAAGAAAAAAAAGGCATAAATGGAAACAGATTTCAAGATGTCACCACCAGACAAGCACATGACAATACTATCAAACAGCTTTCACCTTCGGTGATAACCTAGATGGACTGGCAGAAACAATTGAAAGATGATCCTGATCTTTAATAATCAATCAAGTATCCTAATGTAGCACCTCTTATAAATCCTGCACACTAAGATACAGCATTTCCATTTTTTCTGGACTGTATATGTTTCCAACTGCACCATCTCCACCCCATAAATGACTTCTTTCAATAGATCTCGACATCCACCCCTAAACATCCAAGACCATTAAAGGACTGCTTCCACTTCTCAGCTTAATCATTCTTGAGACCTGTCCACCTTTTCAAACTCCCTTTTTCTCAAACCCATTCTCAACCTGCCATCCCTTGCCCGGCTTGTTGATATTTCCTTCTAAATTGGACTAATCATGTCTCAAAAAGTTACCATGTAAGCAAGTCGTTTACTCCACTCTACTTCAAAACCAAGCACTGGTATCAGACTCCCCATCACATTAAAGAAGGATTACTACATCAGGTGGTCGTAACCCCAAAACACCATCTTCACCAACCTGCGCTTTTGATAACAGAATTCACCTAAAAAAGAATCAAAACAAACATCATTTTCAAATCTAAATTTCCAATACAAGTTACCTTTTTCACAACTAGGATCAAAAGAAAGAACAATCAACAAAACAATGCATATAAGAAAGTACACCACATCGGCTGAAAAGGCATACAAACAGAGATATAAAAGAACAAAAATGCAATCTTTTATTGCGAATTTAATTAAAAGGAAAGGAGATATCGAGAGAAAAACTTACGATCGCATGAGAGGGCTCCGGATCAATGGAAGAAGGGTTTAAGAAAAAAAAAGGCACGATTTTTCCCGGGGCGCAGCCAGAAATTCCTACGGAAACCCTAATCGCGAGGGGAAACAAACCGAGAAAAGAGAAGAGAACGGAGACCAGCGGATTCGATTTGTGGATTTTGTGCAAGGAAAGGCGGAGCGATGGGAAAAGGAGCGATGTGATTATACCGGCAGCACCAGTTGGACGGCTACGGTCGATGCAAGCCACCGCACACGCGGCCCAGATTGCGAGGCACGTGTGTCGGTTTTGCTTTCGGGCTCCGGACTCCGGAGTTTTGAGTTTGAGAGCCGTCTGACGTTGGAAGTCGCAGCGGGGGTCTGGGGTTTGAATCAGAACAGGGAACAGCTGTTCAGTTCGATCACGGCCGTTCGCTTGTGTGCTGGAACATCTTGATAAATAATTTAAAGCAAGGTCAAACTTTTCCCGCACTAGACGAAAATCTTGCTAAGCTGCACCGCCTTGTCACGGCCAACACCATCAGGGTGCTCAACCATGCAGTCAACACGAGCGGGTTAGCTTGCGTTTAGGCCAGGTCTGGCCCAACCCATCGCCATAAGATCCAATAGTAACATTGAAGCAAGACCGAATTAAAATTTAAATTTTTAAAACACCTGAAAAATAATTAACTTGATTATTTTTTCATAGGAAATATCTTGACCTTTTATTTTATGATGGTATTTATAGAACTTTTTCTTAAAAGATTAGTAACAAATTAATTGCATGTGGACATATTTTTTTTATTTTTTTGATAAAAAATTTTTTATTATTATTTTTGAATAGGGTAAGGCGAAGCTATATCTATCTTTTCAATGTCATTGCTAGTCTTCACACGTAACATCGGCATCCTTCACAAACATCTGCATCACCGCTGCCATGGACCTCCCCCTCCTCTTTAGCAAATAGCCATATCATCACCAACATGGATGACTATGGGGTGACCCTCCTCCACCTCTTCCTCCATGCAAACACTCATATCACTAGCACCATGACCAACCTAAGGGCAGCCCTCCTGTTGTGTCCAAACAAAATTACAGTAAGACTTGGGTTTGAACTAGATCAGATGAAAGCTGATGGAGTTGATGAAGTTTCTTGGAAGCTCTGCATGTTGATAAGGTTCAAACTCCCAAGCTCATCAATGGCGTCTGGACTAAAACAGATGAGATTTGGAGGAAGGCTCGGTGGAAAGGCGTAGGGAAAAGAATGAATGGCTGAAGTCCTTTCATCATCGTGCCCACGGGTATTTATAGGCTAGGAAATTAACCGCTTATAGCTGGCATCTAGCTGTTAAACGGTTAATTCAGGGTATGAGCACATGCAACCAAAGTTGTTCATAGTCAATCAATCCTCCTCCTTAGTTGATCGACTCCTTTATAGTTGATCAGCTATTCCGTAGTTGATCGGCTCCACCATAGTTGGTCGGCTTCACTATAGTTGATCGGCTCCTGAACTACATGAATATTAATAAATTCTATTCTTAAATAAATATGTCAATTACCTGGAAGTGAGTCAGTTTTATGTTTGTTGGGAATTGATCGACTCTATACCTTTTGAATGTTGATCAGTCACATATATCTTAGGCATCGATCATATTTGTGCCTTTTAGGCATTGATCGGTCTTATAGCTTTCGGAAGAGGTATTGATCATAGTCGTGCCTTTCGGGCATTGATCAATTTCAATTTCAGGCTTTCAACAGGTCAGTATAAACATATCAACTTTGTCATATCCCAACATTAATCCTCCCAGTTTCTGAGTTTATTAATTAGAAATCAGAAACTATCAGAAATTTCTATTTTGGGACAGCATGCCTGGATGACGTGTCGAACTTTAATTGGGAAAGCGGTTATAAGAACGAACAGCCGTATCTTCTTTTCATCATTATACTTTTTCAAAATCTGAGAAAATCGAAATATCTTCGTAAAGAATAAAGGTTTCTACCTTATCAACAGATTGCAGCCACCGTATCATCAAAAGCTGTTCCGATCCTTCGAGAAGCCCAATTTTCATTAAATATTTATGGACAAATGGCTAAATCTGGTTCATTCTCGTTATTCACGAAGAGATCTCGGTCCGCTAGAGGGTATTATATAAACACCACCCTTCTCAGAAAAATAGGTTTTCTGCCATTTCTGCCTTTTTTTCTTTAGGAACGAAAGAAAAAAAACTCCACAGGTTGGCTTCTTATTTCTCTTCCTCTCTTCCAAGTTAATCTTTCTTTATTTCTTTTCTTCATCATGATTAGGATCTTAGAAACCAGTCGTATAGGAAATCCTGAAAACTCTGAAGAATCTAGTTCTCAACAGCAAAGAAAATAAGCCGAACAAATAAAAATGGGGGATATTAGATCTTCTCTAACTGAACATAGAATACTAGCGCTGAAACAGCATTATAATATATCTGACGAATATTCTGTAATTCTTCCCAATTCCGAAGAACAAATAGATCAGCCTCTACCTAGTTGTCTGACCATTTACGAGGAACATCTAAGAGCCGGTCTTAGATTTCCGATCCATCCTTTCTTTCTTACAATCTTCAGATTGTATCGGATATTACCATCCCAGTTGACTCCTAATAGTATCCGAATTATTTGCACGTTCTTGGTTCTTTGCAAGGACGCGGATATAATTCCAAAAACTTCTCTCTTTACTTCTCTATTTGTATTGAAACGGGATTTTCATGGCCATGGATGGTGGGTAATCAACCCACGACATGGTCGAAAATTCATTTCGGGACTTCCTTCAGCCATTCATGGCTAGAAGCCCTATTTCTTTTATATCATCTCCAAAATTTCTTGGGACTTTACTGTTAGCCATAAGGAACCCCGACTAACTCTTAATGATGGCAAGAAAGTTATGGCTTCTGATCAAGAAGATTACGAGAAGCTTACTGGGATGGAAGTTCCTCCGATTAAAGAACTCCTTGATGAAAGAGGGCTCTTTTCAGCAAAAATCAGCCCTAAACCCTCTTTAAATATTTTTATCATTGATATTATTTCATCATTTCTTTTGATCAATTTGAAAGAAAAAGATGCAGATAGTTTGACATGATCCTACACTAGGCATGCAAACAGCTGCGGGAGCAGAATGGATTTTAAAATATTTTAAAAAATCCGCGCTGCGAAAATCTGCTCCGCCTAGAAACTAATCTAATTCTAGTTGCAAATAGGCATGTATGATGATATAAAATATTTGCAAAATATTTGAATTAAAAATTCTATACATGCATGATTAAAAAAATAATTTTTTCATACCTTATTCCGGCTGGAATAACTCTGGGATAAAGCTGGAATAGGATGGAATAGCTGGAATAGCTAGAATAAAACTATTCCATCCTTATTCCTTGGGCTGAAAACAAATTCTGTTTTTGGCTTGAAAAACGGCGTCAGAACACCACCTTCCGGACCTTCGTTTGCTCCTAAATTTCAGCAGCGGCAACTTGGACAAGAGGTCTTCGATCTCCAATCGAAAGCTGCAAGAAAATGTTAGCCAAAAAATATAAAAATCCGCCAAAGTCTGCTGCCATATTTTCTGCAGCAGAATAGGACAGCAGACTTCAGCTTCGCGTTAGGAGCAGCTGCAGGTGATCCAGCTCGCGTGGCTTGCTCCCAGGAGTAGAAGTATACTCCCTCTAGAGGGGAGACGTGCCCGGGGCTCTCTGATCCCTCTCCACACGCGATGCTAGCTGCTGGAAGTGAGTTGATCACGGTTGATTGCAGCAACTCTGTTTTGCTGCAGTCTTTGAGTTGAGCACAATAAAAGAGCAAAGAAATGGCCCTTCAAAACACTCTCTCACACTCTCCAAATCCTAGCCTATAAGTGCAAAGTCTAACCTCTCAATCAGGGGGTCTCTCAACCTCCCAAAGAAGAACGCCCAGGTTGCAATTTCACGGTATTTTCACGGCTGAAAAAATCTATTGAAACAGGGCTTGGGCATTGGTATTTAAAGGCAGCTGGGAGAGGGAGACAGGGAGGCTGGGAGAGGGAAGGGCAAAAGGCTGTGTTACATCCACAATAAATAGGGATTAAAGGCAGCCGATGGAGGAGAGGAAGGGACGCTAGTGCACGGTGTTGTTTGGCCTTCGGACGCTTGATTTTCTCCAAACGCTAATACTTCTTTCCAGCGTAAAGAAGTATTCAACCGTGGAAACCGGTCCAAGGGAGAATGCACCAGTTCAAAAACCGGTCCAAGCCATTTGGTTCAAACCCATTTAAAACCAATTGGTCCAACCCAATTTAATTTGGTTCAATTGGTTCACAACCAATTAGAGGCCGAAACGAGCTCCGAATCAGTTCAAAACTGATTAAAAAAAATCCTGGCACAATCTTGGTCAGCCCGGAATAATTTCTGGTTGACACAAACAAGGGCAAGATGGGGAAAAGAGTGCTAAAAAAAAAATACCATGACCATAAAACTGAGACGATTCCTAATCGTAATCGGTATCCGGATCAGAGAGTAATCCTCTATGGCGAGTGACCTCATAGGTTCGAATCTAAATGGTAGCACTAGAACAATTCTAGTACCAGCACAGGAAACCATCTACCAATGGGTCCCGGCGTCCGGATAGGTCGAAGATGCGGGAGCAAACTATCGAACCTCTGGCATATGGTTATCGTATAATTCATCCCTTTGACCTCTAATGCTCAGGACGACTGAGATTGGGCTGCCAACCCAGACTGAGTCAGTCGACTACGTGTCTCAACCTCGCAAGCCCAGTGACTCTTCACTAGGACTACCCCGGTCGAGAATTTGCTAAATTGAGATACTGCGAGACA
This sequence comes from Areca catechu, assembly GCA_021397845.1. NCBI lineage: Eukaryota > Viridiplantae > Streptophyta > Magnoliopsida > Arecales > Arecaceae > Areca > Areca catechu. The sequence continues at coordinate 74,154,638 of CM038049.1, read as the reverse complement.
TTCAATCCAAACTGTTTGGACAGGTCAATTCCATCTTGGTCCATCACTACTCCATAAGTACTTGCCTGTACCCAGAAACATTCCGTCATCAGATTAAAAATCCGGGTAGTTCGGCACCAAAGCACAGGGAGTTGCTTGCAAGCTACCGTGATGACCTCAGGTCAGAGGGACACATATACCCATATCCAATCATGAGTATCCCTTTGGCAGAAAGGGGCTGCACGGAGTCACGTTCAATAAGAAATCACATATCCCACTTGCAGATCACATCAGTGTCATCACACTCATTTAGTTAAGAGGACAACCAAACGATGTGAACTACAACAACCTATACTTGATATATTGCCGTCCAGTATAATATATCCTTTGGTTGTGAACAGGATTTAAGGACCACTCGATACATCCTCTCTGTATCGAAGTCAGTGTAGTCCTAAGGACTTCATCACATGGAAAGAGTTCATTTCAGGGAAATACAATATGTGATGAGCTGCCAAAAAATATTTTATTAATTCAAAGAAAGTACAATACTGAGCTCAACCGCCTACAACCCAGGCGATTAGCTTTGGGACACAATTCCCAACAACTCCCACTTGTACTAAAGCCAATCAGAAGAGTATCTAATACCCATTTCCCATTTACAATAGACGAATTCTTTTATTCAAGGGCTTTAATGAAGCGGTCGGCCAAATTTTCTTTTCTATCGATCTTCAGAAGATTGATGTCGCCTCGTTCCACGATCCCTCGTACGAGGTGGTATCGCCGCAGTATGTGCTTGGTGCGGTGATGAGCTTTAGGCTCCTTAGCTTGAGCAATGGCTCCAGTGCTGTCACAATACACCGGAACAGGACCATCTAGGGAAGGTGCCACCCCTAGCTCTCCAAGGAACTTCCGCAACCACACAGCTTCCTTTGCTGCATCTGATGCTGCAATGTATTCTGCTTCGCATACCGAGTCTGCAACAGTTGCTTGCTTGGAACTTTTCCAGCAGATCGCTCCTCCATTCAGGATAAATACAAATCCTGACAAACTCTTGCTATCATCTCTATCCGACTAGAAACTGGAGTCAGAGTACCCCACAAGTTTCAAGTCAGGTTCTCCATAAATCAGCCATTGATTTTTAGTATTTCTCAAATACTTAAGGATGGACTTAACCACCTTCCAATGTGCCTCACCTGGGCCAGACTGGTATCTGCTCACTACTCCTAGTGAGTATGCCATGTCTTGTCTAGTACAAGTCATAGCATACATGATAGAGCCTACTGCAGAAGCATAAGGTACTCTACTCATGCGCTCTCTTTCCTCAGGAGTTGTCACACAATCCTTCTTGGAAAGAGTAATTCCAGAACCTATCGGGAGATAGCCTTTCTTGAAATTTTCTATGCTGAACCGTTTTAGCACGGTGTCAATGTACGTAGACTGGGACAGTCCCAAAAGCTTCTTAGATCTATCTCTATAGATCTTCATACCTAGTATGTAAAAAGTTTCACCCAAGTCCTTCATGGAGAACTGAGATGATAACCAGACCTTTATTCCTTGTAATGCTGCGACATCATTCCCGATTAAGAGAATGTCGTCAACATACAGTACTAGGAATACAATCACAGAACCACTAACCCATTTATAGATGCACGGTTCTTCTCCGTTCCTAACGAATCCATACGATTTGATACACCTATCAAACCGTAAGTTCCAACTTCGAGACGTTTGCTTGAGTCCATAGATGGACCTCTGCAACTTGCATACTTTTGATTCATCTGTGGATGTGAACCCTTCAGGCTGTATCATATACACCTCCTCTTCCAGCTCCCCATTAAGGAAAGCGGTTCGGACATCCATCTGCCAGATCTCGTAATCAAAATATGCTGCCAAAGCAAGCATGATCCGAATGGACTTGAGCATTGCCACAGGGGAGAAAGTCTCGTCATAATCGATACCATATCACTGACGATACCCCTTGGCAACCAGACGGGCTTTATAGGTCTCTACCTTCCCATCTGCACCCCTTTTCCTCTTGAAGATCCATTTACACCCGATTGGTTTTATTCCTTCAAGCGGATCAACCAATGTCCAAACATTGTTGATTTCCATGGACTCCATTTCGGATCGCATGGCTCCAAGCCATGCCTCAGAGTCTGATCTCTGAAGTGCATCCATATAGGTGATCGGATCCTCATTGTTCTCATCGAGCTTAATGGGATCGCCGTCCCGGACCAAGAAACCGTAGTATCTGTCCGGCTGACGCGGTATTCTACCAGATCTCCTAATAGGTTCTGGGTGTGATTCGATCATAGCCGATTCTACGATGTCCTTAGAGTGTGCAGGTTCTTCTATTGGCTGAACTTCATCAAGTTCAATCTTAGAGGCTATAGTTCCTTCTCTAAGGAACTCCTTTTCCAAAAGATAGCTCTAAGAGCAACGAACACCTTTTGTTCATTCTCCAAGTAGAAAAAAAATCTTTTGGTTTCCTTAGGATAACCAATGAATGAACACCGATCAGACCTAGGACCAAGTTTGTCTGAGTCAAAATGCTTTACGTAAGCCGGACAATCCCAGACCCGAAGGTGTGAGATTGAGGGTTTACGTCCAGTCCACATCTCATACGAGTGGAGACAACAGACTTACTTGGAACATCATTTAATAAGTAACAGGCTGTCTCAAGTGCATATCCCCAAAAGGATAGCGGCAGAGTTGCAAAGCCCATCATGGATCGAACCATGTCCAACAAGGTTCGATTCCTCCTTTCGGACACACCATTCAACTGTGGTGTTCCTAGAGGAGTCCATTGAGAGAGAATTCCATTCTCCTCAAGATATGTCAAAAATTCACCAGATAAGTATTCATCACCTCGATTAGATCGAAGGGTTTTAATACTTTTTCTAGTTTATTTTTCTACTTCATTACGGTATCGTTTGAACATTTCAAACGACTCAGACTTATGTCTCATTAAAAAGACATAACCGAACCTTGAAAAGTCATCTGTAAAAGTAATAAAATATTTGTATCCTTCTCTGGTACTAACTTTCATCGGTCCACATACATCAGTATGTATTAGACTTAGAAGTTCTGTAGCTCGTTCACCTTTTCCAGTAAAAGGTGACTTGATCATTTTACCAAGTAAACAGGATTCACAAGTGGGCAGTGATTCAGAATCACTGACCTCGAGGAGTCCATCTCCTCGCATCTTTATCCTATTTTGGTTAATATGACCTAGCCTACAGTGCCAAAGATACAAATCGTTGACATTATCTAACCTTGGGCGTTTGCTAGAAGTGTATATTACACTAACCGGCCTTGATAGTACGTATATGCCATTATTTAATCTAGCTTTCATTATAACAGAGTTATTCAAAATAACATTGCAAAAATCTCCTTTTATAGATAGTTCAAAACCATAACTGGCCAAAAGGACTACAGAGATTATGCTCATAATGAAACTAGGACAATAGTGACAGTCGACTAGTTCGACAGTACAAGACTCAAAGACAAGATGCAGGACTCCGACCGCCAGTACTGGAACACGATTTCCATTCCCGATGCTCAGAAACTGTTCTCCATCTTCAAATCTTCTGCTAACTTGAAGTCCCTGTAACATATTGCAAACGTGAATTGGACTACCAGTATCCAATACCCAGTTAGCAGTATCAACAATAGAGTAATTACAAGGTTTTATCATATAAATACCTTGTTCAGCAGACTTCTGCTTTCTCGGCCTGTTCGGATCAAGGGACACAATATAAAGAGGACAGTTCCTCTTCCAGTGTCCCTTCTTCTTGCAGTAGAAACACTCTGCAGAAGACTGATCAGCCTTATATTTCCTGGCTTGACTAGGGCCAGGAGCATTCTGCACCTTCTTTCCCTTTTTATTTATTTTCTTCTTCCCTTTCTTAAAGGGACGACGACCTCTACTATCTCCCACTAAATTCACCACCCCCTTATTCAGTTGGTGGTCTTTCTCGAAAGTCTGCAGCAACCCCAAAAGACCATGGTAGTTGACTGCAGGCTTGTTCATTCTATAATGATCGAGAAAATCAAGATAGGAGGAGGGAAGAGAATTCAGGATCACATCCTTGCCGAGCTGCTCGTGCAAGGGGCATCTGAGTTTGCCCAACTTTTCAATCAGCTCGATCATGTACAATACACGATCAGTGACTGAACCGCCATTTGGCATCTTGGAATTGTAGATGGCACAAGATACTTTGTACCGTTCTACATCATCCGGGGTGCCGAAGGATTCCTTCAACTTTTGAAGGATTTCATCAGGTTGGGCCTCCTCGAATTTGCGACTGAACTCGTCATTCATCGCCGCTAACATAATGCATCGGACAGTAGTCCGATCAGAGACCCACTTCAGATAAGCGTCTCTGACCGCACTCCGTGCATTAGCAGGAGGGATTTCAGGTGCTGGATCCATTATCACATAGAGGATCCGTTCATGCTCCAGAACGATTCTCAATCTTCGATACCAACTATCGAAGTTGTGACCCTTTAACTTCTCGTTGTCGAGAAGTGACCGGAGCGATAAATTGGAAGACATCTGAAAAGAAAATAAGACCTAATTAGTGTATGAATTAATAATTTAACCAAAAGACTTGGACTTTAGTCTAAAGGTTTCTCCCACTAATTTTTCAGATTGGTAGCCTCTAACTCCAATCCGTGAAAACACTTTTTCAAGTGGGTACTGAAATCCAATAGGCCATGCATGAGCCCGACTTTGGCCAGCTCACCCATACAAGCCTAAAAGTAGGTTCGTAAACCAATTGTTTCCCTAAACAATTTTCAGTATCTCATTTTGCCCCATAGAACACCCCAATCGGCCTTGGAGCCTCCTATTACGGGTCTCTGGTTAGGTCCAACCATTAAAATGACAAATCCAATGCTTCCAGCTAACTAAAGACCAAGCCCGACTTTGGTCGGCCCACCTGGTCCCGTTAAGGAGGTTGCACTGAACCATCATCGATCAGATAGAAATTCCAGTCACCGGATGTACACCCGTTCTTTGGAACTGCCGATGCACACCAAGCTAGTGGACACATTTCTATCCAACTTAATGGGAGGCTAAGATACTGTCAACTCCTTGATTTAGTCTTTTTAAGGACCTAATAATTTTTAGAGGATTTTTAATTGTGACAGCAGAAAAGACAAGGACATGGATCATCCTCCCACTGAATCAATCAGATTTCAGGAGGGTTGAAATAAATCAACAAACGATCCATGGGCACCTATAGATCAGTCAGACCGATCAACCTGGGTGACATGGGTTAACTCGAGTCATTGAGCTTTTCCAATCAGTTCTGGTCGACTCGACTAGCCAGGTAGGTGAGATCATGGGTGAGTATTCGCCATTAACCATCTTTCCTAGACACCAACCAAGTTGGCCAGGAAAGAGGTAGCCTCATACAACCATGATCACAATGCCAAACCTACCTCGACACCAGTTGGTTTACCAGACTCGATCAGACTAGCCTAAAAACTTGGGCATCCACTGAGTCACTAATTGGATCCATTTTAGATGAACGGATCAACTAATCTAACTATTAGATAGTTCTAAAGAAGGGCCTTAAACAACTTTTGTTTAATCTTCTTGTAATCCGGTTCAACTAAACTTAGGTCTAACCCAGTTATGGACCCAACTAGTCAGCTAACCCAATTAACCTAAAATGGTTTATGCAAATTTGATTAGATTTCATAAACCTAAAAAAAAAAATTTTAATAAGCCAAACTCTTAATTAAAATAATTTTTAATTAAGTCTCTATGTAAAACAATTTTACATAACTAAAAAACATGCATCAAGATATTTTACAAATAATTTATATTCATATAAAACATGCCTAAAACATGTATCACCAAATTAAAATAATTTTTAATTTTAATATTCTTTAAGGATCCTTCTGAAGAGGCCAACACAGACGATCCTTATCGTGTCAAAGATATACAGTCATGGTGAAGGTCTCAACTAGGTTCCAAAAAAAATCAAGATACATTTTTTAGATTAAACTAATTTTAATCTATTAAACATGCAAACTAGATTAGATTGATTACACATGCAACCTGCTCAGATACCACAGAAAGAAAAAGATGCAGGTGGTTTGACATGATCCTACACTAGGCATGCAAACAACTGCGAGAGCAGAATAGATTTTAAAACATTTTAAAAAATCCACGCAGCGTAAATCTGCTCCGTCCAGAAACTAATCTAATTCTAGTTGCAAATAGGCATGTATGATGATATAAAATATTTGCAAAATACTTGAATTAAAAATTCTATTCATGCATGATTAAAAAAATAATTTTTTCATACCTTATTCTAGCTGGAATAACTCTGGGATAAAGCTGGAATAGGCTGGAATAGCTGGAATAAAAGTTTTATTCCAGCCTCCTCCTTCCTTAGGCTGAAAACAAATTCTGTTTTTGGCTTGAAAAACGGCATCAGAACACTACCTTTCGGACCTCCGTTTGCTCCCAAATTTCAGCAGCGGCAACTTGGACAAGGGATCTTCGATCTCCAATCGAAAGCTGCAAGAAAATGTTAGCCAAAAAATGTAAAAATCCGTCAAAGTCTGCTGCCAGATTTTCTATAGCAGAACAGGACAATAGACTTCAGCTTCGCATTAGGAGCAGCTGCAGGTGATCCAGCTCGCGTGGCTTGCTCCCAGGAGTAGAAGTATACTCCCTCTAGAGGGGAGACGCACCCGGGCTCTCAGATCCCTCTCCACATGCGGTGCTAGCCGCTGGAAGTGAGTTGATCACGGTTGATTGCAGCAACTCTGTTTTGCTGCAGTCTTTGAGTTGAGCACAACAAAAGAGCAAAGAAATGGCCCTTCAAAACACTCTCTCACACTCTCCAAATCCCAGCCTATAAGTGCAAAGTCTAAGCTCTCAATCAGGGGGTCTCTTAACCTCTCAAAGAAGAACGCCCAGGTTGCAGTTTCATGATATTTTCACGGCTGAAAAACTCTATTAAAACAGGGCTTGGGCATTGGTATTTAAAGGCAGCTGGGAGAGGGAGACAGGGAGGCTGGGAGAGGGAAGGGCAAAAGGCTGCGTTACACCCACAATAAACAGGGATTAAAGGCAGTCGATGGAGGAGAGGAAGGGATGCCAGCGCACGGTGTTGTTTGGCCTTCGGGCGCTTGGTTTTCTCCAAACGCTAATACTTCTTTCCAGCGTAAATAAGTATTCCACCGTGGAAACCGGTCCAAGGGAGAATGCACCGGTTCAAAAACCGGTCCAAGCCATTTGGTTCAAACCCATTTAAAACCAATTGGTCCAACCCAATTTAATTTGGTTCAATTGGTTCACAACCAATTGGAGGCCGAAACGAGATCCGAATCAGTTCAAAACTGATTCAGAAAAATCCTGGCACAGTCCTGGTCAGCCCGGAACAATTTTCGGTTGACACAGATAAGGGCAAGATGGGAAAATGAGTGCTCAAAAAAAATACCGTGACCATAAAATCGAGACGATTCCTAATCGTAATCGGTATCCCGATCAGAGAGTAATCCTCTGTGACGAGTGACCTCATAGGTTCGAATCTAAATGGTAGCACTAGAACAATTCTAATACCAGCACAGGAAACCATCTAGCAATGGGTCCCGGCATCCGGATAGGTCGAAGATGCGGGAGCAAACTATCGAACCTCTGGCATATGGTTACCGTATAATTCATCCCTTTGACCTCTAATGCTCAGGACGACTGAGATTGGGCTGCCAACCCAGACTGAGTCAGTCGACTACGTGTCTCAACCTTGCAAGCCCAGTGACTCTTCACTAGGACTACCCCGGCCGAGGATTTGCTAAATTGAGATACTGCGAGACATTCAATCCAAACTGTTTGGACAGGTCAATTCCATCTTGGTCCATCACTGCTCCACAAGTACTTTCCTGTACTTAGAAACCTTCCGTCACTAGATTAGAAATCCGGGTAGTCCGGCACCAAAGCACAGGAAGTTGCTTGCAAGCTACCGTGATGACCTCAGGTCAGAGGGACACATATACCCATATCCAATTGTTCTCATCGAGCTCAATGGGATCGCCGTCCCGGACCAAGAAACCGAAGTATCTGTCCGGCTGACGCGGTATTCTACCAGATCTCCTAATGGGTTCTAGGTGTGATTCGATCATAGCCGGTTCTACGATGTCCTTAGAGTGTGCAGGTTCTTCTATTGGCTGAACTTCATCAAGTTCAATCTTAGAGGCTATAGTTCCTTCTCCAAGGAACTCCTTTTCCAAAAGATAGCTCTAAGAGCAACGAATACCTTTTGTTCATTCTCCAAGTAGAAGAAAAACCCTTTGGTTTCCTTAGGATAACCAATGAATGAACACCGATCAGACTTAGGACCAAGTTTGTCTGAGTTAAAACGCTTTACGTAAGCCGGACAACCCCATACCTGAAGGTGTGAGATTGAGGGTTTACGTCCAGTCCACATCTCATATGGAGTGGAGACAACAGACTTACTTGGAACATCATTTAATAAGTAACAGGCTATCTGAAGCGCATATCCCCAAAAGGATAGCGGTAGAGTTGCAAAGCCCATCATGGATCGAACCATGTCCAACAAGGTTCGATTCCTCCTTTCGGACACACCATTCAACTGTGGTGTTCCTGGAGGAGTCCACTGAGAGAGAATTCCATTCTCCTCAAGATATGTCAAAAATTCACCAGATAAGTATTCACCACCTCGATCAGATCGAAGGGTTTTAATACTTTTTCCAGTTTGTTTTTCTACTTCATTACGGTATCGTTTGAACATTTCAAACGACTCAGACTTATGTCTCATTAAAAAGACATAATCGAGCCTTGAAAAGTCGTCTGTAAAAGTAATGAAATATTTGTATCCTCCTCCGGTACTAACTTTCATCGGTCCACATACATCAGTATGTATTAGACTTAGAAGTTCTGTAGCTCGTTCACCTTTTCCAGTATAAGGTGACTTGATCATTTTACCAAGTAAACAAGATTCACAAGTGGGCAGTGATTCAAAATCACTGAACATTTCAAACGACTCAGACTTATGTCTCATTAAAAAGACATAATCGAGCCTTGAAAAGTCGTCTGTAAAAGTAATGAAATATTTGTATCCTCCTCCGGTACTAACTTTCATCGGTCCACATACATCAGTATGTATTAGACTTAGAAGTTCTGTAGCTCGTTCACCTTTTCCAGTATAAGGTGACTTGGTCATTTTACCAAGTAAACAAGATTCACAAGTGGGCAGTGATTCAAAATCACTGACCTCGAGGAGTCCATCTCCTCGCATCTTGTTTATCCTATTTTGGTTAATATGACCTAGCCTACAGTGCCAAAGATACAAATCGTTGACATTATCTAACCTTGGGCGTTTGCTAGAAGTGTATATTACACTAACCGGCCTTGATAGTACGTATATGCCATTATTTAATCTAGCTTTCATTATAACAGAGTTATTCAAAATAACATTGCAAAAATCTCCTTTTATAGATAGTTCAAAACCATAACTGGCCAAAAGGACTACAGAGATTATGCTCATAATGAAACTAGGACAATAGTGACAGTCGACTAGTTCGACAGTACAAGACTCAAAGACAAGATGCAGGACTCCGACCGCCAGTACTGGAACACGATTTCCATTCCCGATGCTCAGAAACTGTTCTCCATCTTCAAATCTTCTGCTAACTTGAAGTCCCTGTAACATATTGCAAACGTGAATTGGACTACCAGTATCCAATACCCAGTTAGCAGTATCAACAATAGAGTAATTACAAGGTTTTATCATATAAATACCTTGTTCAGCAGACTTCTGCTTTCTCGGCCTGTTCGGATCAAGGGACACAATATAAAGAGGACAGTTCCTCTTCCAGTGTCCCTTCTTCTTGCAGTAGAAACACTCTGCAGAAGACTGATCAGCCTTATATTTCCTGGCTTGACTAGGGCCAGGAGCATTCTGCACCTTCTTTCCCTTTTTATTTATTTTCTTCTTCCCTTTCTTAAAGGGACGACGACCTTTACTATCTCCCACTAAATTCACCAGCCCCTTATTCAGTTGGTGGTCTTTCTCGAAAGTCTGCAGCAACCCCAAAAGACCATGGTAGTTGACTGCAGGCTTGTTCATTCTATAATAATCGAGAAAATCAAGATAAGAGGAGGGAAGAGAATTCATGATCGCATCCTTGCCGAGCTGCTCGTTCAAGGGGCATCCGAGTTTGCCCAACTTTTCAATCAGCTCGATCATGTACAATACATGATCAGTGACTGAACCACCATTTGGCATCTTGGAATTGTAGATGGCACAAGACACTTTGTACCGTTCTACATCATCCGGGGTGCCGAAGGATTCCTTCAACTTTTGAAGGATTTCATCAGGTTGGGCCTCCTCGAATTTGCGACTGAACTCGTCGTTCATCGCCGCTAACATAATGCATCGGACAGTAGTCCGATCAGAGACCCACTTCAGATAAGCGTCTCTGACTGCACTCCGTGCATTAGCGGGAGGGATTTCAGGTGCTGGATCCGTTATCACATAGAGGATCCGTTCATGCTCCAGAACGATTCTCAATCTTCGATACCAACTATCGAAGTTGTGACCCTTTAACTTCTCGTTGTCGAGAAGTGACCGGAGCAATAAATTGGAAGACATCTAAAAAGAAAATAAGACCTAATTAGTGTATGAATTAATAATTTAACCAAAAGACTTGGACTTTAGTCTAAAGGTTTCTCCCACTAATTTTTCAGATTGGTAGCCTCTAACTCCAATCCGTGAAAACACATTTTCAAGTGGGTACTGAAATCCAATAGGCCATGCATGAGCCCGACTTTGGCCAGCTCACCCATACGAGCCTAAAGGTAGGTTCGTAAACCAATGTTTCCCTGAACAATTTTCAGTATGTCATTTTGCCCCAAAGAACATCCCAATCGGCCTTGGGGCCTCCTATTGCGGGTCTCTGGTTAGGTCCAACCATTAAAATGACAAATCCAATGCTTCCAGCTAACTAAAGACCAAGCCCGACTTTGGCCGGCCCACCTAGTCTCGTTAAGGAGGTTGTACTGAACCATCATCTATCAGATAGAAATTCCAGTCACCGGATGTATACCCGTTCTTTGGAACTGCCGATGCACACCAAGCTAGTGGACATATTTCTATCCAACTTAATGGGAGGCTAAGACACTGTCAACTCCTTGACTTAGTCTTTTTAAGGACCTAATAATTTTTAGAGGATTTTTAATTATGACAGAAGAAAAGACAAGGACATGGATCATCCTCCCACTGAATCAATCAGATTTCAGGAGGGTTGAAATAAATCAACAAGCGATCCATGGGCACCTATAGATCAGTCAGACCGATCAACCTGGGTGACATGGGTTAACTCGAGTCATTGAGCTTTTCAAATCAGTTCTGGTCGACTCGACTAGCCAGGTAGGTGAGATCATGGGTGAGTATCCGCCATTAACCATCTTTCCTAGACACCAACCAAGTTGGCCAGGAAAGAGGTAGCCTCATACAACCATGATCACAATGCCAAACCTACCTCGACACCAGTCGGTTTACCAGACTCGATCAAACTAGCCTAAAGACTCGGGCGTCCACTGAGCCACTAATTGGATCCATTTTAGATGAACGGATCAACTAATCTAACTATTAGATAGTTCTAAAGAAGGGCCTTAAACAACTTTTGTTTAATCTTCTTGTAATCCGGTTCAACTAAACTTAGATCTAACCCAGTTATGGACCTAACTAGTCAGCTAACCCAATTAACCTAAAATGGTTTATGCAAATTTGATTATATTTCATAAACCTTTTTTTTTTTTTAATAAGCCAAACTCTTAATTAAAATAATTTTTAATTAAGTCTCTATGTAAAACAATTTTACATAACTAAAAAACATGCATCAAGATATTTTACAAATAATTTATATTCATATAAAACATGCCTAAAACATGTATCACCAAATTAAAATAATTTTTAATTTTAATATTCTTTAAGGATCCTTCTGAATAGGCCAACACAGACGATCCGCATCGTGTCAAAGATACACAGTCATGGTGAAGGTCTCAACTAGGTTCCAAAAAGAAATCAAGATACATTTTTTAGATTAAACTAATTTTAATCTATTAAACATGCATACTAGATTAGATTACACATACAACCTACTTAGATACCACTGAAAGAAAAAGATGCAGGTGGTTTTACATGATCCTACACTAGGCATGCAAACAGCTGCGGGAGCAGAATGGATTTTAAAATATTTTAAAAAATTCACACAGCGGAAATCTGCCATCCTGAAACTAATCTAATTCTAGTTGCAAATAGGCATGTATGATGATATAAAATATTTGCAAAATATTTGAATTAAAAATTCTGTTCATGCATGATTAAAAAAATATTTTTTTCATACCTTATTTTGGCTGGAATAACTCTGGGATAAAGCTGGAATAGGCTGGAATAGCTGGAATAAAACTATTCCAGCCTTCTTCTTCCTTGGACTGAAAACAAATTCTATTTTTGGCTTTAAAAACGGCGTCGTAACACCACCTTCCGGACGTCCGTTTGCTCCCAAATTTCAGCAGCGGCAACTTAGACAAGAGGTCTTCGATCTCCAATCAAAAGCTACAAGAAAATGTTAGCCAAAAAATGAAAAAATCCATCAAAGTCTGCTGCCAGATTTTCTGCAGCAGAACAGGACAGCAGACTTCAGCTTCACGTTAGGAGCAGCTACAGGTGATCCAGCTCATGTGGCTTGCTCCCAGGAGTAGAAGTATACTCCCTCTAGAGTGGAGACGCGCTCGGGGCTCTCCGATCCCTCTCCACACATGGTGCTAGCCACTGGAAGTGAGTTGATCTCGGTTGATTGCAGCAACTCTGTTTTGCTGCAGTCTTTGAGTTGAGCACAACAAAAGAGCAAAGAAATAGCCCTTCAAAACACTCTCTCACACTCTCCAAATCCCAGCCTATAAGTGCAAAGTCTAAGCTCTCAATCAGGGGGTCTCTCAACCTCTCAAAGAAGAACGCCCAGGTTGCAGTTTCACGATATTTTCACGGCTGAAAAACTCTATTGAAACAAGGCTTGGGCATTGGTATTTAAAGGCAGCTGGGAGAGGGAGACAGGGAGGCTAGGAGAGGGAAGGGCAAAAGGCTGCGTTACACCCACAATAAACAGGGATTAAAGGCAGTCGATGGAGGAGAGGAAGGGACGCCAGTGCACGGTGTTGTTTGCCCTTCGGACGCTTGGTTTTCTCCAAACGCTAATACTTCTTTCCAGCATAAATAAGTATTCCACCGTGGAAACCGGTCCAAGGGAGAATGCACCGGTTCAAAAACCGGTCCAAGCCATTTTGTTCAAACCCCTTTAAAACCAATTGGTCCAACCCAATTTAATTTGGTTCAATTGGTTCACAACCAATTAGAGGCCGAAACGAGCTCCGAGTCAGTTCAAAACTGATTCAGAAAAATTCTGGCACAGTCCTGGTCAGCCCGAAACAATTTCCGGTTGACACAGATAAGGGCAAGATGGAAAAAAGAGTGCTCAAAAAAAAATACCGTGACCATAAAACCGAGACGATTCCTAATCGTAATCGGTATCTGGATCAGAGAGTAATCCTCTGTGGCGATTGACCTCATAGGTTCAAATCTAAACAGTAGCACTAGAATAAATCTAGTGCCAGCACAGGAAACCATCTAGCAATGGGTCCCGGCGTCCGAATAGGTCGAAGATACGGGAGCAAACTATCGAACCTCTGGCATATGGTTACCGTATAATTCATCCCTTTGACCTCTAATGCTCAGGACGACTGAGATTGGGCTGCCAACCCAGACTGAGTCAGTCGACTACGTGTCTCAACCTCGCAAGCCCAGTGACTCTTCACTAGGACTACCCCGATCGAGGATTTGCTAAATTAAGATACTGCGAGACATTCAATCCAAACTATTTGGACAGGTCAATTCCATCTTGGTCCATCACTGCTCCACAAGTACTTGCCTGTACCCAGAAACCTTCCGTCACCGGATTAAAAATCCGGGTAGTCCGGCACCAAAGCACAGGGAGTTGCTTGCAAGCTACCGTGATGACCTCAGGTCAGAGGGACACATATACCCATATCCAATCATGAGTATCCCTTTGGCAGAAAGGGGCTGCATGGAGTCACGTTCAATAAGATATCACATATCCCACTTGCAGATCACATCAGTGTCACCACACTCATTTGGTTAAGAGGATAACAAAACGATGTGAACTACAATAACCTATACTTGATATATTGTCGTCCAGTACAATATATCCTTTGGTTGTGAACAGGGTTTAAGGACCACTCGATACATCCTCTCTGTATCGAAGTTAGTATAGTCCTAAGGACTTCATCACATGAAAATAGTTTATTTCAGGGAAATACAATATGTGATGAGCTGCTAAAAAATATTTTATTAATTCAAAGAAAGAGTACAATACTGAGCTCAACCGCCTACAACCCAGGCGATTGACTTTGGGACATAATTCCCAACATAATTTATCTTAATTTCTGATATCTTACTTACTGTAGACACATCAGTCATGGTAGATGTTCGGAAGCTTCGGAAGCTGTCAAAGAAAAGAAAGGCGGAAGCCACCTCCTCTATTCAAGAAGAGAGGAAGATCAAAAAACTGAAGAAGAAAACTCTGATTATTCCAACTACTTCATCAATAGCAGCAGGACTTGATTCTCCGATTTGATAGCCAGTGTGTTGGAGGATGATAAAGTTCCTCTATTAACATCCCTTCAACCTCCAATACAAAGACAAACGACAAATATTCTAAGAGATGACCCACTATCTTGCCCTACTGATCAACTGGATAAGGGCAAAGCTTCGATGAGGGAAGAAGAAGAAAGAATTCCAGCCGCAAATATTTCTGCTTATTTCTTCGTATATGCCGATGACTTTGGTTTGAATGATCTAATGTTGGCTCGTCGGCTTTTGAAATCCATAATAATTCCGAGGGACTGGGAAATAACTAAGTCCCAGCAGATTGATGACACAATTTTGCTACTTCACCTGACATTATTGAATGTACGAATTATACTTTATATTTCAAATAGAAATTTGATCATCCTTTTCATTCTTGTTACATCTGACTAACACAAAATATGGAATAACAGCTCATCCATGGAATCAGTATCATGGATGAAAGTTTGAAAAACTTCGATCAGTTTCGCAAATCCATTAGTAATGAAGTAAATGTGGCAAAGGCAGAGAAATAAGTTGCAGAAGAACTAAGAAATTCTATGGAGAAGAAATTGGAAGAAGCAACAATCAAAACTTCGGCATTAGAGGTAGAACTGAAAGAGGCAAGATCGAAAATGGATAACATGGAGTCAAAATTGAAGAAGAAAAATAAAAATATCTGATCGATGTCCCATAAACCAGAAGGAGCTGAAGAAAAAATCGCAGCGGCCGAGAAGGTCTTAGCGGCTGAAGAAAGGGTTTCAATAGCAACCAAAAGGATTGAACAAGCCATTGAGGAGGCCGTCAATGGGGCAATCAAAAAATATGTTCAATCAAAAGCTTTTGATGACAAACTCCATGAGGCAAGAGTCGAAAGTTATAACCTTGGCCTTGCCGACTGCTTGAGTAAGGCAAAAAAGTTTTATCCAAATCTTGACACTACAAGAATAGAAGAAGATTCCGATGAAGAGGATTCCGATGAAGAAGGCTCGGATGAAGAAAATCAAATGGAAGAACCAGTTACTGATCAAGCGGAAAGACTAACCAGAGATCAAACTGAACAATTAGTCAGAGATCAGATCAAAGGACCGGTACTAACTTCTCAAATCCCGGAAGAAATTTTACCGGTTCCTTCTGTAAGTCAAAATGAAATAGAGAAAAGTTCTGTCGGAGTGAATGTAATAGATTGATGATGTAAAAACTTACCTTGCTTTTTAATGAAAAATCTTTCTTTTCAATGTTTGTCGGATCATGAAAAGTTCTTTTTTCATGAATGAAAAATTTTCTAAGTATAAAACAATCGAATCAAATGAGCAAACCTCCAAGGAAGTTCAAAAGAACTGATCTCGAATAAGCTTATCAAATAATAGTTTCTAACAGAATAATCCGATCAAATGACATGATTTTTAACATTTCCTAAGAAAATAGGTTAGCATATCTCGAATATTTACATAAATAATTTCTAAATTGTCAAACTCTTAACTTTCATAAAAAAAAGTTTATCAAACAAGGTAAGTGATCATACCAACTTTGCCGATGTAATCTTTTTGTCAGAAGTGCAGTTGAGGGCCGTATAACCATATCAGTCAGAACCTAAAAGGGCGCATAAAATTTGAAATTCAAATCATATGCCTTTATATACATACCTTATAACTGACTTTCTGAGGATCAGAAACAACGCATGAATTCCCACCAAACCAAAATCTGAAATGTGTCGACATCTTCTGGTATCTCGAAACTCAGATTATAAATCATGACTATTGGTGTTCTCTATATAAAGGGGCCTTAGGTCCAAGGCTTTGAACCCACTTTGTCTCAAGTGTTTTTCTTTTGAAACTCTTAGTTTCAAGGCATAGTCTTTGAAAGGAGATCTTTATCGTATTCAAAAGATGAAGCCAGGTGGTCAGAAATTGCATCAAATGTTGAAAAGAAAAGTTGGACCAGTACGATTTAGAGAAGAAAGGTCATACATAAGAAGAAGACGTTTGTCAAAGAATATTTCCAACGAATCATAAATTCCCGAATATTTTACTTCTTCAACCAAGGAAGAAAAACAGAAACTCTCCATCCCTGTTTTGGAAGAAACAAACCAAGATCCACCTATGAAATATACTTCAACGGAGAAAGGAAAAGCTCCCATAGGGAAATCAACCGACCCAACTGATGAAAAATCCGTTCAAGTACTAGTTGCTGATACAAGCATCAACAATCCGAAATTGGCAAAAACCATATTACAATCCACTATTCTTTAGAGGGATTGGGAAATGACAATCAAACAAGGAGTGAAGGAAACTTTATCTTCTATCTACCCAAAGATTTCGAAGGTAAGTGATACCCCTTTCTTTTCTTTATAATAAACTGCTCATATCCTAACAATATTCAAAACCTTTTATATAGTTTGTCAGTGACATTTCCATGATTGAAAAAAGTTGAGATCAGGCAAGTAACCTTCAAGAAGATCTTCGGAAACAACTAGCAGTAGCTAAGGAAGAAAAAGACAAGGCCGTCACCGATCGAAAGGTCTTCAGAACAGAAGTTCTTTTTCTAACTGCGAAGGTTATGTCTTTGCAAAAATAATTAAAACAAACCGAAATGCATGCTTGTCAACTTGTGAAAGATGGAGCCAGAATAAGAAAAATACTTCAGCAAGCTGTTGAAGCTATAGAAGAGAAGACTCAGGCGTACGAAGAAGTATCAGGTCAGAATCTCCTGATGAAGAAGAAAACATTACTTCTCGAAAAAAAGTTGAAGCGAGCCGAACAAGAAAACACTTTGCTGACCCAACAGAAATCTCTTGCAATTGAAGAATTCACTAAATCTGACGGCTTCTTCAGAGGAATAGAAAAAGTGGGAGCTAAAGGTTACGACCTTGGTTTTAAAGATTGCCTTGATAAGGTCAAAACATCATATCCTGACCTTGATCTTTCTTCTATCTCCATAGATTATTCTAAAGAAAAAGGACAACCGAGCAATGATCCGACAAAGTTACCTATTCAGGAAACATCTGGTCAAGAGAACACTTCAGTTGATCAGATCATTCAGAAAGAAGCTGAATAACATATGTATATAGAATTGGCGATAATTTTACTGCCATTTATTTCCTTCTTTTTTCTTTTTGTAACAGAATATTAATGAAATCTTCTATTTCCCTTTAATTAATCAGCAAATTATTGAGCACAAATGAGTTAATATATTATAGCAGTCCGATTTGTTGGGCTGTAATCCTATTAATACAACCTTTTGATCAGTTGTTCTAATCATTAAGTACGGATGAGTTAGTGGGTCAGGCTAACTCGACTTGTCGAATTATGATCAGCTTATCAGGCCAATCTTTGGATCAGTTGTTTGATCATTAAATATCGATTGAGTTAGCGGATCAGACTAACTCGAATTATTGGATTACGATTAGCTTATCAGGCCAACCTTTGGATCAATTATTCTGATCATTAAACATCGATTGAGTTAGTGGATCGGACTAACTCGAATTGTCGGATTACGATTAGCTTATCAGGCCAACCTTTGGATCAGTTATTCTGATCATTAAACACCGATTGAGTTAGCGGATCAGACTAACTCGAATTGTCGGATTACGATTAGCTTATCAGGCCAACCTTTCTTTTCTCCATATTTTAGAGAATATTGGAATATCACATATTTCCTTCATATAATAGAAGAAAGAAAAAGTAGATGTCTTTATTGATGGTATTTGCGTAGATTTTCTACATTCCATGGCCTTGCCAATGGATAACCATCTAGATTTTCAATTCGATAGGTCCCTAATCGTACAACCTCAGTGATACGATAAGGGCCTTCCTAATTTGGGACAAGTTTGTCCTGTTCAGTTGATTGGGATACAGCTGTACGGTGCAGAACAAGGTATCCAATCCGAAAGATTCGGGTTTTTACTCTTGAATTGTAATACCGCGCCACTCTTTGTCGATAAGCTACCATTTTTAGCTGTGCCTGTAACATGAAGTTTTCAATCAGATCAAGATCCGCTCTTCTTCGGTTATCATTATCAGGTTCAGCAAAACCATCAGTTCTTCTGGAATGAAGGACAATTTCCACAGGTAACATGGCTTCACTCCCATAGGCCAGATTGAACGGAGATTCGCCCGTGGTAGATCGAGGAGTTGTTCGGTAAGTCCATAGAATAGAGTTGAGTTCATCATCCCAAGATCCTTTGGTTTCATTTAATCGGGTTTTCAATCCATGAAGGATCGTTCGATTAGTTACCTCGACTTCCCCATTAGCTTGAAGATGTCTGACGGATGTCAATTTGTGAAGAATACCATATCGAGCACATAAATCCTTGAACTTCTGGTTATCAAACTATTTTCCATTATCTATAATGATCGCATGAGGGATTCCAAATCTATATATAATAGAATTTTTGATAAATATTTTAACTTTCGCTTCAGTGAATAAAGCTAGAGGTTCAGCTTCTATCCATTTAGTAAAATAATCAATAGCAACGATCAAAAATTTTTGCTGCCCAAAAGTTGGAGAAAATGGACCAAGTATATCCATTCCCCATTGAGCAAATGACCAAGAAGCTATCAATTATGTCAACTGACTGGCAGGATGCCTTTGGATATTTGCATATCTTTGACAAGAATCACATCTTCTTATAAAATCTGCAGCATCCTTATGCATAGTCAGCCAGTAATACCCCTACCTTATGATTTTATAGGCTAAAGACTTTCCTCCCAAATAATCACCATATATTCCCTCATGTACCTCCCTAAGGGCATAATCAGCATCTGAGGGAGACAGACACTTCAATAATGGCTGAGAAAATAATTTTTGTATAATAAACCATCTAGGATGACATATGAGCAGCAAATTTCTGAATCTGCTTAGCTTCTGTATCATTTTCAAGCAGTATCCCTTCAGTCAGATATTTGAATATTGGACTCATCCAATTCATTTCCAGTTCTATATGAAGAACCTTTCTTTTCAGTTGCTGAGATACTCGGAATCTCTAAATATTCCATAAAGGTTCGATCCATTTGGTCAGATGCAGAAGTAGCTAACCTGGACAATGAATCGGCCCGAGAATCTCGATTCTAGGGATGTGACTAATATCCTATGAATCGAATAAAGCCCCCAGCTCTTGAACCTTCTTCAAATATAAGGCTAAAGTAGCGTCATGAACTTCAAAATCTCCTTTTATTTGATTGACGACCAATTGTGAATCAGATAATACCTTCAATCGTCTAGCATTTACTTCCTTTGCAATTTTTAAACCAGCTAGGAGAGCTTTATATTCGGCTGATTATTAGAGGCCTTAAAGGAAAATCGGAGTGCATACTTCATAACATCTCCATCGGGGCTAGACAAAATTAACCTTGCTCCACAACCAGAAGAGTTTGACACTCTGTCTACATGTAATACCCAGGGTGCATTGGTCACTTCCATTTCAGCAGATGGCTCACTATCATTCTAGGTTGTTGGCTTTGACTCCTTAGTTTTGATGATTAACAAAAGGTTGAGTATATGTTTGGACTAATGTTTCATCTCTAGATAAAAGTTTCAGGACTTAGGTTATTCAAAAAGAGTATCAAAAGTACATTGATGAAACTAAGTTTACCTGATTTGGAAAAGAGCTCTTCTACCTTGGACAAGATCAAAATACTCAAATTGGACCTTCTTGTTAAGAAATTATTGACAAAAGAAACAAAGGCTTAGAGAAACTCAAGCATGGCACGCACATCTCAAAGAGTTTCAGAAAAATTCAGATCAGAGGTCGACCACCAGAGGTCGACACCTTGTCAAAGGTCGACCACCAGAGGTCGACTCATGAAGAGAAGAAAAGTTCAGCATGGCCGGCACGGCAAAATCTCAGTGGCACGCTCCAGAGGTCGACCACCAGAGGTCAACACCTGTCCAGAGGTCGACACCAGAGGTCGACTCATAGCCTGAGAACTCAAAATGGGCAGAACTATGGTACTCTGAACTTTTGCCTAAAATATACTGGAGGTCGACTCATGAGGTCGACACTTGATCCAGAGGTCGACTCATGAGGTCGACTCATGGCATAACGGCTAGTTTTTTTGAACTTCTGATTTGATTTCTAACGGCCATAAACGGCCATATTTTTGAATCTAACGGTCTTGTGGAGTTGTTTCAGCATGAATGAGGTATTTAACCTCCACCAAACTTCAAAAAAGAAAAGGAGACAAAGTGAAAAAATATAGGTTCAAAGTACAAAGCCTTCAATCACTTCCAAAGCCAAAAAGTGTGAGAAAACCAAGAGATTCCCTTCCCAAAATCTTTCCATTTTGAGGAATCCAACATTCAAGTGTTTGGCATTTAGTGAGGTCCAAGATTCCAAGACAAAAGGCTTGAAGAGTCTCCATCAAGAGCTTCAACGAATTTATTTTTGCTCAAAAGGAGTTTGTTTAGTTTTCATTACTTGTATTCATACTCTTTTGTCTTTAGCTAGTTTCAAGGGAATTTGAAACTAGAGTGAGGTTTGTTGGTGAGCCAATTGATAAAACCAACTAGGGTTGCTTGTAGCCCGAAGCCAAAACAAGTGAGTGAGGTTTGTTGGTGAGCCAATTGATAAAACCAACTAGGGTTGCTTGTTAGCCCGAAGCCAAAACAAGTGTGTAAGGTTTTGACTTGTGAGCTTGGTAAAACAAGTCGGCTGTAATCTAAAGATTATAGTGGAAATTCCCAAGTGGAGCTTGGGGAGTGGATGTAGGTGCTGGGTGCACCGAACCACTATATTTCTTGTGTGTCTGCATTGGTTTGCTCTTTAGCTTCTTTAGCTCGTTAATTGTCATTTTATTTCGTTGCTTCCGTTGCACAATTATTAAAGCACTATCACTCTTCACCTTAAAACCTGATAGCACATATATTGCCTTAAATTTTTTTTAATATCCAATTCACCCCCCCTCTTGGGCACCATATCTGGGCAACAAGTGGTATCAGAGCACCGGTACTCTCTTGTAGGTCCAACGATCTTGAGTGAAAGATCATGGCCGCCCCAATTGGAATGGGTATAGTTGAAGGACAAGCATCAAATCGTCCTCCTTTCTTTAATGGCACAAACTACACTTATTGGAAAACTCGTATGCGTATTTATTTACAAGCTATAGATTATCATATTTGGAGAGTAATCACTAAAGGGCCTCATCAGCCCACTCACTTGGTTAATGGCATTATCACCCCAAAATCTGAAGAAGAATGGGATGACAATGACATCAAACAAGCTGAGTTAAATGCTAAGGCGATGAATTTGTTATTCTGTGCACTTGATCCTAGTGAATTCAACAGAATATCAAATTGTATTTCCGCCAAAGAAATTTGGGATACACTTGAGGTTACCCATGAGGGTACACACCAAGTGAAGACCACTAAGGTGAACATGCTCATTCATATGTATGAGATGTTCAGGATGGAACCAACTGAAAGCATAAGTGAAATGTATACTAGATTTACCAATATAGTAAATGGTATGAGGAGTTTGGAAAAATTATATCTAATGGTGAACTGGTTAACAAACTTCTCAGGTCTCTTCCGGCTTCATGGGATGCGAAAGTTACAGCCATAGAAGAAGCCAAGGATGTCAACACTCTACCTCTCGAGCAGCTTCTTGGATCACTGATGACCTACGAGCTTTCACTAAAGCAGAAAACAGTGGACAATAACAAGAAAAAGAAAGCCATAGCCTTCAAGTCCACTACAAAAGAAGAGTCAAGTGATGAATCTGAAGAAGAAGATGATGATGATGAGACAGCCCTAATTACAAGAAAATTTAAAAGATTCATGAGAAAGAAGAAGGGCTTCTACAAGAAAAGGCCACAAAAAGGTGATCACAACAAGGAGAAGGAGAAAGAGAAAGAAAGGGATCCACCCATCTGCTTCGAGTGCAAGAAGCCTGGACATTACAAAATGGATTGCCCTTTGCTTAAAAAGAGTAGAAGGATGTTGAGAAAGAAGGCCATGATGGCTACCTGGAGTGAGAGTGAGAACTCCAGCAGTGAAGAAGAGCAGCAGGTAGTCGCCAACCTATGTTTCATGGCCAATGAAGATAATGAGGTAAATTCTGAACCTGAAACTGAATTTACTTTCAATGAACTGCATGATGCTTTTGATGACTTAGTAATGGAATATGAAAAATTAAAATTAAAAAATAAGAAATTAAGAAAGCAAAATTTTGAGCTTATCAAAAATTCAGAAAAGTTTTCAAGTGAAATTGAAAATTTAACTCAAGAAAACAAGAAATTAAAGACATGTAAAGACTTTGACAATGATAAAGATAATCTTTTTAAAAGAAAATAGATAATCTATTCTATAAAAATAATAGAAGTCTTAAAACTAATGAGAACATTGAAAAACAAAATAAAGAACTATTGCTTCAAAATAAGAATTACAAAGAAGAGTTAGAAAAAGTAAAACCCTTTGTAGAAAAGTTTACCTTTAGTTCAGAAAAACTAAATATGCTTTTAAATAGCCAACATGCAGTGTTTAATAAAGCTGGACTTGGATTTAAACCACACAATCAGCAAAAACTTTACAAAAACTTTTTCATACCTGCATCTTCTAATATTACCTGCTATGCATGTGGTAAGTAGGTCATAAATCATATGTTTGTAACAGAAGAAAATCAAATACCTTTAGAAAGATTTGGGTTCCAAAAGGAACCAATTTGACTAACCCTAAAGGACCCAAGATGACTTGGGTACCTAAAGTTTCAACTTGATCATTTTTTGCAGGTGTGCCTTGCAACCAAAAATAAAAGAAAAATGTGGTATCTGGATAGTGGTTGCTCAAGGCACATGACTGGGGATGTGAAGCAATTCTCATCACTAGCTGCAATTGATGGTGGAAATGTCACTTTTGGTGATAATGGAAAAGGCAAAATCGTCGGAATTGGTAAAATCCATATCACCCCTAATGCTTATGTAGATAATGTATTATTTGTTGATGGATTGAAGCATAATCTTTTTAGCATTAGTCAGTTTTGTGATAAAGGTTTTAAAGTAATTTTTGAATCATCTTTGTGCATGGTATCTAGTCTAGATGTCGATGGCATCAAGTTCACTGGTCTTAGACATGGAAACATTTACATGGTTGATCTTGATGATCTAGCCATGGAAAGTGGTCAATGCCTAGTGGCTAAGGAAGCCAAGGCAAGTGAAACTAGTTGGCTTTGGCACCGTAGGCTAGGGCATGCTAGTATGCAGTTGATTTCAAAATTAAGCAAAAAGAATCTTGTAAAAGAATTGCCAAAACTCACTTTTGAAAAAGATAAAATTTGTGCTGCATGTCAATTTGGAAAACAAACTAAGTCTACTTTCAAACCTAAAGGAGTAGTATCTACTACTAGACCCCTTGAATTATTGCATATGGACCTCTTTGGACCAACCAGAACAACTAGTTTGGGAGGTAAAAAATATGGGCTAGTAATTGTAGATGATTACTCACGATTTACTTGGGTAATGTTTTTATCTCATAAGGATGAAACTTTTTCAGCTTTTGTTAAATTTCATAAAAGGGTTTCAAACGAAAAAGATCTCACTATTGTTTCTTTGCGTAGTGATCATGGAACTGAATTTGAAAATCATGATTTTGAAGCTTTTTGTAATGAAAATGGTATTAGTCATAATTTCTCTGCACCTAGGACACCTCAACAAAATGGGGTGGTAGAAAGAAAGAATAGGATACTTGAAGAAATGGCACGCACAATGCTTTGCGAAAATGATTTACCTAGATATTTTTGGGCAGAAGCCATTAATACTTCCTGTTACATTTTAAATCGTGTTTTAATTCGACCTATTTTGAAGAAAACACCATATGAGCTTTGGAAAAATCGAAAACCTAATCTCAAGTATTTTCGTGTGTTTGGTTGCCGCTGTTTCATATTAAACAATGGCAAAGACAATATCAGTAAATTTGATGCCAAGTCAGATGAAGGTATCTTTCTAGGATACTCTACTTCTAGCAAGGCATACAGGGTCTTCAATAGAAGAACACTTCTGGTTGAAGAATCAATTCATGTAGTGTTTGATGAATCTAACGAAAAATCTTCTAGAAAAGAATATTCTATTGATGTTGAAACAGGTACAAAGAAACTTGAACAATTGACAATCAATGAAGATGAGCCCAAAGGAGATGATGATCAAGAAAGTCAAGATCAAATTCAAGAAATCAATGCAACTTCACCAAAACCATTACCTAAAGAATGGAGGTATGCACATGGACACCCTAAAGAGCTAATAATAGGTGATCCATCAAAGGGGGTAAGTACACGCTCTTCTATTAGAAATGTTTGTGATTATTTAGCTTTTGTATCTCAGATAGAGCCTAAGTCAATAGAAGAAGCTGAAAAAGATTATAATTGGATTAATGCTATGCAAGATGAACTAAATCAATTTAAAAGAAATAATGTTTGGACTTTAACTGAAAGACCCCTTAATGTTTCTGTAATTGGCACAAAATGGGTTTTTAGAAATAAACTTGATGAACATGGTATTGTAATTAGGAACAAAGCTAGACTTGTTGCTAAAGGCTACAACCAGGAAGAAGGAATCGACTTCGATGAAACCTTTGCTCCTGTTGCTAGGCTAGAAGCAATTAGACTTTTACTTGCTTTTGCTTGTTTTATGGATTTCAAGTTATTTCAAATGGATGTAAAGAGTGCCTTTTTAAATGGATTTATTGAAGAGGAAGTTTATGTTGAACAACCTCCTGGTTTTGAAAATCATGAATTTCCTAATCATGTCTTTAAATTGCATAAAGCATTGTATGGTTTAAAGCAAGCTCCTAGAGCTTGGTATGATAGATTAAGTTCATTTTTGATGAAAAATGATTTTTCTAGAGGTAATGTAGATAATACATTGTTTTTGAAAAAGAAAAATGATGATCTCTTAGTAGTACAAATATATGTAGATGATATTATTTTTGGTGCTACTAACGAATGTCTTTGTCAAGAATTTGCGAAGTTAATGCAGAGTGAGTTCGAGATGAGCATGATGGGAGAACTCAACTTCTTCCTCGGACTCCAAATTAAGCAAACCAAAGAGGGGATCTCCATCAACCAAGCCAAGTACCCAAGGGAAATTTTGAAAAAGTTTGGGATGGAGACCACAAAACCAATAGGTACCCCTATGAGCTCTTCATGTAAATTAGACAAAGATGAATGTGGTAAATCAGTAGACCAAAAATTATATAGAGGCATGATTGGTTCATTGCTATATTTAACTGCCAGTAGACCAGATATAATGTTTAGTGTTTGTATGTGTGCACGTTTTCAGTCTGCTCCTAAAGAATCACATCTCTTAGCTGTAAAACGTATACTTAGATACTTATCTGGGTCTATCGAAATTGGTCTTTGGTACTCTAGGGAGTCATCATATGAATTAATTGCATATTCTGATGCTGATTTTGCTAGGTGTAAACTTGATCGAAAAAGTACTAGTGGAACTTGTCAATTCCTAGGAGTTAATTTGATTTCATGGAGCAGTAAGAAACAGAATTCGGTTGCTCTATCTATGGCAGAAGCCGAATATATAGCAGCTGGAAGCTGTTGTGCTCAGATTTTATGGATCAAACAATAACTCGAGGACTTTGGCATCAAACTAACTAAGACACCCATAAAATGTGATAATACTAGTGCAATCAATTTAACGAAAAATCATGTTCAACATTCAAGAAGCAAACATATTGAAATAAGACATCACTTCATAAGAGATCACGTTCAAAACTCTAATGTGTTGTTAGAATTTATATGTACTGATTATCAATTGGCTGATATATTCACAAAACCATTGAATGAAGATAGATTTTATATGATTAGAAGAGAACTGTGAGTCATTGATCTTTTTGCTTGAAACTCTTCAATTTTCATCAAAATTCCTCAAAAATGGTTTATAAATTCTCAAATATGTTTAAAGGTTATTTTTCTAAATTTTATCAATTTTTTAAAATTTTACAGAATTTTATTTTGGGTGATTTTTTGTTGGTGGTCAACACTTGAGATTTTCGGAGGTCGACACTTGAGGTCGACACTTAAGTTTTGGAGGTCGACACTTGAGGTCGACCCCTGAAAATTCTCAGAGGTCGACACTTGAACGAAAACCTGCTTTTTAAAAACCCGTCCGCAATCCTTTTTTTCCCATTGTTTTCTTTACCTCTTCTTCGTGTGGTCCCCCTACAACTTCCCTAAACCTCCAAATAGTGGATTTCCACCCCTCTCCTCGATCTTTTTGGGAAATCCTCACCTCCTCTCTTGCTTTTCTTGGAATCAACCTTCTATTTGACCGTTTTCTTGATTTTGGACAACTGAAAGCCCTCGAATCTTTCTACCCTCAAATCTCGGTTGTTTTTCAATTGAAAACACGTATTTCTTTCGTCCGTTTCTTACCTTTTCCTCATTTACTCTCGATTTCCTCCAATCTCACAAACCCTATTTCACTATTTCACATTCTCCTCTTTTTCCCAATTAGTGAACCTCTCTTAGCCTTACTCCCTAAGTTACCCCTCATCCTTACACATGGGTCCGAGAAAACACCAGGCAGTAAGGAAAAGGAGATTGGAACAGGGGCAGGGTAGTACTGAGCGGCGAAGGAAAGTCAGACATGAGCGTGAGCCGACCCCAGAGCCACCTGCACCAGTGCCAGCCAGCCTAGTCCGAAAGAGCATTGCTAGTGGGAGGCGCGTAGATATTCCATTCTGGGATCAGCATCACCTCTTCATTGGAGATGTACTGAGAGATGCAGGTCTGGTTCATTTTTGTACCATGTCCGAGAGATTCTACCCAGACCTCATCAGAGAGTTTTATGGATCCATGGCCACTGATGGCATTGGATGGTCCGCTACAGTTCGAGGGATTGAGATTCCAGTGACACCTGAGGTCATCAGTCGCATCTGGAGGATTCCACTTCATGGCACTGCTGCCACTACGATCAGCGACAGAGAGCACGCCTTCAGGTGTATCCTAGAGCGTGAGGATGTTAGCGGCATTTCCACAGTGTCCGCTAACCAGCTTTCACTAGAGATGAGAGTGCTGCATCACATCATCGCCCATATCTTGATTCCGAAGAGCGGGAGATTTGATTTTATCACTGAGCGTGAGCTAGTGTTGATGGTGTCCCTGAGCCAGCGGACTCCCATCAACCTTCCCAGGATCATGCTTCAGCAGATGGGTGAGGCAGCTTCTCACAGGAGACTTGTGCAGCCGTACGGGATGGGACTGACTCAGATATTCAGAGAGCATGGTGTCTCATTCGACGGCATACCCTTCAGTCAGCTACAGCACTCAGATACTTATGGAGAGAAATCCCTACATAGAATGGGATTTCGACTGATTGGCGACCGATGGGTACGACGAGAGTCTGGCCAGGAGCCAGATGAGGAGGATGAGATCCGAGCTGCTGAGGCAGGGCCTTCAGGGCCTACTGATCATGGTACACCTCCTCGCCCAGCACCGGAGACAGAGACTACGGAGCCTGAGCCATTCACGCCACCACCTTCATCAGCTCCGGTACCTACTGCTACACCACGGAGGACTTCAGTGAGGATATCGGACTTCGAGCAGCGAGTGACTGATCAGATTTCAGAGGTCCGGACAGAGATCACTGGTGTACGGCAGGAGCTTCATGATCTGCGGATACACACAGACACACGCATTAGTGCTCTCTCAGCTAGTATGGATACAGGATTCAGACAGATCCTCAGCTTACTGAGATTAGCACTGCCATCAGGGACTGCAGATCCGACAGTATCTCCTCCACATGATGATGATGATGATGGTGATGATGATGCTGATGACTCTAGTGGATACAGTGACAGTGATGGAGATCAGCCTGGAGCAGGTAGATCTGATGTTCCACCTGCAGAGCCGATTCCAGAGATTCCCCCTTCAGCTGATCCTCCTTCTACTGATTTTCAGAGTTCAGATCCTCCAGCCACAGCTGTGCCAGTTGATATTGAGCCTACAGAGTCACTATTTGAGACTATCACTGGGATTCCGGATGACATAGATGAGCATACAGAGACAGACATCGATGAACCCACAGCTTATGAGCTAGTTAGCAGGCAGACTCCAGCTCAGTCTACTCAGCATGCTGATCCGTCCACTCCTTCAGCTACTGCCTCTGTCTCGACTTCTGTGGAGCCCTTACCTAGGACTTATAGATCTCGTAGGACTACCCCTAGGTCTGGTCCCTCTCTGAGGACTCGGAGTTCCTCTCATAGGACTCCAAAATCCTCATCTAGGATCATGGCTCCTGTAGCTTTTGACATACCTTCTGATGAGGAGTAGCCTCATAAATTTACTTATTGTATTTAGTTTGCTTTGTATGGTTTGTTGTATCAGTGTTTCGTGCCTACCTTGTAAGCAATTTTGTAACTGAATACATTTATTTTTGTCTACATCGTGCTTTTATCTATATTGTGCCATTTTATCTGATACCAGCTCTTAGCATTTATCTTCTTAAACCCTCAAGTTAGAATATTTTGTTGTATGCACAAAGTGAGGGGGAGCATATATTTTATACTTTATTGTAATTCAACATAAGTTTCATTAATATATCTTTCCTACAAAAATGACTTTTTGATTCTTGACAAAAAGGGGGAGTAGAAAAGTATATATGTATTTATGAGACTCCATCTTATGAGTAGTAAAGTTTATATGATTCTTATCTTTTTGACTTATGAGAATGTTTTCACAAAAAGAAAGAAATAAATGAAAAGTAAAATCTTTTTGACTCTTGAGAATATTTTCACAAAATTTTTATGATACACTCTTGCATGAAAGAATACTTTGAAAATTTTTATTATTGCTATATTTTGCTCTTGGACTTAATTGCATATATACTCAAGGTTTTGTCATCATCAAAAAGGGGGAGATTGTTGGCTTTGACTCCTTAGTTTTGATGATTAACAAAAGGTTGAGTATATGTTTGGACTAATGTTTCATCTCTAGATAAAAGTTTCAGGACTTAGGTTATTCAAAAAGAGTATCAAAAGTACATTGATGAAACTAAGTTTACCTGATTTGGAAAAGAGCTCTTCTACCTTGGACAAGATCAAAATACTCAAATTGGACCTTCTTGTTAAGAAATTATTGACAAAAGAAACAAAGGCTTAGAGAAACTCAAGCATGGCACGCACATCTCAAAGAGTTTCAGAAAAATTCAGATTAGAGGTCGACCACCAGAGGTCGACACCTTGTCAAAGGTCGACCACCAGAGGTCGACTCATGAAGAGAAGAAAAGTTCAGCATGGCCGGCACGGCAAAATCTCAGTGGCATGCTCCAGAGGTCGACCACCAGAGGTCAACACCTGTCCAGAGGTCGACACCAGAGGTCGACTCATAGCCTGAGAACTCAAAATGGGCAGAACTATGGTACTCTGAACTTTTGCCTAAAATATACTGGAGGTCGACTCATGAGGTTGACACTTGATCCAGAGGTCGACTCATGAGGTCGACTCATGGCATAACGGCTAGTTTTTCTGAACTTCTGATTTGATTTCTAACGGCCATAAACAGCCATATTTTTGAATCTAACGGTCTTGTGGAGTTGTTTCAGCATGAATGAGGTATTTAACCTCCACCAAACTTCAAAAAGAAAAGGAGACAAAGTGAAAAAGTATAGGTTCAAAGTACAAAGCCTTCAATCACTTCCAAAGCCAAAAGTGTGAGAAAACCAAGAGATTCCCTTCCCAAAAGCTTTCCATTTTTGAGGAATCCAACATTCAAGTGTTTGGCATTTAGTGAGGTCCAAGATTCCAAGACAAAAGGCTTGAAGAGTCTCCATCAAGAGCTTCAACGAATTTATTTTTGCTCAAAAGGAGTTTGTTTAGTTTTCATTACTTGTATTCATACTCTTTTGTCTTTAGCTAGTTTCAAGGGAATTTGAAACTAGAGTGAGGTTTGTTGGTGAGCCAATTGATAAAACCAACTAGGGTTGCTTGTAAGCCCGAAGCCAAAACAAGTGAGTGAGGTTTGTTGGTGAGCCAATTGATAAAACCAACTAGGGTTGCTTGTTAGCCCAAAGCCAAAACAAGTGTGTAAGGTTTTGACTTGTGAGCCTGGTAAAACAAGTCGGCTGTAATCTAAAGATTATAGTGGAAATTCCCAAGTGGAGCTTGGGGAGTGGATGTAGGTGCTGGGTGCACCGAACCACTATATTTCTTGTGTGTCTGCATTGGTTTGCTCTTTAGCTTCTTTAGCTCGTTAATTGTCATTTTATTTCGTTGCTTCTGTTGCACAATTATTAAAGCACTATCACTCTTCACCTTAAAACCTGATAGCACATATATTGCCTTAAATTTTTTTTAATACCCAATTCACCCCCCCTCTTGGGCACCATATCTGGGCAACATAGGTACATTCGGCTATAAAGTCAACCAATACCTGAACTTTCATTGCAGATCTAGGCTAATAAGTAATGTCATTTCACCCAGTTTGATTGCCCACTTAGCCATTCGGCCAGAAGTATCGGGGCATTGTAAGACAGTCCTCAAGGGCTGATCGATCAATACAATAATACGATGAGACTGAAAATATGGCCCGAGTTGTTTGGCCGATATTACCAAAGTATAGATAATCTTCTGAAGTTTTGGATACCTTGTCTCTGCATCATTAAGAATTTTGCTGATATAATAAATGGGCTTATGCGATCCGTCAGAATCCTTCCTGACTAACACAAAACTAACTGCTTCATATGATGCGGCCAGATAAAGATACAAATCTTCGCCTTCTTGAGGTTTAGATAGTATGATTGGGTTCACCAAGTACTTCTTCAGTTCTCCAAATGCTGACTGACAATTATCCGACCAATTGAACTCCTTGGTTTGCCGTAAAGCTTTAAAGAAAGGCAAACATCTCTCAGCTGAACGAGAGATAAATCGACTTAATGAGGCGATTCGTCCAGTCAACTGTTGAATGTCCTTCTTATTGGCTGGCTATCTAATGTCCAAAATGGCTCGAATTTTTTCTGGGTTGGCTTCAATTCCCCGTTGTGTGACCATGAAATCCAAAAATTTTCCATAAGTCACACCAAAGACACATTTGGTCGGATTTAACTTCATATGATTCTGCCACAAAATATCAAAGGCTATCTGCAAATCTTTTATATGATCATCAGACTGATTGCTTTTAACAATCATATCATCTACATATACCTCCATAGTCTTCCCAATTTGGTTTTCAAAGATTTTGTTTACTAATCTCTAATAAGTGGCCCCAGCATTTTTGAGACCAAATGGTATCACTTTATAACAATATATTCTCCGATCTGTCACGAAAGATGTTTTTTCTTCATCTTCTGGATTTATTTATATTTGATTGTATCCGGAGAAAGCATCCATAAAACTTAAAAACTTATGTCCAGTCATTGCATCAACCAACTTAACAATCTTTGATAAAGGAAAACTGTCTTTCGGACACGCCTTGTTAAGATCAGTGAAATCTATGCATATCCTCCATTTTCCATTTATTTTCCTGACCATCACTATATTAGCTAGCCAATCAGGATAATGAACCTCACTGATGAATCCAGCATCGAGTAATTTGGTGACATCTTCATTGATAACACTTTGTCTTTTTGGGACAAAGTTTCGCTTCTTTTGTCGAATAGGTCGAATGAATGGATTGACCTTAAGTTCATGCTTGATTACTTCAGTAGAAATCCCCAACATGTCAGCAGCTTTCCATGCAAATATATCAGCATTTGTTTATAAGAAATCAATCAGCTTCTTCCTCTGATCTTCAGTAAGTAAACTCCCAATCTGAACTGTTTTGGTAGGATCATCTTTTGTCAAAGGGATATGAATGGTTTTTTCCATTGATACACTAACTTCATCAATCGGATCATGCGGATCCATTTGTTCGGAGGTGGGTTTATTAACTGATTGTTGATTTTGGATTGTCAAGCATTGCCGGGCCATCTGCTGGTTTCCCCTTACTACTCCGATCCCGTTTGGAGTTGGAAATTTTATCAGAAAATGATATGTTGGTACAACGGCTTGGAATTTATTCAAAGCAGGTCTTCCCAAAATAGCATTATAAGTAGAAGGAATTCGAACAACCATAAAGGAAAGGAGGTAAGTTCTTTGCTTCGGCGCCATTCCGAGAGTTACGGGAAGGGTGATCTCTCCTTCAACTCCTATGAAATTTCCACCGAATCCAGTAAATGGTACACGAATTCTTTGTAACTTACTGATTGATAAATTCATTTTGACAAATGCATCATAAAGCAAGACCTGTGTGGAACTTCCATTATCAACCAAAATTTGATGTACATCATAGTTTGCAATAACAGTAGAAATTACAACAGGATCGTTATGAGGCGTCTGAGAACCTTGTAAATCTTCATCAGAAAAGATGACACTTCCTCGAAGCCTCTTAGGACTCCGATCATCTTCAAGACATGCATGACAAATCATTCCAACTGACCCATCAGTCGGTTGCTGGTTTGGGAGCTTTGTCCCATCAGTGATCATCCTTGGAATAGCTGGCCTTGGTACAGCCGCTTCATTTGGTCGGCTCTGATTTTGATTCTGGATATGTCTACCCAAATAACCTTGTTTAATCAGAGCCTCAATTTCATCTCGTAGTTGGTTACATTCTTCTGTTGTATGGCCATGATCACGATGATAGTGATAGTATTTGGCTTTATTTCGCATAGCTGGTGGAGCTCTCATTGGCCTTGGTCTTTATAGAAAGTTTTCTTTCTCAATTTCTATTAAAATTTGCTCTTTAGGATGAGTCATTGGAGTATAAACATCAAAGCGATCGACATAATTTTTACCGATCAATTCCCTTGGCCTTTGACCTTGCCATTGAATAGATCGGACTCCAGAGAATTGGGATTCATTTTCCATGGTTCTCTTCTTACCTGGCACCAATTTTTTCTCCACTTGTTGCCGACTTAAAGCCTGTTCTTTGGCCTAGGCATACTTTTGAGCATGGGCCAGTAATTCGGAATAGTTGGTCGAGAATTTCTTATTTAAGGAAAATGTAAATCTGGAGGCTCGCAAGCCTTTTTTCATAGCAGACATCGCCACATATTCATTGAGATCTAGTATCTCCAATGTGGCGGAGTTAAACCTCTTGATGTAGTTCCTTAAAGATTCTCCTTCTGACAGTTGAATAAAGAACAAGATATCAAAATTTCTGGGCATTTTTCTGCTTGTCCTAAAGTGAGAGACGAACAACTTCTCTAGTTGACCGAATGAATGGATGGTGTCTGGCTGCAAACTTGAGTACCATATTCTTGCTGACTTCTTTAAGGTCACAGGAAAGGCAAGACAATGCAATGCATCCGATGCCCCTTGGATCAGCATATGGGCTTTAAAGCTACCTAGATGGTCCAAAGGATCAGATGACCCGTTATACAGCTCGATCGGTGGTACTTTGAAGTGATGCGGGATTCTTTCATCCATAACCTTCTTGGAAAAAGGAGGCAAGATTCTGCAACTTGGTGTAGCGTCCTCTATTTTCCTCTATTCCAGAACTTTAGCAACCTGCAACTCCAATTTCTTAAACTTTCTGTCAAAATCATTCCCTCTCGTGAGGTGTTGAGCTTGGAGACTGTCAGGGGTCGATTCATCAGATGAAGTTGACGGGGATCGTGGTCGTTTCCCCTTATCTTGCTTCTTGGATCGATGATGAGATCGGTGATGATGCCTTACTGGGGATTGTTGACCTGAAGAACATTGATAAGAGGAATGCCTTCTAGGACTGAGATGTTTACTTACCTGAAGGGAAGGTCATCGGCTAGTTCGTGATGCAATTGATCGCATTGACTCCCTCATAGCAATTTCTTGGAGGTTTTGCATCACCGTGGTGAGCACGTCTACCTTGTCGAATAGGGCGTTCAATTTTTCTTGATCAAGGTGCCCTACGGGAGGAACTTCCCTTCTCTCCCCCAGAACAGGATTATTTCTTCCTTCACCAAGAATAAGACTGTTTCCTTTTTCATCAAGAACAGGACATCCCCTTGGTTTCCAAGAACAAGATCGATCTCTTTTGAAGAACAGGGAACACCTTCTGCTGGCAGATTCTTCTTCCTACCTTTCACCATGCTTCTTTCCAGATTTTTCGAGACTCTTTTACAAAGAATATCCCTACCTGGCGTGCCAATCTATTGTGTCCAAACAAAATTATAATAAGACTTGGGGTTGAGCTATCCGTTGTCGGATTACCCATTGAAACCGGGGGCATCAATGGTTGCGAATTAGGCTGGGGTGCTGGAAGAGCAGTGACATGATCACGTACCGGGGGAGCCTCCGTAGCCATTGGCCTTGAAGGGTCCGGTGTGAATGCCGGGGATAACTGCAATGCGAGGGCTTGGCCCTTTGAAGGTTGCTTCCATTAGATGAAAGCTGATGGAGTTGATGAAGTTTCTTGGAAGCTCTGCATGTTGATAAGGTTCCAACTCCCAAGCTCGTCAATGGTGTCTGGACTAGAACATATGAGATCTGGAGGAAGGCTCGGTGGAAAGGTGTAGGGAAAAGAATGAGTGGCTGAAGTCCTTTCATCTTCGCACCCACAGGTATTTATAGGCTAGGAAATTAATCGCTTATAGCTGGCATCCAGCTGTTAAACAGTTAATCCAGGGTATGAGCACATGCAACCAAATTTGTTCATAGTCAATCAGTCCTCCTCCTTAGTTGATCGACTCTTTCATAGTTGATCGGCTATTCCGTAGTTGATCGGCTCCATAGTTGATCGGCTCCACCATAGTTGGTCGGCTCCACTATAGTTGATCGGCTCCTGAACTACATGAATATTAATAAATTCTATTCTGAAATAAATTTGTCAATTTCCTGGAAGTGAGTCAATCTTATGTTTATTGGGCATTGATCAATTCTACACCTTTTGAATGTTGATCAGTCACATATATCTTAGGCATCAATTATATTTGTGCCTTTTAGGCATTGATCGGTCTTATAGCTTTCGAAAGAGGTATTGATCATAGTCGTGCCTTTCGGGCATTGATCAATTTCAATTCCAGGCTTTCAATAGGTTAGTATAAACTCTCCATCCCTGTTTTGGAGGAAACAGACCAAGATCCATCGACGAAACATACTTCAATGGAGAAAGGAAAATCTCCCATAGGGGAATCAGCCGACCTAATTGATGATAAATCCGTTCAAGTACTAGTTGCCGATACAAGCATCAACAATCCAAAATTGGCAAAAACTATATTACAATCCACTATTCTTCGGAGGGATTGGGAAATGACAATCAAACAGGGAGTGAAGGAAACTTTATCTTCTATCTACCCAAAGATTTCGAAGGTAAGTGATACCCCTTTCTTTTCTTTATAATAAACTGCTCGTATCCTAACAATATTCAAAACCTTTTATATAGTTTGTCAGCGATATTTTCATGATTGAAAAAAGTTGGGATCAGGCAAGTAACCTTCAAGAAGATCTTCGAAAACAACTAGCAGTAGCTAAGGAAGAAAAAGAAAAGGCCGTCATCGATCGGAAGGTCTTCAGAACAGAATTTTTTTTTTCAACTGCGAAGGTTATGTCTCTGCAGAAACAATTAAAACAAACCGAAATGCATGCTTGTCAACTTGTGGAAGATGGAGCCAAAAGAAGAAAAATACTTCAGCAAGCTGATCAAGCCATAGAAGAGAAGACTCTGGCGTACGAAGAAGTATTAGGTCAGAATCTCCTGATGAAGAAGAAAATATTGCTTCTCAAAGAAAAGTTGGAGCGAGCCAAACAAGAAAACACTTTGCTGACCCAACAGAAATCTCTTGCAATTGAAGAATTCACTAAATCTGACGGCTTCTTCAGAGGAATAGAAAAAGTGGGAGCTAAAGGTTACGACCTTGGTTTTAAAGATTGCCTTGATAAGGTCAAAACATCATATCCTGACCTTGATCTTTCTTCTATCTCCGTAGATTATTCTAAAGAAAAAGGACAACCAAGCAACGATCCGACAAAGTTACCTATTCAGGAAACATCTGGTCAAGAGAACATTTTAGTTAATCAGATCATTCAGAAAGAAGCTGAATAACATATGTATAGAGAATTGGCGATAATTTTACTGCCATTTATTTCCTTCTTTTTCCTTTTTGTAACAGAATATTAATGAAATTCTCTATTTCCTTTTAATTGATCAGCAAATTATTGAGCACAAATGAGTTAATATATTAGATCAGTCCGATTTGTCGGGCTGTAATCCTATTAATACGACCTTTTGATCAGTTGTTCTGATCATTAAGTATGGATGAGTTAGTGGGTTAGGCTAACTCGACTTGTCAAATTATGATCAGCTTATCAGGCCAATCTTTGGATCAGTTGTTCTGATCATTAAACACCGATTGAGTTAGCGGATCTGACTAACTCAAATTGTCGGATTACGAATAGCTTATCAGGCCAACCTTTGGATCAGTTATTCTGATCATTAAACACCGATTGAGTTAGCAGATCGGACTAACTCGAATTGTCGGATTATGATTAGCTTATCAGGCCAACATTTGTATCAGCTATTCTGATCATTAAACACCGATTGAGTTAGCGGATCGGACTAACTCAAGTTGTCGGGTTACGATTAGCTTATCAGGCCAACCTTTCTTTTCTCCATATTTTAGAGAATTTTGGAATGTCACATATTTCCTTCATATAACAGAAGAAAGAAAAAGAAGATGTCTTTATTGATGGTATTTGCATAGATTTTCTACATTCCATGGCCTTGCCAATGGATAACCATCTAGACTTTCAAGCCGATAGGTCCCTTATCGTACAACCTCAATGATACGATAAGGGCCTTCCCAATTTGGGGCAAGTTTGTCCTGTTCAGTTGGTCGAGATACAGCTGTACGGCGTAGAACAAGGTCTCCAATCCGAAAGATTCGGGTTTTTACTCTTGAATTATAATACCGCGCCACTCTTTATCGATATGTTGCCATTTTTAGTTGTACTTGTAACCTGGAGTTTTCAATTAGATCAAGATCCGCTCTTCTTCGGTTATCATTATCAGGTTCTGCAAAACCATCAGTTCTTCTGTAATGAAGGACAATTTTCATAGGTAACATGGCTTTACTCCCATAGGCCAGATTGAACGGAGATTCGTCCGTGGTAGATCGAGGAGTTGTTCGGTAAGCCCATAGAACAGAGTTGAGTTCATCAGCCCAAGATCCTTTGGTTTTATTTAATCGGGTATTCAATCCATGAAGGATCGTCTGATTAGTTACCTCGGCTTCCCCATTAGCTTGAGGATGTCCGACGGATATCAATTTGTGAAGAATACCATATTGAGCACAAAAATCCTTGAACTTCTGGTTATCAAACTATCTTCCATTATCTATAATGATCGCATGAGGGATTCCAAATCTATATATAATAGAATTTTTGACAAATATTTCAACTTTCACTTTAGTGATTAAAGCTATAGGTTCAGCTTCTATCTATTTAGTAAAATAATCAATAGCAACGATCAAAAATTTTCGCTGCCTAGAAGATGGAGGAAATAGACCAAGTATATCCATTCTCCATTGAGCAAATGGCCAAGGAGCTATCAATTGTGTCAACTGACTGGCAGGATGCCTTTGGATATTTGCATATCTTTGACAAGAATCACATCTTCTTATAAAATCTGCAGCATCCTTTTGCATGGTCGGCCAGTAATACCCCTGCCTTATGATTTTATAGGCTAAAGACTTTCCTCCCAAATGATTACCATATATTCCCTCATGTACCTCCCTAAGGGCATAATCAACATTTGAGGGAGATAGACACTTCAATAATGGCTGAGAAAATGATATTTTGTATAATAAACCATCTAGAATGACATATTGAGCAGCAAATTTCCGAATCTGCTTAGCTTCTGTATCATTTTCAGGCCCTTCAGTCAGATATTTGACTATCGGACTCATCCAATTCATTTCCGGTTCTATATGAAGAACCTTTTCTTTTTCAGTTGCTGAAATACTCGGAATCTCTAAATATTCCATAAAGGTTCGATCCATTTGGTCAGATGCAGAAGTAGCCAACCTGGATAATGAATCGGCCCGAGAATTCTCGATTCTAGGGATGTGACTGATATCCCATGAATCGAATAGAGCCCCCAGCTCTTGA
The DNA here is from genome assembly GCA_021397845.1 of Areca catechu. Taxonomy (NCBI): domain Eukaryota; kingdom Viridiplantae; phylum Streptophyta; class Magnoliopsida; order Arecales; family Arecaceae; genus Areca; species Areca catechu. The sequence goes on along the minus strand of CM038049.1, from coordinate 74,115,912 downwards.
ACCTTCTTCAAATATAAGGCTAAAGTAGCGTCACGAACTTCAAAATCTTCTTTTACTTGATTGATGACCAATTGTGAATCAGATAATACCTTCAATCGTCTAGCATTTACTTCTTTTGCAATTTTTAAACCAGCTGGGAGAGCTTCGTATTTAGCCTGATTATTAGAGGCCTTAAAGGAAAATCGGAGTGCATACTCCATAACATCTCCATCGGGGCTAGACAAAATTAACCCTTCTCCACAACCAGAAGAGTTTGATGCTCCATCTATATGTAATACCCAGGGTGCATCGGTCACTTCCGTTTTAGCAGATGGCTCACTATCATTCTAGGTACATTCGACTATAAAGTCAGCCAATACATGGGCTTTCATTGCAGATCTAGGCTGATAAGTAATGTCATATTCACCCAGTTTGATTGCCCACTTAGCCATTCGGCCAGAAGTATCGGGGCATTGTAAGACAGTCCTCAAGGGCTGATCAGTCAATACAATAATATGATGAGACTGAAAATATGGCCTGAGTCGTTTGGCCGATATTACCAAAGTATAGATAATTTTCAGAAGTTTTGGATACCTTGTCTCTGCATCATGAAGAATTTTGCTGATATAATAAATGGGCTTATGCGATCCGTCAGAATCCTTCCTGACCAACACAGAACTAACTGCTTCGTCTGATGCGGCCAGATAAAGATACAAATCTTTGCCTTCTTGAGATTTAGATAGTATGATTGTGTTCACCAAGTACTTTTTTAGTTCTCCAAATACTGACTGACAATTATCCGACTAATTGAACTCCTTGGTTTACCGTAAAGCTTTAAAGAAAGGCAAACATCTCTCAGCTGAACGAGAGATAAATCAGCTTAATGAGATAATTTGTCCAGTCAACTATTGAATCTCCTTCTTATTGGTTGGCTGTCTTATATCCAAAATGGCTCGAATTTTTTCTGGGTTGGCTTCAATTCCCAGTTGTGTGACCATAAAACTGAAAAATTTCCTAGAAGTCACACCAAAGACACATTTGGTCGGATTTAACTTCATATGATTATGCTGCAAAATATCAAAGGCTATCTGCAAATCTTTTATATGATCATCAGACTGATTGCTTTTAACAATCATATCATCTACATATACCTCCATAGTTTTCCCAATTTAGTTTTCAAAGATTTTGTTTACTAATCTCTGATAAGTGGCCCCAGCATTTTTGAGACCAAACGGCATCATTTTATAATAATATATTCCCCAATCTGTCACGAAAGATGTTTTTTCTTCATCTTTTGGATTTATTCGTATCTGATTGTATCCGGAGAAAGCATCCATAAAACTTAAAAACCTATGTCCAGCCGTTGCGTCAACCAACTGATCAATCTTTGGTAAAGGAAAACTGTCTTTCGGACACGCCTTGTTAAGATCAGTGTAATCTATGCATATCCTCCATTTTCCATTTATTTTCCTGACCATCACTACATTAGCAAGCCAATCAGGATAATGAACCTCCCTGATAAATCCAGCATCGAGTAATTTGGTGACTTCTTCATTGATAACACTTTGTCTTTCTGGGATAAAGTTTCGCTTCTTTTGTCGAACAGGCTGAATGAATGGATCGACCTTAAGTTCATGCTTGATTACTTCAGTAGGAATCCCCAACATGTCAGCAGCTTTCCATGCAAATATATCAGCATTTGTTTGTAAGAAATCAATCAACTTCTTCCTCTGATCTTCAGCAAGTAAACTCCCAATCTGAACTATTTTGGTAGGATCATCTTTTGTCAAAGGGATATGAATAGTTTTTTCCATTTATACACTAACTTCATCAATCGGATCACGCGGATCCATTTGTTCGGAGGTGCGTTTATTAACTAATTGTTGATTCTGGATTGTCAAGCATTACCGGGCCATCTGCTGGTTTCCCCTTACTACTCCGATCCCGTTTGGAGTTGGAAATTTTATCAGAAAATGATATGTTGATACAACCGCTTGAAATTTATTCAAAGCAGGTCTCCCCAAAATAGCATTATAAGCAGAAGGAATTCGAACAACCATAAAGGAAAGGAGGTAAGTCTTTGCTTCGGTGCCGTTCCGAGAGTTACGGAAAGGGTGATCTCTCCTTCTACTCCTACGAAATTTCCACCGAATCCAGTAAGTGGTACACGAATTCTTCTTAACTTACTGATTGATAAATTCATTTTGACAAATGCATCAAAAAGCAAGACCTGTGTGGAACTTCCATTATCAACCAAAATTCGATGTACATCATAGTTTGCGATAACAGCAGAAATTACAACATGATCGTTATGAGGCGTCTGAGCGCCTTGTAAATCTTTATCAGAAAAGATGACACTTCCTCGAAGCCTCTTGGGAATCCGTTCATCTTCAAGGCATGCATGACAAATCATCCCAACTGACCCATCAGTCGGTTGCTGGTTGGGAGCTCTGTCCCATCAGTGATCATCCTTGGAACAGCTGGCCTTGGTACAGCCTTGGTACAGAGCCTCAATTTCATCCCGTAGTTGGATACATTCTTCTATTGTATGGCCATGATCATGATGATAGCAACAGTATTTGGCTTTTTTTCGCACAGCTGGTGGAGCTCTCATTGGCCTTGGTCTTTGTAAACAGTTTTCTTTCTCAATTTCCATTAAAATTTGCTCTCTGGGATAAGTCAGTGGAGTATAAACATCAAAGCGATTGACGTAAATTTTACCGATCAATTCCCTTGGCCTTTGACCTTGCCGTTGAATAGATCGGACTCCAGAGAATTGGGATTCATTTTCCTTGGCTCTCTTCTTACCTGGCACCAATTTTTTCTCCACTTGTCGCCAACTCAAAGCCTGTTCTTCGACCTGGGCGTACTTTTGAGCACGGGCCAGTAATTCGGAATAGTTGGTCGGGAATTTCTTATCCAAGGAAAATATAAATCTGGAGGCTCACAAGCCTTTTTTCATAGCAGTCATCGCCATATATTCATTGAGATCTAGTATCTCCAACATGGCGGAGTTAAATCTCTTGATGTAATCTTTTAAAGATTCCCCTTCTGACTATTGAATAAAGAACAAGCTATCAAGATTTTTGGGCATTTTTTTGCTTGTCCTGAAGTGAGAGACGAACAACTTCTCTAGTTGATCGAATGAATGGATGGTGTCCGGCTGCAAACTTGAGTACCATATTCTTGCTGACTTCTTTAAGGTCGCAGGAAAGGCAAGACAATGCAATACATCCGACGCCCCTTAGATCAGCATATGGGCTTTAAAGCACCCAGATGGTCTAAAGGATCAGATGACCCATCATACAGCTCGATCGGTGGCACTTTGAAGTGATGCAGGAATCTTTCATCCATAACCTTCTTGGAAAAAGGAGGCATGATACTGCAACTTGGTGTAGCGTCCTCTATTTTCCTCTATTCCAGAGCTTTAGCAACCTGCAACTCCAATTTCTTAAACTTTCTGTCAAAATCATTCCCTCTCGTGAGGTGTTGAGCTTGGAGACTGTCAGGGATCGATTCTTCAGATGAAGTTGACCGGGATCGTGGTCGTTTCCCCTTATCTTGCTTCTTGGATCGATGATGAGATCGGTGATGATGCCTTACTGGGGATTGTTGACCTGAAGAACATTGATAAGAGGAATGCCTTCTAGGACTGAGATGTTTACTTACCTGAAGGAAAGATTGTTGACTAGTTCGTGGTGCAACTAGTCGCATTGACTCCCTCATAACAATTTCTTGGAGGTTCTGCATCACCGTGGTGAGCATATCTACCTTGTCGAATAGGGCGTTCAATTTTTCTTGATCAAGGTGCCCTACGGGAGGAACTTCCCTTCTCTCCCTCGTAACAGGATTATTTCTTCCTTCACCAAGAACAGGACTATTTCCTTTTCCATCAAGAGCAGGATCATCCCCTTGGTTTCCAAGAACAAGATCGGTCTCTTTTGAAGAATAGGGAATACCTTATGCTGGCAAATTCTTCTTCCTACCTTTCACCATGCTTCTTTCCAGATTTTTCGAGACTCTTTTACAAAGAATACCCCTACCTGGCATGCTAATCTGTTGTGTCCAAATAAAATTACAATAAGACTTGGGGTTGACTAGATCAGATGAAGCTGATGGAGTTGATGAAGTTTCTTGGAAGCTCTGCATGTTGATAAGGTTCCAACTCCCAAGCTCGTCAATGGCGTCTAGACTAAAACAGATGAGATCTGGAGGAAGACTCGGTGGAAAGGTGTAGGGAAAAGAATGAGTGGCTGAAGTCCTTTCCATCATCGCGCCCATAGGTATTTATAGGCAAGGAAATTAACCGTTTATAGTTGGCATCCAGCTGTTAAATGGTTAATTCAGGGTATGAGCACGTGCAACCAAGTTGTTCATAGTCAATCAGTCCTCCTCCTTAGTTGATCGACTCCTTCATAGTTGATCGGCTATTCCGTAGTTGATCAGCTCCATCATAGTTGATCGGCTCCACCATAGTTGGTCGGCTCCACTATAGTTGATCGGCTCCTGAACTACATGAATATTAATAAATTTTATTCTTAATAAATTGTTAATTACCTGGAAGTGAGTCAGTCTTATGTTTGTTGGGCATTGATCGACTCTACACCTTTTGAATGTTGATCAGTCACATATATCTTAGGCATCGATCATATTTGTGCCTTTTAGTTATTGATTGGTCTTATAGCTTCGGAAGAGGTATTGATGATGTGGCAGGATCACTGACGTGGAACACCTGCCAGTTGCCAGGATGGAGTATGCCGCCATGGTGGATGCTGCCTCCTGGGCTCGCGCTCCTGGCCGAGCCCCTCAGGTGGCCGAGACTGCCCCAACGAGATCGGGCGTCGCCCTTCGCAGATCGGATCCCAGGAGATCGGACCGCCCAGGCTTGGGCTGAGCGATCTCCCAGGTCGACCCCCTCGAAGTCGAGCTCCACGGTCCGAGGTAAACTCAGCCCTCCGACATGTGGGGTGCCCCCTGAGGTCGAGCCCTCCACCCGAGGCCGCGTGCCGTCCACTCGACCAAGCCAGTCCTCCCGACGCCGAGTCCCGTGGACCGAAGTCTAGCCCGGCGAAGCCGAGTTCTGCTGTCCAGCTCGGCGACCACCTCGGCCAGGGTGCCAACCACCAAGGAAGCAGCGTTTTCCCTCCAAAAACGATGGCAGGCCTCCCGAGGGCCGCGAGGCAGTGCCCCCATACCGCAATAACTCCCCGTCGCTGCCACATGTGCCGGAAGAGAAGGAAGCTCCCTGACCGGGTGCCATGCCTCACCAACATCCATACGGCCAGAAGTGAGGGGACAGCTAGAAGGCACAAATCCCAAGGGCAGCCCCCCCAGATCCCCAGGCACTGCCAAGTTTCCAGGAATAGGATGACCGGATAGAATGCCAGAACACACGGAGACTTCCCCCACCGAATGTCAGACGAGACGTTCCGTCCACGGCACGGTACCCCACCGCACGCTTCGATGGGGAGGGGAGAGTACCCTGAAGCAGGTTCAGTTAAAAGAAGCCATTTAGGGTAAGAAGAACAAGGCAAGATCACTAGCAGAAAATGAGAAGAGAGGAAAGGCCACAGAGGAGGATCTCTCCACCTCGGCCAAAGACTCTCCCAGCTCGTACTCATCTCCACTTACACTGCACTAACACCTCTTAGCATGGAGCCCATCACGAGGGGCTCGACCAGGAGATCCTGTTCTCCTAGATCGTCACTGACTTGACCGTTGGAGCGCCCTCGCCGGGTTCCCCGGCCCGGTCTCTAACAATTATTTCTTGCAGGTCTCAAGGGACAAGGAGCTCCCCGGAAAAGAGGGCAAGCGATCTGATACCACCGGAAGCTACGGGCCATGACGATCTTGGTGGCAACATTGATCATAGTCGTGCCTTTCAGGCATTGATCAATTTCAATTTTGGCTTTCAACAGGTCAGTATAAACATATCAACTTGTCATATCCCTCCTATTCCACCTTACCTCAATTGACACCAAAAACCTACCTACTTGTGGCAACAATAACCCAACCCTCTTTACATCCAGATCTCCATTGGGAAAGGTGTAGGAGGTGGCCTACTTAGCCCTTCTCAAGATCAACATTTCCACCTAGCCCTCCCAAAAACTATTGCAAACAATGGCAATGAAGAAGGTGACCCCATGGGCTCAATAATAAGTAGCCAATATAGAGGATCATCACAAGGCTTGAAAAAAGTCAAGCACCTTGATGACAACCAAGAGAGCTATGATTTCAATGCCCAAAATAATGTTGGAGAGTCTTTTACTGCCACTACCCCATCATCATCACCTACATCCTCTGCTTCCCATCCTCCTTCTTGGCTTCTTCTTCCTTTGCAATTGTGACAACCACCTAAACCTACCTACTCCTCCTCCACCCTCAATAATAACCTAGCTAGCCCTTTTCTCCATCCTTGATGAAAGGCCAAACCTACTAACCCAAGGTTTGATTTTGATGATGCTAAAATATTTAAATATTTTGATGTTAATTCAAGCTTAGAGCATGCTGATAGAAAAATTCTTGATAGCTATATGTTGTACACATAATCAAAAAAACTCCCTTCAAAGCAGTCAAAAGAAAGTTTTCCAAGCTACTTAACAAAAATAGAAAAGCTGACCTTGATACATTTGAGCTGAATCTAGCATGGCCTAAATAAAATCTACATATCCAAGACTCAACCTCAACATTTCTCGAGTCGACTCTAGAGAAACTCAAGTCAACCCTAGTAAAACCGAGTCGACCCTTGAATAGTCTTAGGGTAAAGACAAAGCAATAAAAACAGCTTAAACTCGAGTCAATTTTAGTAATAGTCGAGTCAATCATGGAGCAGTCTTAAAGTAAAAATAGAAAGTAACGAAAAAGCACTATAAGCTCGTGTTGATCTCAGTACTTCTCAAGTCAACTCCAAAGTAACTTCAATGGACCCCAACAATACTCGAGTCAGCCCTAAACTAATCATAATTAAAAGAAAGAGAGCTATTTTGAGAAATTGTGGACTACGAGTTGAGTCCTAAAAAATCCGAGTCAACTCCTAATGAAGTCAAGTTAACCCTTGAAGATCTAGAATCGATTCCTCTACATTTGATAGTATAACAACTAGTTTTTAAAAAGTTTTTAATAATTAGAAAATAGATTTAAGAACTAGTTTAAGCTATTCAATGATCTTCTATCTCCTCAAGTCAAATTTAAATATATTTAAATACTGAATTCAATTGAAAATTAAAATGAAAGCAAAAACCAAATAAAAAAAAAGGAGAGTACTTAAGAGAGTATTCAAGACAATCTTCTAACATTTAATTCAATTGAGAAGGAAGCATGAAAACATTGATTGTATGACCTACCAGCTAAAGCATTTTTTTCAAGTATTTAATCAATCTTCTTTTAAGCATTCAAGAAGAAAATCATTACATTCAAGAGTCACATTTACCAGCTTCTTTAATCCACTAAGATTTTTCATTTCTTGAGCTTTGAAATCTCATTTATTGTTCTCCTTGTCTCATAACAAATTTCATAGAAAAAACTTAAAAAATTTAGTCTAGTTCAAACTTGTAATTGGACAATTATATTGAAAACTAAGTCAAGGTGGACTTAGTTGAAAAGGTTTTAGGTATTGAATCTATATAAAACCAAGTAGACTAATTGTGATCCCAATCAAAATAATCAGACCGTAATCTTAGTGATTAAGCATGGAGAGTTGGAAAGTGGACATAGATACTAGTCCTTGCACCAAATTACTATATTTTTTTCTTATATTTGTAGTTTGGTTGGATTTGATGTTTCTTGCTTGTCTTCTATTGATTTATTCTTACTGATTTATAATGTTCTCTTTACATAATTGATTTGTATCACTAATTTGGTGCACATAACTTCACTTGCTAAAACTTTTTTTTTGAAAATCCAATTCACCCCCCATAGGGGTTCCTACTTCTAAGTAACAAAGCCCCAACTCACTTATGCTCCTCCTCGACCTCTTCCTTATCTATGGTGGTAACAACCACCCAGCCCCCCACCTCTTTCTCCTCTACCTTCAATGAGGACTAGTTGCATGCCTTCCTCTTCCTCCACCCTCAATGATGACCCAGTTGCCCCTCCTTCCTCCATCGCCCTCAATAAAGACCCACCCCCTACTCTACCTTTAGCGATGACCTAGCTACTCTACAAACCATCATCAGTAACACAACCCTCTAGGCCTCAAAATTTGGGAGAGGACGGGTAGGGTGTGGGTATTTGAAAAACATAAAAACCTAAAGTTTAAGTTTATTATGGGACTTGCCACCTATTTCAATGCTAAAACAATCCTAGTATTTGAAATATTTATTGCACTAGCCATGCAAATTACTAGCTGATATATATGGATTTGGTTGGTCCAACATGGTACCAAAGCTCTAATCCCTGCCAAATACGTGTCAACCAGCCTGGACAACTAGGCCATTCTCAATACCTCGCCACCTGGACATCAAGCCCGTGATACCAACTCTCTACCTGGATGTTGATCGCTGCCAGATCTGCCCTTGTCCATTCTAGTCGCGCATGATCTAAGAGCAGCAACTATTAATGCGTGATACCTAAAGGATGCCTTATTATAGAGACATGCTAGTTTTCACTCCCTACTCCACCAACCATGGTGTGCCCCCTGCTACGGGTGTGCCTGCCATAACCAGGATGTCCATAACTAGGATATGCCAAATGCTACTCACTTGTAACGTACATTTTACCTCTAGGAATCAGATGCATGCCTATAAACTCTTTCCCAGGACCTTGTAGGTATGGTAAGATAAGGCCAGGGAAAGAAGGAGAGGGGCCGGAGATGGACCGAGGGCTCCTATATCCCTTTCTTAAAAGCCCTTCCTCTTAGACAAAGGAACCCTCTACTTACTTTCAAAGCACATCCTGAGCTCCTTGATAACCTTCGAGTTCTTCATAACTCACAGAGTCCCCGAACTCTAAGCCTTGCCCTGAGTATTGATCAAGACATTTGCTAGCCATCCTACATACTTTTCACTTCCCACAAAGTATCTTGGCTTTCGCAATTCCACTCATTTGTGTGCTTCTTTCACAGATCCTACTCCATCTCTGGCTCTCCCTTGCCACTTCTTTAGCTCCCCTTACTCTACTCTAAACTTAGAGGGATCTCCAAGCCTCCTCTATTTGCCTTTCCGGAAGACTGACTTAGGCATCGAAGAGTCCACCATCGAAGAACCCCACACTAAGCATAGACTTTCTGGTCTTCTTTATCTTGCAAGATTGACTTCTAGTGATAGGATCCTATGAGACCTGACTCCATATCAATAGCAATCTCAGCTCCAGCCATCCTTGAGTTGAGCCTGAGTCAGCCCATCTTCCAATCAAGTAATAAATTGGCACTAGAGAAAGGGTGTTTGCCCAGCACTTCATTAAGATTTAGGATTCACCTCTAGACTTTTCTTGTCTCTAGCTCGCACCATGGCTATGAAAAAGAGGATGATCATGTTTGTTCCCATCGAGGCATCCACAATCTTAGCCATCCCATCTCTGGTTCCTTTAGAGGGAGGAGGGCAGTACCATTGACTGCTCCGATCATGGTGCGAGCACCAGGATTAGACAGAGACTCCTCAACCTCTGTGGATCTTCGATTAGGGTTCTTATTCTTTTGGGTCCTATAATAAGGCTTAAAGCCTGAGTAATTTGCTTTCGAGTCATATAATTAGTATCTAGTTGGTTTCAATTTTTGGTTTAGTCTTGTATTTTGGCTAATTTGGTCAAGTGAGGATCAACTGGTCCTGTAATTCGTTGAATTGGTTTACAAGCTCCAGTCAATTTGAAGATGGGCTCAAGCTAGTTGAAGAAGGATCCACAAGTGGGCAATCGAGTCAAGCCCAATTATAGATGATTCAAGCCACTTCTCCATGCCAAGTTAGGAGCGCTACTTTAGCTCATGGAATGCCACATCACCAGTGCCATGTGGCATGAAGAGGTGCCACTTCACCAAGCTCCTTTGGGCGGCCAAGACAAGATAGTTTTTTTTCAAAGTCAAGCCATGTTGGACGCCCCATTAAACCTCCCCTTGATCCAAGCCAACAACATCCCCACTTCACTCCACATATCAAGCCACACTACCAAGGATCAAGGTCAGCCAAGGTATCATGAAGGAGGATTTCAAATCTCAAAAAGGGTGCCCTTGATTCATGAAGACAACATTCTCCCTTCCCTCCATATATTAAACCTTTCTCCAAATATCATAGTCGGCCAAGGAAAAAATCTAAAGTCAAATGGGCACCCCCTTGAGTCATGAAGACAACATCCTCCTTTCCCTCCCCAAATCAAGCCTTTCCACCAAGTCAAGGTCGGCCAAGCTTCAAGAGAATTTCAAATTTTAAGAGTTCAAATTCATATTTTTGGGCACCCCCTTGAATGATGTTTTGTAACTCCTCTTATTTGAATTCAAATGGGACTTTGGTGCTTATAACAATGGCCCTAACCCTCTTGTAAAAATAATTTTGATGAATGAAAAAAAAAGTTGAAGTTTTCTTCTTCCTAGCCCTTGTCTTAGACTTGGAACTCTGTGAGAGAGTGCATTTGTCCTTCGAGACATCGAGGGGTGAGAGGCCCTGGGTTACCTTCTTCCTATGCAAGCAGCGAACCCTTCTACCTAAGCTTGGACACCCCTGGAAGATTCTCCTGGATGCCTAGCAAGAGCCTCCTTGATCACCACCTTCTCTTCACCCTTTTCCTTGTTCTTTGCCTTCCCATTCCTTCATTATTTTCTAACTTATCTTTAGGTTGCTCACAGGTCCTTCAGGTACCATGGACAAAAAAGTCGGTCTCCCTTGCCTTCAGGACCACCAGACAGAAAGCTGGTGAATCTGTAGGGTCGAGGACTTGATCTTCCAGGCCGCATCCATCAGTTGAGTGAACTCGGCATCGGGCGCTTCAGAGCTTTGTCAGGTTTGCACTCCCTAGTCTCCTAAGTAGCATATTATCTTAGAGCTAAGTCCTACCGAGGTTTTTCAATCCTAGGATCTTTTTCTTTATCACTGTTTAGGAGCTATATCTGCAAGCTAAAGTCTCTTGTTATTACTCAAATCCCTAGGTCTACTCTTAGCTTCATTTCGGGAATCAATCAATCTGCTAAAATATAAAAAAAAAAAGAAAGTCACATGCATATCATCTTAGTTGGTAGTCTCGCATCATGTTTGGTATCAGAGCATGGTTAGGACTTAATTTCTTTTTAAAGTACTCGGATCAGGTGCTTCACCATGGCCATCCGGTCACAGAAAAAAGTAGGGCTGCAAGATCCTCATATCACATTCAAAGAAGATTTTATATGGCATGTAGGGATGCCGATGTAATTGACCCTTGAAGAAGAAAACAAGGAGATAAGTATCTTAGGCCCTAAAGAAAATTCAGATTTACTAATTTCAGCATCATTAAATTTCAGCATCTTGTCCAACCAGTATATAGTCTGTTATTTTGATTGTTCCTACATGTAGGAGTCTCAGTATTTGTTGATTCTTATTTTGCTGGATTCCATATAATTGATAGTATTTTTTAAATTTTTTTAGAATTTATTTCAGTCTGTAGTTTCTCTACATACCTGATTACTACCTGAGAACAAATCTGTCCTGAAATTCCAGCAAGTCCAATTTTAGCATACTTTTATAGTTTAATTTTTGTACTTAGGTTCATCTCATTTAATTTTTAGCAACTCATATTTTTGCCTATACATATCAAAATACAAAAAACTTTAGTTCACTTCATTAGACATCATGTGTATGCCATCATATGCATAATTGACTTAAGGACGACAATATCGTAAGATAAGGGAAGGAGGTCATTACCTTTTCTTGGCCCAAAAACAACCACCCTTGTGTTGGAAATTGTATCCCAAAGCCAATCATTTATACTGTAGATGGTTGTACTATTTTATATTTATATATAAATTTTTAATAATAAATAAAAGTTATTTATTTTTTGGCTGTCCATCATTTTACATTTTTTTATAATGAACTCTTGTATGATGGATCCTTAGAACTACATTGTTTGATATAGAGAGGATATATCAAGTAGTTCTTAAACTGGTTCACAACCAAATGATACATTGTTATAGGACGATGATGTATCAAGTATAGGTTGTTGTATGTCACATTGTTGGTTGTCCTCTTAACCAAGGAGTGTGGAGACACTGGTGTGACATACAAGTGAAGTGTATGACATTTCACTGAACGTGACCATCTGTGGAGCTCTCTTATTCCAAAGGGTTGCTCGCGAAGGGATATTGTTGACTCTGTCTTGATTTTGATGATTGACAAAATGTTTAGGTTTATATGAGTAATAATTATATTTTAAGTATATTTTTTAGATCTTAGTACTCAACCATGTTGGATGAAGAAATGCTTGTATTTCAATTGAAAAAGTTCTTAAATTAATGAAAAATCAAGTATATGGACTTTGAAATTAATATGGTAGAACTTGAAGAGGTTAAAGTTTCAATTTGAAGATGTTTCAGCAATGGCACAGGTAAGTGTCGACACCTGAAAATGAAGTGTCGATACCTGAGGATCAAGTGTTGACACTTGAAGAGTGAAGTGTCGACTCAAGGCCCGAGACAAACAGAAAATTTCAAAAAGCACTTTCAGTCAAGTGTCGACACCTGGAGCTGAAGTGTCGATACTTGGAAGTGAAGTATCGACACTTGGAAAATGAAGTGTCGACACTTGAAACTGAAGTGTCGACACCTGAAGGTGAAGTGTCGATACTTGAACAGTAACGGCTAGTTTTCTGTGCTGCAGAACTTCTCTAACTTGGCTCCAACGGCCATATTTTTCTCCCTAACAGCTATAAACGGTTATTTAAGTGTTGGGTGACTATATAAACATCAAGAATCAAATGTAAAAGTAATCCTTTGGTGAGTTTCTTGAATATTCTTAAAGGATTCAATAGTTGAGTGATTAAAAGCCTTCAAGCTTCCAAGTTTCAAAGAGAGCATTCAAAGTCTACATCTACAAGCATCAATCAAAGGCTTCATCAACTTGAAGACAAGATCTTCATCATCAATAAAGGGCTTCAAAAGATATTTGCTTTATTTTAGAAAGCTTTTATTGTATTCATTTATACTTGCTCTTATATTGTTTTACTTAAGATTTTTGGTGAGCCTTGGAAAACCAAAGAGGTTTTTGGTAAGCCTTGAAAACCAAATGGTTGTTGGTGAGCCTTGAAACCAACTAGGGTTTTACTTGTGAGCCCGAAGCCAAAATAAGTTGTTTAGGTTCTTGGTTATCCCGTAAAACCAAGGGTGGTTGTTGGTGAGCCTTGAAACCAACTAGGGTTTGACTTGTGAGCCCGAAGACAAAACAAGTTGTAAAGGTTATTGGTGAGCCTAAGTTATAAAACCAAACTTAGTGGAATTCCCAAGGATGGCTTGGGGAGTGGATGTAGGTGGTTGGTTCACACCGCACCACTATAAATCTTTGTGTTTGTATGATTGTTCTCCTTATGCTTTATTTCTTTATTTCCGCTGCATTTATTTGAAATACACAAGCACTTGAATTGCATTAGCACAAACTTGCTTTAGTTCACACTTTGTAAATAGTACAAAAGTTTTATAAAAGACCCAATTCACCCCCCCTCTTGGGTTGCCTACCTGAGCCTTCAGATATGGGTATATGTGTCTCTCAGGCCTGAGGTCACCATGGCAGCTTGCAAGCAACTCACTATACTTTGGTACCGGACTATCGAGATTTCTAATCCAGTGATGGAAGGTTTCTGGGTATAGTCAAGTACTTGTGGAGCAATGGTGGATCAAGATGGAATTGACCTCTCCAAATAGTTTGGAGTGAATGGCTCAATATGTCTCAATTCAGCAAAATCTAGGCCAGGGTAGTTCTTGTGAGGACTCACAGAACTTGTGAGGTTGAGACATGATCTGGATAAACCATATTAGGGTCGGTAGTCTAAACCTAGGTCATCCTGAGCATTATGAGGTCAAAGGGATGAATTATACGGCAACCATATGCCAGAGGTTCTTGTGTGGTGCTTTGCATCTTTGACCTATCCGGACATTTGGTATCATTGTTAGGTAAGGACTTTGACTGGTACTGAAAATGTTCCAATGCTATTGGCTTAGTGTTCGAACCTATGGGGTCACACACCATAGAGAATTTCTATCTGATCTTATGGAAAATCGATGATTGGGAATCGTTTGTCGTCACCCGATGTTAATATGATTGACTTTGTTCCAAGTGTTGACACTTGGAATTTTGCAGGTGTCGATACTTGGTGAAGTGTCGACACTTGGCAATTTTCGAGTGTCGACACTTTCTGTGACGAGCAGTTTTCTGGAAGGATTTCGTGGAGAATTTTGGGCATGTTTTGACCTGGTTTGAATTTCGAATTCAAACCAGTTTTGGCTCCAAGGTTTTATGGTATGAAGGTCATACTTTCCTTTTTGGGTTGGACCCATTTGGAATGACCTTGATCCTCTCCCCCATTCTCTCCTCTCATCTCTCCTCCTTCCTTCTTTTCCCTCTCCTTGCTGCCCCTATAAATGTAGGACATTGTGGTGGCTGCTGGGGTTACACAACAACAGCAAAAGAATTTTTGGGAGAAGAGGATTGAGAAGAGTGAGAGCTATAGGGATTGGGTGTGTGCTACCTAGCAGTCAAGCTAGGTCTTGGAAGTGAGGTTTTGGGAAAGGGTTCCTGCTCTCCTCCTAGTCTTCCTGGAAGAAAAAGATCGGCCAAGGATCCTGAAGAGCTAGTACTCCGAGGGAGTTGATCAGAGTCGAGCCCAGGTGTGGACATCCTGTAGAGGCCAGATGCTTGTGTGGCTTGAGTGCCCTCCTCCTTCTCGCAGCTTCTCTCCAGCACTCGCCGAGGTATAGAGGTATGACCTTTATATTTGTGTTGTTTTTGATGTTATATGCATGCTAGATTTTTATACTAGTTCCTGTTGTGGGCAGATCGGTAGATCGTTTAGATCTATCTACCAAGCCTTCCGCTGTGCATGTCTAAAAATATTTTAAAATGCATATCCTCGGCCTTCTTTTCTTGCATATTGTATGTTCGGTATAGGTGTTTTTCACCTTCAATGGTATCAGAGCAATAAGTTCATTTTGTAGTATAATGATGCTAGCATGCTAATAACATCTCCTTTCTTCTTAAGTACTTGGATTGAGTGCTTCACCAGGCCGTCCGGTCATAGGAGAGAAGTAGGGCTGCAAGACCCTCTCTTCCCATTCAATGGGGTCTCCTATGGCATGTAGGGGTGCTACTGTGATTGACTCATGAAAAAGAAAATAAGAAGAAAGAAAATTTGTAAGTTAAAATGTTTTAATCTAATGATCATAAGACACTTTTGATAAGATCTAAAAGTTTTTATTAATTGGTTTTGATTGTATGTTTGGAGAAACATCGGATTTAAAATCACTGTTTTTTCATCATCTCAGGCTGTGAGTCGACACTTGGCCTTTGAAGTGTCGGCTCATAGAAAAAACTCCTGAGATCTGCTCTCTATTTTTCTTTTGAGATAGGTTAAAGTGTCGACACTTGTCCCTGAAGTGTTGACACTTGCCCCTGAAGTGTCGATACTTGACCTTCAAAGTGTCGACACTTGAGCCTGAAATGTCGACACTTGACCCTTGAAGTGTCAACACTTGAGCATGTACCAGAAAACATGTTGTTCTGTTTTCTGTTCCTTGTCTTAGGCCTTGAGTCGACACTTGCTCTTGAAGTGTCGACACTTGGCTGCAAAAAATGCTGAAAACAGTGAATTTAAATTTTGAATTTGTTGTAAAATTGTTTTACATAATAAATTAAAATTATTTTAATTTATTTAAGGCCATTGAACTTAATTTTGAATTAAGATTGACTAAAAACTCTAGGAATGTGATTCAAAGATCTTAAGTTATTTCAATAAGCCTTAAGGGTCATGGGTTAGCTTCTATTAGGTCCTTGATTGGGTTAGACCTAAGTTTAGATTCATTAAACAAGTTAGAGAACTAATCTAATCAAAAGTTGAGTTAGGATTTCTTCTCTAGATCTATCTAATAGTTAGATTGATTAGTCCATAATCTAAATGGATCTAATTTGTGGCTCAGTGGAAAGCTCGAGTCTTTAGGCTAGTCTAATCGAGTCTGATGAATTGATTGGTGTCGAGATAAGGTTGGCATTTTGATCATAGTTCTTTGGGGCTATCTCTTACCTGGCCAACTCTATTGGTGTCTAGGTAAGATGGTTAATGGTGGAATCCAACCAATGATCTCACTTATCTAGCTAATATGGTCAATCATGATTGATTAGATAGTTTATTGACTCGTGTTAACCCTTGTCACCCAAGGTTAATCAATCTTGACTAATTTTAGGTGCCTGTGGATCATTAGTTATATGTAACCCTCCTTATTTGCTGATTTGGTTAGTGGGAGGTTGATCCATATCTTCTCATCTCTTTATCTGTCACATTAATTAAAACCCTTTAAATTATTAGGTCCTTAAAAGGACAAAGTTATAGAGATAACCTAGTCCTTGCCTCCCATTAAGTGGGATAGTAATGGATCTAATAGTTGGGTATTCATCAGCAAATCCAAATATCGGGTGTTCATCGGGCTATTGGAATTGTTGTTCCTAATATGATGGCTCAGTATGACTCTCTTAACGATAGTTAGGTGGGCCGGCCAAAGTCGGGCTTGACTATTCGTTAGTTAGAAGCATTGAATTTTATCATGTTAATGGTTGGACCTAACCAGGTCCTTCAATAGGAGGCCCAAAGGTCGATTGAAGTGTACCTTAGGGCAAAACACAATTACTAGAGGTTACTTGGAGAAGTAATCGATTAAAGAACCTACCTTTAGACCCGCATGGGTGGGCCGACCAAAGTCAGGCTCAATTGTTATCTATTGGACTCTGGTACCCACTAGGAAATTAAAGTAATTTCTCGGATTGGAGGTAGAGGCTACCAATCTGAGCAAATAGTGGGAGGGACCTTGTTACCCAGAAATGGAGCCCAAGAGGGGGGGGTGAATTGGGTCTTTTTAAAAATAAAATAATAATGTGAAGGTCTAGTGGTGTTTGTGAGTAATAAATTCAATGCACAAAATTGAATGCAGCGGAAAACAATAAGTGAATAGCAATAACCAAAGAGCAAGAGAGAAAGAGGGCAATCACACACAAACACAAGGTTTATAGTGGTTCGGTGCAAACCTAGCACATACATCCACTCCCTAAGCCATCCTTGGGAATTTCACTATAATCCAAACAAGATTACAGCTGACTTGTTTTTCACAAGGCTCACAAGTCAAAACCTAAGTTGGTTTTGTCACCTAGGCTCACCAACAAACCTCAACACTTGTTTTGTCTTCGGGCTCACAAGTTAACCCTAGTTGGTTTTATCCCTTTGGCTCATTAACAAACCACAACAACCTTCTTTCAAGACACCCTTGAAAGCAAGGTCAAATCACAAGATAAAAACATATATACAACTTTAAAACTAAGACAAACTCCCTTCAAGAGTGAATGGAATCTTTGAAGCTCAAGTTGATGCTTTGTCTTGACTCCTCCTTAGAATATCCTTCAAAATGCCTCTTTTGGAATGATGTAAGGATGAGCTTGTAAGCTTTTTCAGGGAATCAAACTATACAAGGCTTTTGATGTGGAGTTCTTGAGAGAATATAGGCTTTTTGGCTTTGAATGGACTTCAATACACTTCAATGCCTTTAGAATGAGGTTGGTGGAGGTTATATATACCAAGAAACTTCCAAAAAATGGTTTGTGACCGTTGGAGCCTCGGATCTAGCCATTTGGAGCTTGAAAAATAAGTTCTGCAAGTCAAAAAAATAGATCCGTTAGAGCTGTCAGGCTTCAAGTGTCGACACTTGAACCTTCAAGTGTCGACACTTGCACAGGTGTCAACACTTGACACAAAAATTCTTAAATGGCAAAGTTATGTAATTTCAAAAATCTCAGGCCTTGAGTCGACACTTGGAAACCTAAGTGTCGACACTTGGTGTCGACACTTGAGTTCTGGGTGTCGACACTTGGCATGCCAAGAATTTTTTTACATGCCAAATGCTGAAGTGTTGACACTTGGCTTCCCAGGTGTCGACACTTGAGACTGAAAAGCTCAGATTCAAGTGCAAATTAGCCCAAAAACATAAATATAAATTTTGAAACTTAAATGGATCATAAACAAATAATAATTAAATATGTAGATGCCCTTTTTTCATGAAGAGGATGTCCAGATTCACGAAAAATGCTCCGTGCCACGGTGTGCCATGATGCATAAGTTTTTGAAATTTTGAGGTACTTTCTTCCTGAAAACTCATAACTTGAAATACACATTAGTATACAATATGCACTCAATATTTTGTTATTCATCAAAATCACTGGGTGGAGCCAACAGACCTTTAGACTTAAGTCCATGTCTTTAGGTTAATAATTCATATATACTAATTAGTTTTGGTTTTCCTTTCAGATGTCTTCCAACCTTTCACTTCGGTCTCATCTCGATAGTGAGAAGCTCTGTGGATCCAACTTCGATAGCTGGTATCGAAGGCTCAGGATTATCCTGGAGCATGAACGGATCCTGTATATGATAACGGATCCGGCACCTGAGATCCCTGCTGCCAATGCTTGGGGTTCGGTCAGAGATACTTATCAGAAGTGGCTCTATGACAGGACCATTGTCCAGTGCATTATGTTGGCTGCGATGAACGACGAGTTTAGTCGCAAGTTTGAGGAAGCCCAGCCGGAAGAAATCCTTCAAAAGTTGAAGGAGTCTTTCGGGACACCAGACGACGTTGAGAGGTACAGGGTCTCCTGTGCTATCTACAATGCGCGGATGTGTGATGGGGCCTCGGTCACTGATCATGTATTATACATGATCGAGATGATTGAGCACCTGGGTAAGCTCGGCTGTCCCTTGCATGAACAGCTTGGAAAAGATGGGATTTTGAATTATCTCCCCTCCTCCTATCTAGACTTTCTCGATCATTATAGAATGAACAAGCCTGTAGTTAACTACCACGGTCTGTTGGGGTTGCTGCAAACTTTTGAGAAAGATCATCAGTTGAATAAAGGGATGGTGAATCTAGTAGGAGGTTCCTCGGAAGGGCGTCGTCCCTTTAAGAAAGGGAAGAAGAAGAATAAAGGGAAAAAGATGCTTAGTGCTTCTGGGCTCAGTCAGGCCAAGAAAGTGAAGGCTGATCAGAGTTGTGCAGAGTGCTTCTTCTGCAAGAAGCAGGGACATTGAAAGAGGAACTGTCCTCTTTATATTGCATCCCTTGATCCGAATAGGTCCAAGAAGAAAAAGCTGCAAGATGGTCCTGGACAAGGTATTTATATGATAACACCTTGTAGTTTCTCTGTTTGTGATACTACTAAGTAGATATTGGATACAGGAAGTCCAATTCATATTTGCAATTCTTTGCAGGGACTTCAAGTTAGTAGAAGATTCAAGGACGACGAGAGGTTCTTGAATGTGGGAAATGGAAGCCGAGTTCCAGTTCTGGCGTTAGGAGTCCTTAAACTAGTTTTCGAGTCCTATACTGTCATTTTGAATGAATGTCATTTTTGTTATTCTTTCATTCTGAATGTCATTTCTGTTGGCCAGTTGGCCATGTATGGTTATGAACTATTAATAAAGAATGATATTTGCAAAATCATTTTGAATGGTTCTGTAATTTTGAATAGACAAATACATGATGGCATCTATGTACTATCGCGACCTGTTAGTGTAATGTACACATCTAGCAAATGCCCTAGGATAGATAATGTCAACGAAGCATACCTATGGCATTGTAGGCTAGGTCATATTAACAAGAACAGGATAAATAGGTTGAAAATCGAGGGTCTCCTCGATTTTAGTAAAGATAGTTCACTTCCAACCTGTGAGTCCTGTCTTCTTGAAAAAATGACTAAGTCACCTTTTATTAAAAAGGTGAATGAGCCAAAGAAATTCTGAGTCTAGTACATACTAATGTATGCGGACCCATGAATGTTAGTGCCAGGGGTGGGTACGTTTATTTTATTACTTTTACATATGACCTTTCGAGGTTTGGTTATGTCTTTTTGATGAGACATAAGTCTGAGTCATTTGAAATGTTCAAACGATATCGTAGTAAAGTAGAAAAACAAACTGGAAAGTGTATCAAAACCCTTCGATCCGATCAAGGTGGTAAATACCTTTCCGGCGAGTTTCTGACATATCTCGAGGAGAATGGGATTCTCTCTCAGTGGACACCTCCAGGGACACCCTAATTAAATGGAGTGTCTGAGAGGAGAAATCGAACCCTGTTAGACATGATTCGGTCCATGATGGGCTTTGCTTCTCTGCCGGTATCCTTTTGGGGATATGCTTTAGAATCAGCCTATTATCTTTTGAATAGGGCTCCAAGTAAGTCTGCTAGTAAAACACCATATGCGAAATGGACTGGACGTAAGCCGACACTTTCACACCTTCGAGTTTGGGGGTTCCCGGCTTATGTAAAACGTTTGAAAATGGACAAACTTGGACCTAGGTCTGACTGGTGCCTATTTATTGGGTATCCAAAGGAGTCTAAGGGATATTACTTCTACTTAGTTGAGGAATAAAAGTTGTTCGTCAGTCTTAGGACTATCTTTTTGGAAAAGGAATTCCTTGGTGAAGGGACTGTAGCCACTAAGATTGAACTTAGTGAAGTTCAACAAGTAGAAGAATCGACACATTTAAGAGACCACATAGAACTGGTTGTGATTAGGTCACACCCTGAGCCCACTCAAGAACCATTAAGGAGATCCGGTAGAGTATCGAGTCAACCAAACAGATACTATGATTTCTTGGTCCGGGATGGTGATCCCATTGAACTTGATGAGAACAATAAGGATCCAATCACCTATATGGATGCATTGTAGAGGTCCGACTCTAAGAAATGGCTTGGAGCCATGAAATCCGAAATGGAGTTCATGAAAATCAACAATGTATGGACATTGGTTAATCCACCTGAAGGGATAAAATCCATTGGGTGCAAATGGATTTTTAAAAGGAAAAAGGGTGCAGATGGGCAGGTAGAGACCTATAAAGCCCGTCTGGTTGCCAAGGGGTATCATCAACGTTATGGTATAGACTACGACGAGACGTTCTCTCCTGTGACAATGCTCAAACCCATTCAGATTATGCTTACTTTAGTAGCACACTTTGACAATGAAATCTGGTAAATGGATGTCTGAACAGCTTTCTTGAATGGTGAGCTGGAAGATGAGGTGTATATGATACAACCTGAAGGGTTCACATCCACAAATGAGTCAAAGGTGTGCAGGCTTCGAAAGCCCATATATGGACTGAAGCAAGCATCAAGGAATTAGAACATGCGATTTGATAAGTTTATCAAGTCGTATGGCTTCGTTAGGAACGGAGAAGAACCTTGCATTTACAAATGGGCTAATGGTTCTGTGATTATATTCCTTGTATTGTATGTGGATGACTTTCTCTTAATCGGGAATGACATCGCAGCACTGCAAGGAATAAAGGTCTGGTTATCATCTTAGTTCTCTATGAAGGACTTGGGTGAAGCCTCTTACATACTGGGTATGAAGATCTATAGAGATAGATCTAAGTAGCTTCTGGGACTGTCCCAGTGTACGTACATCAACACCGTGCTGAAACGGTTTAGCATGGAAAATTCAAAGAAGGGCTATCTCCCGATAGGCACTGGAATTGACTCTCCAAGAAGAATTATGTGACAACTCCTGAAGAGAGAGTGCGCATGAGTAGAATCCCATATGCTTCGGCAATGGGTTCTATTATGTACGCCATGACATGTACTAGACCAGACACGGCATACTCACTAGGTGTAGTGAGCAGATACCAGTTTGATCCAGGTGAAGCTCATTGGAAAGTGGTAAAGACCATCCTTAAGTATTTACAAAATACTAAGGACCAATGGCCTATTTATGGAGAACCTGACTTGAAACTTGTGGGGTATACTGACTTCAGTTTCCAATCAGATAAAGATGATAGCAAGAGTGTGTCAGGTTTTGACTTTACCTTGAAGGAGGAGCTATCTGCTGGAAAGTTCCAAGTAGCCTACTGTGACGGACTCAGTATGCGAAGTAGAGTACATTGCAGCATCATATGCAGCGAAGGAAGCTGTGTGGTTGCGGAAGTTCCTTGGCGAGCTGGGAGTGGCACCTTCCCTGGATGGTCCTGTTCTGGTGTACTGTGACAACACTGGAGTCATTGCTCAAGCCAAAGAGCCGAAGTCTCATCACCGTACAAAGCATATTCTGCGGTGCTATCACCTTGTACGAGAGATCGTGGAACAAGGTGACATTGACCTTTTGAAGATCGATGGAAAGGAGAACCTGGCTGACCCCTTCACTAAAGCTGTCGGAGTTCAAGAGTTCGACTGTTGTAAACAGAAAACGGGAATGAGATTCTGTACTGATTGGCTTTAGTCCAAGTGGGAGTTGTTGGGAATTGTATCCCAAAGTCAATCATCTAGGCTGTAGACAGTTGTGCTATTTTGTATTTGTATATGAATTTTTAATAATAAATAAAAGTTATTTATTTTTTGCTATCCATCATTTTACATTTTCCTGTAATGAACTCTTATATAATGGAGTCCTTAGAACTACATTGTTTGATATAGAGAGGATATATCAAGTAGTTCTTAAACTGGTTCATAATTAAATGATACATTGTTATAAGATGATGATGTATCAAGTATAGGTTATTATATGTCACATTTGTTGGTTGTCTTCTTAACCAAGAAGTATGGAGACACTGGTGTGACATACAAGTGAAGTGTATGACATTTCACTGAACGTGACCATCTGCGGAACTCTTTTCTACCAAAGAGTTGCTCGCGAAGGGATATGGATATATGTATCCCTCAAACCTAAGGTCACCATGGCAGCTTACAAGCAACTCACTATACTTTGGTGCCGGACTATTTGGATTTCTAATCCAGTGATGGAAGGTTTCTAGGTATAGTCAAGTACTTATGGAGCGATGGTGGATCAAGATAGAATTGACCTCTCCAAATAGTTTGGAGTAAATGGCTCACTATGTCTCAATTCAGCAAAACCTTGGCTAAGGTAGTTCTTGTGAGGAGTCACAGAACTTATGAGGCTGAGACATGATCTGGATAAATCATATTAGGGTTGGCTGTCTAACCTTAGGTCATCCTGAGCATTATGAGATCAAAGGGATGAATTATGCGGCAACCATATGCCAGAGGTTCTTGTGTGGTACTCTACATCTTCGACCTATCTGGATGTCGGGTATCATTGCTAGATGAGGACTTTGACTGGTACTGGAAATGTTCCAGTGCTACCAGCTTAGTGTTCGAACCTATGGGGTCACACACCATAGAGGATTTCTATATGATCTTATGGCTAATCGATGATTGGGATCATTTGTCATCACCCGATGTCAATATGATTGACTTTGTTCCAAGTGTTGACACTTGAAATTTTGCAGATGTCGACACTTGGTGAAGTGTCAACACTTGGCAATTTTCGAGTGTCGACACTTTCTGTGATGAGCAGTTTTCTGGAATGATTTCGTGGAGGATTTTTGGGCATGTTTTGACTTGGTTTGAATTTCAAATTCAAACCAGTTGAAATTCAAACCAGTTTTGGCTCCAAGGTTTTATTGTATGAAGGTCATACTTTTCTCTTTGGGTTGGACCCATTTAGAATGACCTTGATCCTCTCCCCCATTCTCTCCTCTTATCTCTCCTCCTTTCTTCTTCTCCCTCTCCCTGCTGCCCCTATAAATGTAGGATATTGTTGTGGTTGTTGGGGTTACACAACAATAGCAAAATAATTTTTAGGAGAAGAGGATTGAGAAGAGTGAGAGCTTTAGAAATTGGGTGTGTGCTACCTAGCAGTTAAGCTAGGTCTTGAGAGTGAGGTTTTGGGAAAGGGTTCCTGCTCTCCTCCTAGTTTTTCTGGAAGAAAAAGATCGGCCAAGGATCCCGAAGAGCTAGCACTCCGAGGGAGTTGATCAGAGTCGAGCCCAGGTGTGGACATCTTGTAGAGACCAGACGCTTGTGTGGCTCGAGCGCCCTCCTCCTTCTCATAGCTCTTCACAGCTTCTCTCCAGCACTCGCCGAGGTATAGAGGTATGACCTTTATATTTATGTTGTTTTTGATGTTATATGCATGCTAGATTTTATACTAGTTCCTGTTACGGGCAGATCGATAAATCGTTTAGATCTATCTACTGAGCCTTCCGCTGTGCATGTCTAAAAATATTTTAAAATTTATATCCTCTGCCCTCTTTTCTTGCATATTGTATGCTAGGTGTAGGTGTTTTTCACCTTCACCTTGCATTTCGAACCTAAGCCTAACTTAAAACCAATTAGCAACCTAATAGCTTAGGAACATCAACGAGTCGGGTTTAACCATTATGGAAAAACTAGTGCATACAATCTTGCAATTAGTACTGGGAAGCTGGTATCTAAGGCAAGAGATATGGTGTCAAAGACTTAAGTGGTGTTGTGGTTCCTTAATTGGGTCCCTGCAAAAGCGGGGGGGGCCTCCTATACTCCCACCTCTTACCTGGCTGGTGAAAGGGCTAGTTGTTGTGATGTGTGTCATCTAAGTTAACTCATTCTATTTGAACTCCTAGGTCTAGCAAAACTGTAGTACCTTCCTTTGTGTGTTGCATGTCAACTAGGTCAGGAGTCCAGTATCATCCACATCTCTCAGTCAAGTGCACCAATGGAAAACAACCTCGAGAATCAAATTAGGCTCATCACTGAGCAAATTGCCAACTTGACCCAAAAATTTGATAGAGCTGAAACAAGGGTAAAAGCCCGTATGGCCCATGCTAAATGTAAATCATCTAGGCCCAATTTTCTTGATCCAAGAGCCTATTATCATAATCTTGCCCCGAGTATAGCTCTAGGAGAGCCCAACACCCTAAATGGTGGGGACACCAAAGGCACCAGAATAAGATAGAGGCTTTTCAACCCTCTATGAATTGATCAATAATTTATGAGTCTATCTGTAATAAGGGCTTAGCCTATCTGAGTCCATTTTAGTTTTTATTTGAGTATTTTGAGTTTCAGTTCTGTACTAGTGAGCTCATGTTGAGCTAGTTCAGTCCAGTATTAGTCAGCTCATGTCGAGCTAATTTATTTTTTTTGAGTCCTATTCAACCATATTGAAGACTCAAGACCACATCATACAAGTGAAGACCAAGTCCAACCAGATTGAAGACATGGAAGTATAGCCCAAGTCCAACCCAGCTTGAAGATTTGAAGACCCCAGGAGAAAAATTCAGAAAACCCTGATTCCTTGCAGATGCCCTCTAGATGCCCAGATTCCCTTCCAGATGCCAAAATATGTTCATATACCAAGGCATCCATGATTTTAGAGGTCCATCTGCATCCTAGCCCAAAGAAATCAAGCCCAGGTGCCAAGCCCAGGCGCCAAGCCCAAGCCCCTAAGAAGCAAGATACCAGGGAATATTCCTGCTACCTGGCTACCAGGCCATCCCAGCTTCCAGAGGCCCAAACCCATGTGCCCGAGCCCCTTTGGGCCGGCCTCTTGCTGCTCCTAGAAGCCCAACACGCCCCCCTAGGCATCCTTGGAGTGTTGGCCAAGTCAAGAGAATTTTTAGGGATTTTTCTACCTAATGTTTCCTTATTTTCTAGCTAGGGTTTGAGAGGGAAAAGGATTCTTATGTAAAGACTAATGTACCCTTACTTGGAGCCTAAGGTTAAGGGTCTATTTAAGGGACTCTAGCCTCTTGTATGAAACCTAATTTTGATATGAATTAAAACCTTGAATTCTTCTATTGAGTTGTGTGATACCCTGCTGTGTGCATAAAGGGTTTGTGAGAGTTTTTCTTTCCAGTGCTGCAATCATCTTCCTGCTGCCAACAAGCCTCTTAGATCCCTGGATGCCCACTCCAAAAGAAGCATTCCCTTGCTGATTTCCCTTTGTTTTCTTGTTCCTTTGTGAGTTTTCTAACCCCTGACAGGTCGTTTGCAGGTCCACGAGTTCCTACGAATCCAACGACTCCAGCCAAGCCTCAATTGGATCATCGAGCAGAAAGCCGGGTATCCGCGGGTCTTTGGCTCGGTTTTACAGGCCGCATCCATCGAGGAACGAGAGACCCCTTTGCTGCGATCTTCAAAGATATTGTCAGGTACACCCCTCTATCTCCAGTAGTTTTATTGTAGGAGAACTTGCCCTAACCAAGGCTTCTCAGCCCCGGCGATCCTTCTTTTCTACTTTTCTATGTCCTAATCTGCATGCTGATCTTCTAAAATTCATATAAAATTCCCTACAACTTATTTTAATCTGAAATCCGGGAATTAATCACTCAACCCCACATATAAAACATACAAAAAGAATTGCATGCATATTAGTCCCCCATCACTAAACCAATATGGGATCTTAGTGCAAGGAAACCCAATCATGATTTCTTTGACCAGGATAAGAGAGCCACTAGGTACATTATGTTAGAAGCACCTAAATTTGGTGGTGATCATAAGTTTGAGGATTATCTTGTTTGGGAAAGAAATATGGACCTGTATTTTGATGGTGATAAAATGATGGTATCAGAGAAGAGGAAATATAAGTTTGCCAAACCTAAGTTAGTTCGCCAGGCTAGGATATACTGGGATAAAGTTGAGAGAATACCTAGACAGAATGGAGAAATCCCCATAACTACCTGGAGGGCCATGAAGAGCAAACTTAGAGAAGCCTACCTACCCAGATCCTATGACTCTGGAACATATGCACCCACACCCTATAAGCCCAGTAAACTCATGACCTATAGATCCGAACCTAGAACCTATAAGCAGAATGAACCCATAGGCCATCGACCTAAGCCCCATAAGGTTAGAATCCCTAGATATGAGCCGAGCATGATTAGCACCTCTAGGCCAATTCTTAGTCAGATTCCTTCAAACCAGCCTACTACTCCTATCCTATTAGTTTGCAAGGAAAAGACCCCTGAACCCATTAGTGAGCCTGAGAAAGAAGTATATGAGGCTGAACCAAGTCTAATTAATGAATATGAGGGGGAAGAAGAAGAATCCTCTGAAGAATTTCAAGGAGAAAAGGTTGGACCCACTAAGGATTTAAATGAAGAAACTCCTGAGCCCATTGAAGAATCCAAAGAAGACCCTTTGGCACTTATTAGGAACCAAGCCCAAATTTTCCACCACCTACCACCCACAGACCGATGGCCAGACTAAGGTAGTCAACCACAGCTTAGGGAACCTGCTAAGATGCCTGGTAGGTGAGCATATTGGAAATTGGGACCTTCTCTTACCTCGAACTGAATTTGTCTATAATAGCTCAGTGAATAGGACCACAGGCAAAAGTCCTTTCGAGGTTGTCAGTGGATACAAACCTAATCGCCCTCTCGATGTGATTACCCTACCCATCCATGCACGAGTCTTAGAGTCCGCAGAATCATTTGCACATCATATTAGAGACATGCATAAGGAGATTAGCCAGAAAATTAATTTAAGTAATAATACATATAACAAATTGGCTGATTCTTGAAAACGAGCCAAAGAATTCGAAATAAAGGATTCTGTAATGATTAGGCTTAGGCTTGAACTTCCACCAGGGACCATTAAGAAACTTCATGCTCGTAGAGTTGGTCCCTTTAAAGTGATAAGAAGAGTTGGCCCTAATGCCTATGTGCTTGAGCTTCCCCCGGATTTTGGCATTAGCTCGACTTTCAATGTCTCAGACTTGGTCGAGTATAGGGAGCCGGCAACAATACCCAGCGAGCCATTTGGGCCTGACCTATCCTTTGAGAGTGAACCTGACCCTGAGTGTCCACCTCCAATTTTATCTAAGAGAGGAGAAGGATCGAGCGTGTCCTAAATAATCAAGCTATCACCACTCGGGGCAAAGGCTATCAGCGTTACTTGGTCCGTTGGCAAGGTCGATCGGAGTCCGATGAGTCATGGATTACCTGAAGGACTTGCAGTGCCTTGACCCCGACCTTCTTAAGAAATACCAAAGCCAAGTCAACCCTTACTCGGCTGGGTCAAGTTCCTCCCATCCCAGGGGAATTGGTGCGGGCACCAGGATTAGACGGAGGCTCCTCAACCCTCTATGGATCTCCGATTAGGGTCTTAATCTTTTGGATCCTGTAATAAGGCTTAAAGCCTGAGTAATTTGCTTTCGAGTCATATAATTAGTATCTAGTTGGTTTCAATTTTTGGTTTAGTCTTGTATTTTGGCCAATTTGGTCAAGTGAGGGTCAACTGGTCCTGTAATTAGCCGAATTGGTTTACAAGCTCCAGTCAATTTGAAGATGGGCTCAAGCTAGTTGAAGAAGGGTCCATAAGTGGGCAATCGAGTCAAGCCCAATTGTAGATGATTCAAACCTCCTCTTCATACCTAGTTAGGAGTGCCACTTCAGCTCATAAAATGTCACATCACCAGTGCCACATGGCATGAGGAGGCGCCACTTCACCAAGCTCCTTTGGGCAGCCAAGACAAGATAGATTTTTTTCAAAGTCAAGCCATGTTGGACGCCCCATTAAACCTCCCCTTGATTCAAGCCAACAACATCCCCACCTCACTCCATATATCAAGCCACACTTGCAAGGATCAAGGTCGGCCAAGGTGTCATGAAGGAGGATTTCAAATCACAAAAAGGGCACCCCTTAATTCATGAAGACAACATCCTTCCTTCCCTCCACATATCAAGCCTTTCTCCAAATATCATGGTCGGCCAAGGAAAAAATCTAAAGTCAAATGGGTGTCCCCTTGAGTCATGAAGACAACATCCTCCTTTCCCTCCCCGAATCAAGCCTTTCCACCAAGTCAAGGTCGGCCAAGCTTCAAGAGAATTTCAAATTTCAAGAGTTCAAATTTAGATTTTTGGACGTCCCCTTGAATGATGTTTTGTAACTCCTCTCATTTGAATTCAAATGGGACTTTGGTGTTTATAAAAAGGGCCCTAACCCTCTTGTAAAAATAATTTTGATGAATGAAAAAAAGAAGTTGAAGTTTTCTTCTTCCTAGCCCTTGTCTTAGACTTGGAACTCTGTGAGAGAGTGCCTTTATCTTTCGGGACATTGAGGGGTGAGAGGCCCTGGGTTACCTTCTTCCTATGCAAGCAGCCAACCCTTCTGCCCAAGCTTGGATGCCCCTGGAAGATTCTCCAGGATGCCCAGCAAGAAGAACCTACCTTGATCACCACCTTCTCTTCACCCTTTCCCTTGTTCTTTGCCTTTCCATTCCTTCATTGTTTTCTAACTTGTCTTTAGGTTGCTCACAGGTCCTTCAGGTACCACGGACAAAGGAGTCGGTCTCCCTTGCCTTCAGGACCACCAGACAGAAAGTCGATGAATCTGCAAGGTCAAGGACTTAATCTTCCAGGCCGCATCTATCAATTGAGTGAACTCGGCATCGGACGCTTCAGAGCTTTGTCAAGTTTGCACTCCCTAGTCTCCTAAGTAGGATATTGTCTTAGAGCTAAGTCCTACCGAGGTTTCTCAATCCCGGGGTCCTTTTCTTTACCACTATTTAAGGGCTATATCTATAGGCTAAAGTCTCTTATTTTTACTTAAATCCCTATGTCTACTCTTAGCTTCATTTCAGGAATCAATAAATCCCCTAAAATATAAAAACAACAAAAAGAAAATCACCTGCATATCATCTTAGTTGGTAGTCCTGCATCAGATTATTATTATTAAGTAGTTATAGTAGCTCTTCCAGCAAGTCGAGATATTGATGATCTTGGTGTAGGGCATACAGTAGGTCCCACCAAGGTTGGAGGTGGAGCCAGCCCACCACCCATCTCTATTGCACCCATCCTCTCTCGGGCAAGGTGAGTAGCTCGAGGTGCATGGCTAGCTTGGTGCCACTCCCATTATCGAGCAAGAGGCTCTTAGAGTGAGGCGATCAGTCCAAGGTGTGAGGCGAGCCTCCTATCGAGCCTCATCCTAGCCGCCACATCCTGCAATCATCACTCCTACTAGGAAACAAACGAGGTGCATCAATCTGACTCCCCTGTATATATTCTCTTCTTCCATGCAGGATACTTTATTGGTGGAATCTTCAAGCCACTATCATACCTGGCAATCTAGGTAGCAAGACAAGTTGACCTGTAAGCTCTAGAAAGTAGATGGCTACTTGAAGGTGCTTTGCCAATAGAACTTGACTCTAGGTGGCGAAACTTGGTTTTCAGTTTGCTTCCATTTTTTTGTAAGATCATGGAGGAGTTGGTGCCTCGCCATTTCAAGACACCTACTATGGAGGTCCATGACAGCACTACCAATCTCTTTGACCATCTAAAAAGCTTCAGGTCTCTTATGCTTCTTCAGAGAGTACCTGATGCTCTTATGTGCAAGTCTTTCCATACCACTTTTAGAGAAGCAATGAGAGCTTAGTACACCCAACTCCCACTGGGATCAATCCACTCTTTTGAATGGTTTGGCCAGTAACATATGGCTCAATTTCAAAGTAGCAAGAGGCTCGAGTGATGCTCTAATTTTCCCTTCTCTATCTAGCAAGAATAGGGCAAGTCTCTTTGCCACTATATGGATCGCTTCAAGATGACCATGCTAGAGGTCTGTGGTCTCGAGCCCTCCATCGCCATGTCAACCTTGAAGAGAAGGCTGCATGGAGATAATTTTTACTTCTCTCTATTCAAAAAGTTTTCTAAAGATCTTCTTGTGCTTTTGGCCCATGCTAAAAAGTACATCAATGCCAAGGAAGGCACGGTGGAGAAATAGAAGGAGAAAGGTGGGCAGAAGCATGCTCAAGAGGATCACTCCCATCCTCTCTCTCCTCAATTGTAGTAGCAATAGAAGAAGCGGGACAAGGAGTTCCGCCATTGATCAGGAAGTCCCAGGCTATCCTGCCATAAGGACTTTACCCCTCTGAATGCTTCCTGGAGGAAGATCCTGATAGAGATTAAAGGAGATGATATTGTCTACTAGCCAAGGAAGATGAGCAAGAAAGTGTAAAAGGATCCCAAGAAATATTACAAATTTTATCAGGATTACGAGCATGATGCTAAGGATTACTTCTCCTTGAAGAAGGAGATCGAGGCATTGATTTGGCATGGGCACCTATGTGGCTACATCAATCATCCCAACACCTCTGAGGCCATCAATCGAGAGTCTCAATTGATAGCCAAACCTTCTGTAAAGAATAACATCCTCATCTGCACTATTTTTAGGTGGACTGGCCACTGGAGAGGCAAGCTCCTTTGGATGGTGAGCCTATGTCAGAGTGGCCCAGACGGAGATCCATCAGTCCAAGTACTATAGGGCAGAGGAGGAGCCCATCAGCTTCTCCACTACTGATATAGAAGGAGTCTATTTCTATATGATGATTTGGTGGTTGTTTCCCTTACTGTCTCAAATTATGATATAAGAAAAATCCTGGTGGATGATGGAAGCTCCACAAACATTTTATTTTATGATGCTTTCTCTCAAATAGGCTTGCCCAAAGATCACCTCCAAAGACTAGTTGTCCCTTGATTGGCTTCTCTGGAGATGCTATTCCCATCGAGGGCATCATAACTCTTTTTGTGATGACTGGCCAGGCCTCAAGGTGGACAACAGTTTTTCTGGATTTCTTAGTGGTCAAGGTCTTGATAGCCTACGATGCCATTTTAGGAAGACCCAATTTGAATGCTTTGCAAGCCATGGCCTCGACCTACTATTTACTCATAAAGTTCTTAATAAATCATATATTATATATTTATTTTAAGTATTTTGAATAATTATTGGTGCTAACATTTTCTAAAAATCCTAATTTATAATAAAATCAGACTTTCTTGCAAAATTAATTAATTTTAGAATATCTTTGAAAAATATGAAATTAGAGCATATTTATGAAAAGTAGATGTCAAGCCAAAGCACTGCACACCTATTAAAATATTTTTGAAAAAAACTTAATTTATATTTATTCCTCTTTAGTAGGTATAATTAATTTGGTGAAGATGTTTGAAACTCTAAAATCTAAGAAAGTAGGAAATAATCTAAGAAAGTAGCCAATCAGATAGTTAAAGAAGACTCAAATCTATTACGGTTTGCTGAAATACGATCCACCCATGATTTCAAACCATCCGACAATCATGAGTGCAGGAGTCTATCTAATTCTCTCTATTTAAAAGATCCCGGACTATAAAAGAAATCATCTTGAAGAGAGGAGTATGATATATGATAGAAGGCTTAGCTTTGGATTACGAGTGGCCTTTAAATTTTTAGAGGAGAAGCTATCTTCTATGCCATCTTTTTGCCTACACCAATCTTGACATCAAGATCCAAAGAGGAAGAAGAAGAGGAAGCTTAGTTCACTCAATAGAGTATGATGGAAGAAGGTGATGTGATATCAAAACTTCCCAATGAGACTGTGTCAATCAATTTTAGATGCTTTGTAACTAGTTTTTTAGATTATTTAATTATTATTTTTAATACTTTGTAATTAGATTCTTGTTTCAATTTATGCAAAGTTTATTTTCATGTAATTTAAATTTATGTCCTTTATTTTTCTCGTAAGTAGATGCTAAGATCTGATTAGCAGATCGAGCGTACCGATTTTTAATTTTCTTTCACACTTTTAAATTTTATTTTCTTGACTTCAAACTATTTTTTTTAAAAAATTAAAGATTTTAGATTATCATAAGCACTACCTTCTTCGTGGATTCGATCCGACTTACTATGTCCACATAATTTGAATTAATTAAAAGTCAGATAATTAAACTGATAATCACGATATCCTAATGACAATACCATGATCCTATCAAGTTTTTGGCACAGTTGCTAGGAAAGGCATGAATGCTAATATTTTTGATCTATTGATTTCTTGTAAATTTATTTTACTAACTTTTCTTTTTTTGTAGATAAAGAAAATAAAAAAGGAAAAAAAAAGATGAGAAAGAAATTTCTACAATTTGATGAGATCAATCCTAATCATAAATAATTTTCTTTTTCTAACTACTTTAATTAATTTCTTCTTTTTCATATTAACCAATTTTTTAATTTTTTTATTAGTCTCCTTTTTTTTAAAAATCTACCTAATTTTTTATAAGATTTATTTTCTTTTTTATTACTTTCCTCCTTTTCAAATTAATATAAAAAAATATATATTTTTAATTACTTTGAATTAGTTTCTTTCTTTTTGAACTAATGTAAAAAAAGAAAAAACTTCTTTTTTTAATTCTTCCTTATCAAATTAATCTAAAAAAAATATTTTTTTTACTTTTAGTTAGTTTCTTTCTTTTCAAACTAACCTAAAAAGGAGAAAAAAAATTTCTTTTAAGTTCCTTCCTTTTCAAATAACCTAAAAAAAGGAAAAATCATTTAACCTTTCAAATAATTATCTTAAATACCAGATTTGATTTTTTACTTTAATATAGGATATCTGTCTACTTTATTTGCCTACCCTAATTTTAGTCTTTTTTTCTCTTACATCTAATTAACCAAGATTAAAACCTACCTTTTATTTCTGTTGCTTAAATTAACATAATGTAAAAAGAAAACAAAAATAGTGCATAATACTTAACTAAAATAAAGCAGCTTATTAAAACTTAAAAGATTATTACTTGTTTAGGATATCTTTTTGTTTCTGTAGTGCATATTTTCATAAAATATCTTAAGGGCAATAATCCATAAATAACATAAGGTGGGGATTTGATTACCTTCCTTGGTCCATAAACCATCATTTTGCATCTTGAATTGATTTAGGCCTGTTAATTAAAATTAACTAGATGTCAGCCTCTAAGAAACTCGAGCTCAATAGGACAGGGCACTCAAAAAAAATTAGGAGGGAATAACATCTCTATATGGTATAAGAGAACTGGAATCCCAAGTAAATAAAATCATTTGCTGAAGAAGTCTTTGAGCAAAGTTACAAGAAAAACTTGCTTAATTCAGTAACTACCCACTTAACTTCTTTGCTAGTTGTAGACCAAATTGTTATTGGAAGTAGGTTGCATAGCTATGTAATAGTCATGTCTTTTTAGTCCCCATTCTTTCCATGCACTAAGTCAACATGCCTAGAAATGTTAGCTGCGTATCTTTTAGGAACCTTCATATCTTTAAGAACTTGGCATATGCTTTCTTCTCTTTTTTATTCAATGTGAAGCTAGCTGGTGGCAACAAGATCTTTTCGAGCCTAGAGCTTTGGGATGAAGAGATGGTCATATATTTAAATCGACTAAATCTTGTTAAGCTTTTAGGCTATCCTTACTTTTACCATCAATTCCTAATAATGTTCCGATCAAACTATTAGACATTCTTCTAGATGTGCATTACATCAAGGTTATGCCGGACAGATAAATAACTTCTAATATGGCAAATCAAAAAAGATACTTTTCTTTTTCCATTCCAGGTATTTGTCTTCCTCAATATTTTAGGCTCTTCTATAATATTCTTCTTCTTTTATTTTTTTTGCTTTGGTACTCTCTTCGAATTCTTGCTTGACTTCTTTTTCTTTTCTTCACAGTTTTAAAAGTTTTTGAAATAAAAGTAAGATCCTCTATTTGCTGGAACACTTCACTCCTAGAAGGTAGAGTAGGTGCATCTCTCATATTTTCTTCCTTATCATAAAATCATATCTTTATTGATCAAAATTTATGATCTTGTCCAACCAGTCTATAACCAGCATAATAATGATTTTCACTGGAATGTAATCAATCAGAGCATATATCTTTATTACATTATGGACAAGCCAATTGCCCTTTCATGCTCAATCTGACAAGTATCCATATGCAAGAAAATTATTTATGGTCCACAACAATGCAGCATGCATGTTGAACCTCTCGCCTCTTAAAGCATATATATGTCAACCCCATTCCATAAAAGATTTAATTATGAATGAGAGGTTGTAAGTAAACATTAATGTTGTTACTAGGTCCATGTGGACCTGGTATAAGCAAGGATAGGAATATATTAGGCCATTTTATACACTCCCATGATGGCAAATTATAAGGCAGCTACATAATCGACCAAATGCTATAGCTTACACTGATATTACTAAAAGGATTAAATCCTTCACTTGCCAAGCCAAGATGAATATTTTGAAGGTCAAATCCAAAATCATTAATGACATCAAGAGATTTCCAGTAAGATAATCAGCTGGATGTCTTAAGATGCCATTTATTTTTCGCTCTTCTTTATGCCACCTCATTTTTGCAGTCAATTTAGAGCATAGGTACATTCTCTAAAGTCTTGGGATTAATAAAAAATAGTGAAGAATCTTTCTGGACTTTCTTTTCCCTCGATAGCCATCATAAGTTTCTTTCTCAATCCATCTATCCTCTCCACATTTTGAACAACTTGTTCGATCTTATTCTCTTCCCTCGAATACAAAATGCAATCGTTGGGACACATATCCAATCTTTTCATATTAAAACTAATGTAGAAACAATCTTTAATAATTTGGATGTACATTGCCTTCTGGAAGAAGGGAGTTATACAATTACATCATTAAATCAAAAACCTTTTGGAATATTCTAGTCATGCACTTAATGCTGGAGAACAAAAGAAAGCTTCTTCAAACTCTTACATCCTTCGAATAATGATTTTTATAAAAAAAGCTTCTTCAAACTCTTACATCCTTCGAATAATGATTTTTATAAATCTTCAAGCAACTTTTTATTCTATTTAAATATCCATCTTCATCATCTAGACTGGTATCACTATATTCAAATTCTTTATCATCTTTAGTTGCAGCTTTAAGTGCATCTAGTACCATTTTATATATGCCATCATCTTTAGTGCAATCTTCACTTGTCCTATTTATGTTAGAAGGGATACTTGAGCTGAAACACCAAAACGCAATTTCCAAAATCCCTTGTCCCCAATAACTCCATCGAAAGCTAAATGTTCTCTAATTATATCTTTGTTGTAGGTCAGACCACAAATACACGTAGACAAGGGTACTTAAATGTATTGCTGCTAAATCTCTAACATGCATACTGATGAATCCATCAACTCTCTTCAGGTGCTCTATATCCCCTAAAAAAAAATATTAGGTAAAATGAGAATTTAAGTGTTATATATATACAAATTCTAGCATTTAAATCAATCTTTGATACCTTGATAGATTCGGCCAACTCCAATCTATATCCATATATATATATATATATATATATATGTATATATATATATATATGTATATATATATATATATATATATATATGTGTTGCCGCTCTCGTCGCCGCGCCCGTGCCACGGATCAGCCGATCCTTCCTGACCGCCTGGCGAGGGAGCCTCCCTTCCTGCGGAGAACCTGCAACAAAGGGGTTAGAAGACCCTGGCCGGGGATCCCGGTGAGGGAGCTCCGACGGTCAAGTCAGTAGACGATGAGAAGGAACAGACTCTCCCCCCCGGGCCCTCGAGAGGGTCCCAGATTTAGAGAGTTAATTGGTGAAGGAAACGCTCTGGGGACCGGAATCTCGGCTGGGCCTGCTTGTCGAACTCACGCCCAGTGTTCCCTCTCGGGATCTTGGTTTCTCTCTCGGAGTAAGGCCTTGTGCCGGTGCTTCCTCCTTGTCCCCAGGCTAATTGGCTTACCTTGTAGTCCCCAGATTCTTCCCTCTTTATCTCCCTCCATCGCGCGCTTGTCCTTTTCCTCCTCGGAAACTCCCCTCCCCTGTTTCCTTCCTTTTCCCTTTTTGGTGAAGGAGGCCAGGCGGCTTTCCGACCTCGTCCGCCGGGCCAGGAAGGAAAAGGCAAAGACAGAAGAGAAAAAGAGGGAGGGCGGCGCTGGCAGCAGAGCGGCCGGTCGTCAGGCCCCGGGCTCCGTGAGAGCGCTCCCTTCCCCGAGCGTGGGCGCCATCCATTTATGGGGCCTGTTCTGTCAGGATCGGGTCTCTCGGCTGCGGGACCTGCCGGGCCGATGCAAGTGACGTTCCGCGTGACGCCGCCCTCCGTACGGGACGCCGTCTGGGGTCTGTACGGCCCGAGGGATGGCCTCGGGATCCGTCTCTCTCCCCGGGGCCTCTCCGTACGAGCGGTCTGACCTCGGCTAGGTTGGACCGTCTCCGGGGGCAAACTGGCGAGAGGCAAGGCGGGATCGACCTCGGCTCAGGGGGACTCCCACCTACCCTCACCTGGTGGACACGGCGAGGTGGCAGGAGGTCGCCTGGCTTCGGCCGAGGTGGGCCCGTCTCCGGGTGGCCACCTGGCAAAAGGCAAAGGATCAGCCGACCTCGGCCCAGGTGGACCCCTCCTGGGTGGACACCTGGCGAGGCGGCAGGGGTGTCGCCTGGCTTCGGCCGAGGTGGGCCCGTCTCCGGGTGGCCACCTGGCGAAAGGCGAAGGATCAGCCGACCTCGGCTCAGGTGGACCCTCCTGGGTGGACACCTGGCGAGGCGGCAGGGGGTCGCTTGACCTCGGCCGACCTCACTCGGGCGGACCCCTCGGGCCCGGGCTTCAATGAGGTGGTAGAGGAACTCCGGGCCGAGCTTGACCTCGGCGAGGGCGGTTTGCTTCAGACAGTCGTCGGGGGTGCGGTCTTGCCGATCCTAGCTTTGTGGACGTGGCGCAAACTCCGGCGGGGAAACTTACACGTGGCTTGCTCGCATTCGGCGATACCTGAGCCTGTCCACGTCACTGTCACGGCTGTAACAGTTGCCCCCCAGCCCGCCGTTCCGTCGGGACATCGTTGAACGGAACGTCGGGATTAAATGTGGACATGACGTGGGGAGGCGAAGATCTTGCATCATAATTGCCACGATCCTCGCTCGTCGTGGCTCGATGCGGCTGAAGACCTATGGGGAGCCGCCACGCGTCGCCCACTTGCCCGTAATTAATGCGTCGCTTCGAGGCAGAGGCCGTTACTCTGCTAACGAGGTGTCGGTGTCGGGCGTGCGCCCACGTGGTGACCATCCAGTGGTCGGAGGCGGAATGATGGGTACGGCTGCTGTCGGCTGAGTTTGAAAGGGAGGGGGACTTTCCAGAACGAGGCCTTTTCCCTTGCTTCGTGGGCGGTTTGCTGCAGGCTAACAACTTCTGCTGCTCGCGCTCGTCTGTGCATTTTCGGTGAGTGCCTCCTTCTCCTTCTTTGGCCCCCCTCCTTCTTTCTTCTCATTTCCTTTCCGATCTTTCTGTCCTTTTCTTTCCATGGCGCGACGTCGCCATGTCTCTTCCAACCCGGACGAGGCCGGTCCATCCCGACCGAGGACTCCATCTTCCTCCTCAGGTGAGGAGGTGATTCCGGAGGAGGTCCGCGGCGTTTGCAACCGGGGGGATCACCATCGGCATCCCCAGGGGGATCCGGCCCCCTCCGGTTGCACCTGCCGTGCCCCTCCGTTCCCTTCCTGCTCTGCCATCTCTTCCTGCTCCGCCTTCTCTGCCTGCCGGTCCCTCCGGTCATGCCTCCACCATGATCGAAGGCGATCTTTCTCTGCTCCGGGATGCCTATGGCATCCCGGGTCTATTCGTCTGTTTGTCCCGCGGTCCGGGGAGCGCGTCACCATAAGTGGCCCTGGCCGCATTGCTTTCTACGAAGACTTCCTCCTCGGGGGTCTTCGTTTTCCTTTGCATCCTTTCTTTCTTTCCTTCCTCAGCCACTTTCGGCTCGTCCCGGCCCAACTGGCTCCTAATGCCATCCGGGTCATTCTCCTTCATTGTTTTCTGTCATTTTCACGGGTTCGTTGCCCGTTTTTCTCTCTTCAGGGCCCTGTTCACCCTGAAGAAGTACTCCACCGATGACGGCTGGTGGTACATTTCGCCCCGGCCTAGGTGTCTCCGGTTCGACCTCCCTTCCTCGGTCAAGGGATGGAAGAGCCGGTTTTTCTTCGCCTCGGTCGACGACGTCGACTGGGCCTGGAGTGAGCCGGAACGGTCGCCGAACCGGAATTCCCGAGTCGAGCCTGCGGACCAGGAGTCCTACACCCAGCTCCTGAGTGACGTGGTCCCGGCGCTCGAGGTTCTGCTCTCTGAGCAGAATCTTTTTGAGGCCGGCATCAGTCCCATCTGTGAGACTGGTGAGATTCGGCCCGCATTAATTTCTGCCCCCCCTCTTTCTTCAAGATCGAGCCGTCTGACCTTCTGTCTTTTTCATTTTGCAGGGATGAAGTTTCTTTGGAGAACCTCCTGGAGGGGGCGGCCCAGCGGGACGTCGTGGAGGTGGACGAGCCCGCAGCGAAGAGGGCTCGTACGGAGACGAGCGGAGAGGTCGTGGCGGCGACCGTGCCCGGCCCAGCTGCTGCCATTTCCCTGCCCAGGCCACCTCAGGGCGGGGTTCCTGGTACTTCGGCCACGCGACCTGGTGGCGCCGTAGAGAGAGTTCCAGCGCCCGCCGCTCTGCCCATCGCCGGGCCCATCCTTGCTGCCAGCCCGACGGTACCGCCTGTGGCGACCGCCGACCATCGGTTGCGGCTTCGGCTGAGGGGGCAGCCGCCGCAGGGGCCGGCCCGAAGGGTCCGGCACCGGTGATCTCCCACCGGGACTCGGTCATCCTCGACAGGGGGGGCGGCGGAGAAGATGATGGAGTACGCCTCCACCGCCCGGGACCGCCGAGCTCGGGGTGGCCGGGACTACGCGGATGCACTGCTCGGCATCCTTCCGCAGCTTTTCACGGTAAGTCTGAGCTTCCTCTTCTTTCTTGTTTCAACCTCGAGGATTTTCTGCCTCTGCTCTGACATGTGTCACTTTTGCTATTGCAGATCGGGAACGACGTCCTCTTACTGAGAAATTACCTCGTAGGGAATGCCAAGAGGGACTCCGATCGGGAGCTGAAGCTCGGCAAGCTCGTGGCCGACGTGAAGGATCTGATGGAGAAGGGGCCGAGCTGCGAGCCGAGAAGCATGACCTCCAGTCCGACCTGGCGCGTTCCGAGGAGCGGAACAAGGAGCTGGAGGCCTCCTTGTCGGAGGAGCGGACCTCCAACCAAACGCCGAACCGAGGAGGAGGCGGCGGAGAAGGCCCACCTGCAGGCCCACTCCAACTGGGTGGAGCGCCAGCTGGAGGAGGCTCGGCGAGAGGTGGCGCGGCGAAGGACCGGAGCGCCTACGTCAACGGGCTCCTGGAGGCGGCCAGCGGGAAGCGCAAGAGGCCGTCCCCAAGTTCCGGGCCTCCGACGAGTTCATGTCGGAGGTCCGGGAGGCCGCCGTGGACTCCTTCCTGAAGGGGTTCCGGATGTGCCGAGAGAGGTGGGGGCCTTCTTCCCCAGCGACGAAGGGGTCGGCGCGTCGGTCGGCGGCAGGAAGCCAGGGGGCGAGAGCAGGGCTCCCGGTGCGACCAAAGCGACACCTGCGGCGCCGTCGACCAGCGATGCCGCGGCCCCGGAACAGCCCCAGGAGCCGGCCACTGTAGAAGTTGAAGAAGCAGCGCCCGTGCCTCCGGCAGGCGGCTCCGAACCCGCACCCCAGTGACCTGGCACTGTCTTTTTGCTTTATCCCTGTAGTTTTTGTTTTTGGGGAGTCCCGGCCTGTCGGGGCTCTCATCTTGTAGCGACTACTTATATCAATGAAGATCTGATCTTTATCGAAACCTTGGTTGTTGTTTCGTCTCACTTTTCTCTTCTTTTCTTTCTGAGATGTCGGTCTGGAATACCTGAAGTAACTGCAGGCCTGGTCCTTCCATTGCTCAAATCGAAGGATGGGGCCCGCTGAGTCACGTCGCAGCAAGGCAAACCTTAAGCAGGTCGATTTTGGGTTGCCTTCATGCTTGGGCGAACAACACGGTTTCTGCACCGTCTTCCAAGCCGAAACCCGGGATCTCCGGACTAAGCTTGGTGCCGCAGGCTTTCTCAAGCCTTGCGCGGCTCACTGAGCTGTGCCCCGGGCTCGCGTGGGCAAACTGGGTTCGGCGCCACCTTCCAGGCCGAAGTCCAGGATCTTCCGGACTGAGCTCGATGCCGCGGGCTTTCTCAAACCTTGCACGGCTTGCTGAGCTGTGCTCCGGGCTTGCATGGGCGAACTGGGTTCAGCGCCACCTTCCAGGCCGAAGCCCAGGATCTCCGGACTAAGCTCAATGCCGTAGGCTTTCTCAAACCTTGCGCGGCTTGCTGAGCTGTGCTCCGGGCTTGCGTGGGCGAACTGGGTTCGGCGCCACCTTCCAGGCCGAAGCCCAGGATCTTCCGGACTGAGCTCGATGCCGCGGGCTTTCTCAAACCTTGCGCGGCTTGCTGAGCTGTGCTCCGGGCTTGCGTGGGCGAACTGGGTTCGGCGTCACCTTCCAGGCCGAAGCCCAGGATCTTCCGGACTGAGCTCGATGCCGCGGGCTTTCTCAAACCTTGCGCGGCTTGCTGAGCTGTGCTCCGGGCTTGCATGGGCGAACTGGGTTCGGCACCACCTTCCAGACCGAAGCCCAGGATCTTCCGGACTGAGCTCGAT
The DNA here is from genome assembly GCA_021397845.1 of Areca catechu. Lineage (NCBI taxonomy): Eukaryota > Viridiplantae > Streptophyta > Magnoliopsida > Arecales > Arecaceae > Areca > Areca catechu. The sequence goes on along the minus strand of CM038049.1, from coordinate 74,074,688 downwards.
GCCGCGGGCTTTCTCAAACCTTGCACGGCTTGCTGAGCTGTGCTCCGGGCTCGCATGGGTGAACTGGGTTCGGCGCCACCTTCCAGGCCGAAGCCCAGGGTCTTCCGGACTGAGTTCGATGCCGCAGGCCTTCTTGTTGAAGTTTGGAGGGAGTGTTTGAAGTGGGAAGCTTTATTACAGAAACTGGGAGCCTTACATCACTGGTAGTACATTCTTAGGTTCGAGGAGTTCCATGTCCGGGGGAACCTGGCACCCTCCCAATTCTTCCAAGTAATATGCTCCATGAGGGAGGGCTTCCGCCACCCGATATGGGCCTTCCCAGTTTGGTGAAAGCTTGCCGCATTCCCGTGGCTGGGAGGCTTCTGCGCGTCGGAGGACCAAGTCCCCGGGATGAAAAACCTTCGGCCGCACTCGGGAGTTGTAATATCTGGCTACACGTTGCCGGTATGCCGCCATTCGGATTCGGGCCTTGTCCCTCGTTTCCTCGAGAAGGTCTAGGTTGAGCATCATCCTGGCCGGGTTTTCTATCTCGTCGTATTGCTCCACGCGCAGTTGGATAGGCTGAGCTCGATCGGGATGACTGCCTCGGCTCCGAAGACGAGGTTGAATGGGAGTTTCATCGGTAGCCGTCCTTGGGTGGTGTGGTATGCCCAAAGGATGCTGGGAAGCTCGTCGGCCCCATGCCCTTGGCTTGGTCTAGCCGCGTGCGGAGGCCCTGAAGAATGGTCCTGTTCGTGACTTCGGCTTCCTGTTGGTCTGAGGGTGCGCCACCGAGGTGAAGCGATGCTTGATGCCGAGGGTCGCTGCAGAAATCTTCGAACCCGACAGTCGAACTGGCGTCCGTTGTCGGTGACCACGGTGTGGGGGAGGCCGAAGCGACAGACGATGGACTTCCAAAAGAACTTGGCGACGTTTGCTTCGGTGATTCTTGCCAAGGGCTCGGCCTCGACCCACTTCGTGAAGTAGTCGATAGCCACTATCAAGAACTTCCGCTGACGGACGCCGGCGGGAATGGGCCCAGGAGGTCCATCCCCCACTGGGCGAATGGCCAAGGGGCTGAGAGCTGAGAGATTGGGTTGGAGGGTTGCCGCTGCACCGTGGCGTGACGTTGGCACCGGTCGCACTTCTTCACGAAGTCGGCGGCGTCTTCCTTCATTGTCTCCCAGAAGTAGCCTTGACGGAGGGCCTTGTATGCCAATGCCCTGCCCCCCACGTGGTTCCCGCAGATGCCTTCGTGAATCTCCTGGAGCACAAGCTTGGCTTCTATGGGTCCGATGCACTTGAGGAGGGATAAGAGTAGGATCTTCGATACAGCTGCCCGTCCATCAGGACGAACCGCACGGCCTTCTTCCTGATGAGGCGAGCCGCCTCTCGGTCCTTCGGCAGGATGCCGCTGGTGATGTAGCAGAGTACTTGTCCATCCAGCCGAGCTCCTGGCTGACCTGATGGACCTCCACCGGTGCTTCGAGGCTTGGGACCTCAAGTCGCTCCACATGAGCGCGGTCCCAGCATTGTGTCCGGCAGGGTCGCCAGTCGAGAGAGGCATCCGCACGGGCGTTCTCCCCGCGGGGGATATGGAAGATGTGAAGCGCCGGAACTTGGACGCGCCCTCTTTGACGAGCTCTAAATACTTCGCCATCTGGGGGTCGGTGCGACGTACTCCCCGGACACCTGCCCCGCCACGAGCTGGGAGTCAGTGAAAGCTCTGAGGTTGGTCACGCCCAGCTCGTGGGAGACCCTCAGTCCGGCGAGAGAAGCGCCTCGCTCGCTGGTTTTTATTTGTCGCGGGAACTGGAAACGGAGTGCGCACTCAGCGACAACCCCGTCGCCGTGGCAAGGATGAGCCCAGCTCCGCTTCGCCGGAGTTTGAGGCTCCGTCTACATGGAGGATCCAGGCGTCCTCTCCGGCTCGTCGGTGCCGACCTCCATTGGCCGGGCCGGGGGCCCTCCTCGGGCTCCTGCCCGAGCCTGCGCACTCGACCAAGAAATCGGCCAGCACCTGCGCCTTCATGGCCGACCTCGGTCGGTATGTAATGTCGAACTCGCTGAGTTTCAGTGCCCACTTGGCCAATCGTCCCGAGGTGTCGGGTCGGCTGAGCACCGCTTTCAGCGGTTTGGTCCGTCAAGACGGCGATGGGGTGCACTTGGAAATAGGGCCTGAGACGCTGGGTAGACACTATTAGCGCAAAAACGAGTTTCTCAGGCGGGATACTGAGCTCGCGTCCGGAGAAGTTTGCTGGTATAGTACACCGGCCGCTGGAACCCGTGAGGCGGTTCGGACCAAGACAGAGCTGACGGCCTCCGGGGAAACGCCAAGTAGAGGGTTAGCTCCTCTCCCTCCTCGGGCCTGGACAGCAAAGGTGGCGACGCGAGCGTCTTCTTCAGCTCCTCGAAGGCCTGCGGCACTCCTCGGTCCAAGCAAAGCCATTCATCTTCCTCAGCACCTTGAAGAAGGGACGACAGCGGTCCGCCGACCTGGAAATAAAACGGCTAAGGGCCGCAACTCGGCCAGTCAGTTGCTGCACTTGCTTCTTGGAGGCGGGCTGCTCCATGTCCAGGATGGCCTGGACCTTCTCCGGGTTGGCCTCGATCCCTTTGGGTCACCATAAACCCTAGGAACTTCCGGCGGAGACGCCGAAGGCGCACTTCGCCGGTTCAGCTTCATCTGATGGCGTCGGAGGTTGCCGAATGTCTCCGTCAGGTCGGCCACGTGGTCCGAATCGAGTTTGCTCATTACCAGCATGTCGTCCACGTACACCTGCATGTTGCGGCCTATCTGGTCTTTGAAGACTTTATTGACCAGATGTTGGTACGTCGCCCCGCGTTCTTGAGGCCGAGGGCATCATCCTGTATCAGAAAGTCCCGCGGTCAGTTATGAAGGTAGTGCACTCTTCGTCCTCCGGGTTCATCCGGATCTGGTTGTATCCGGAGAAGGCGTCCATGAATGACAGGAGGCGATGCCCGAGGTGGTATCGACCAGCTGGTCGATCTTCGGCAGAGGGAAGCTATCCTTCGGGCAGGCTCGGTTGAGGTCGGTGTAGTCCACACAGATCTCCACTTACCACTACACTTTTCTTTACCATGACCACGTTTGCTACCAGCTGGGGTATTGGACTTCGGACAAAACCGGCGGCGAGGAGCTTTTCTACTCCTCGTTGATCGCCTTCTGCCTCTCCATGGCGAAGCTTCTCTTCTTCTGGCGGACCGGGTGGCAACTTGGGTCCACGTCAGGCTGTGCAGATGATCTCTCGGGCGGGATGCCGGCAGGTCGGTCGCTGACCAGGCGACACGTCAGCGTTGGCACGGAGGAACTCCAGCAGGCGGGTTCGCTCTTCCTCGGGAGCTGGGCCCCGACTTGCACCGTCTTCACGGGGTCCGAAACGAGGGGAAAAGTTAGCAGGCGCTCTACGGGCCCTCCCCTGGGTTCCTTCTCTCTCAGATCGAGATCTTCGATATCGTGGACGAGCTCTGTGCTCCTGGTGCCTGGGACTGTCTGGAGGCAGAGTGATGCAGAACAAATAAAGGGATGCGATGCGGAAGTAAATTAAGATTAACTAATTTTTTGTTGTTTTTATAGGTTTGTAGAAGTTGGCTTCAAATCAAAGAAAAGTTAACCTAACATTGAAAGATACTAATATGATAATTGAAAGCACAATTTTAAGGAAACTAAATTATCAGAGTAGTTTAGAAGCAACGGATCGCTGGGGGTTGAGAAACTCCCAGACCTAGGGTTTCACTCCGAGCTTTCAACAAAACAGAAATAAAGAGAAGGGAAGGTTTATCTCACCAGACAATGATCTTCACAGATTTTGGTGGAAGAACTCTCCCGAGCAGATTGTTGGATCCTCGGAGTCGGATATCTTCGTAATGGATCCTCAAATACTGGTCCTTTGGCGGGTTGGCTTCTCCTGAACTCAAGATCTGGAAGAGAAGAAAGACAATTGATGGAATCAGAGAGTCAAGGAAAAGATTTACCAGGTTGATGAACTTGAAGATCGAAATTGCTGAAAACTGGATTCTCCTGGATGCTGATGTGATTTTCCTTGGAACTTGCTCTGGATCTGAAGTAGCCGGACTGGATCTGGATGAAGGTGGACGGCCTGGACTTGTAGAGAGAGAGAGGCCGTGGGAGATGGATGGATCTAGGGTTTGGTGGATGGAAAATAATGAAAGGTGGCTAGGGTTTTGGAATTTCAAGTGGCTAACCTAGGGTTTGGATAAAGATGGAGATCTCTCACCTCCTCAAGGCTCAATGGAACCCGGATTACCCCTCACGGAGCTCAACACTTAGAATAGTGCAGAAGAAGAGAAACCTAGGTTACTCAACACAAGAGAATAGCAAAAATAATTTTTCTTCATTGATTTTCTAAAGTTACAAAGAGAGGTCTATTATATAGACCTAAAATTTTCTCCTAGCTTGTACAAATTCCCATGTGGGACTAAACTCTTCCAACCCCTAGATTAGGTAGAAAATCCTCTCCTTGGCCGACCAAGAGTCCAAAAAAAATTGGGACGGCCATAAAGGAATTGTTTGGAACTTTTATGGCACCTCCTTTGGAGTTGGATTTGGATTTGGAGTCCTCTTCTTCTTAAGGTATTTCTTCTTTTCTTCCACTCCAAGTTAAGCTCTTTGATTTTGATTTGAACTCAATTAGGAGTAGGTTAGATGTCCTCTTTGATTTCTTCTCCAAGAGAAGTTTTCTTCCTTCTTTGCTTAGGTAAATTAGGCAGGTGTGGGCGCCTCCTTTAATTTAGCCTCCAATTTGATTTTTTTCTTCTTTGGATGTGGGGACCATGACACTGGGATGCCTCTATGGCGCCTCCTGGACTCTGGCGTGTGCTCGGAGTGTGGCTGGGCGTGTGGCTTGGAGTGTGGCCTCCACTTGCTTGAACCTTAAGTTGATTGGAAGAGAAATGTGGCACCATTTTGGACCAAATTGAAACCACATTGGGACTTGCACCGAGTCAACATGACTCAACAAAATTTAAATGGTGATTCAAGAAATAAATAAAATAAATAAACTGGTTGACCAGGTCAACCTTTATTACAAACCCTAATTTCTCGGGCAATGTCAATTAGAGATCCAAATGGAGCTCTGAAGTCTTCTTCTGAGTCTGGTGCCCGCACCAATTCTCCCGGGTGGGAGGAACTCGACCCTGTCGAGTAAGGCTCAAGTTGGCTCTGGTATCTCTCCAAGAGGTCTGGGTCCAATTCTTGTAATTCTTCTCGGGAGATCCAAGAGTCATCAGAATCTGGCCTTCTTGCCAGCGGACCAGGTACCTTTGGTATCCTCGATTACGAGTAGAGATAACCTGATCATCCAGGATCTTTTCAATCTGCTCTTTCCTCACAGGCCAGTTTGTTGGTGGACACACAGGGTCGGGATCACTCTCAATGATAGGGTTAGGCTCAAAAGGCTCACTAGGAATCACAGCTGGCTCCCTGTACTCTACTAAGTCTGTAATGTTGAAAGTAGAGCTAATGCTAGTTCTGGAGGCAACTCGAGCACATAGGCATTGGATCCTACTCTCTTTACCACTCTAAATGGTCCAGCTCCCCTAGCATGTAACTTTCTAACGGTTCCAGGAGGAAACTGTTCAGGCCTTAACCTAATCATCACATAGTCTCCCTCAACAAAAGATTTGACTCGTCTTTGAGTATCAGCCAACTTCTTATAAGTTTCATTACTTAAATTTATTTTGGCATGAATTTCTTTATGCAAGTCTTTTATATGCTGTGCAAAATTCTCAGCAGATTCGGAGACTCGAGTGTGGACAGGTAAAGGGACTAGGTCAAGAGGTGTGTGAGGTTTGTACCCATGTACAATTTCAAATGGACTTTACCCGTAGACCTATTGACCGAGTCATTGTACGCAAATTCTGCCCTTGGTAGGTATAAATCCCAATTTCTGGTGTTTTCACCAACAAGACATCTCAGCAGATTTCCTAGGCTACGGTTCACTACTTCAGTTTGGCCATCAGTTTGGGGATGATAGGCAGTTGAAAACTTAAGTTTTGTCCCTAACTTATGCCAAAGGGTCTTCCAAAAGTAACTGGGTGAACGGACATCCCTATCTGAAACGATTGTCTTAGGAAGGCCATGGAGTCTAACTATCTCATTGAAGAAAAGTGTGGCTACCTTAGACGCATCAAAAGTTTGGGAACAAGGCAAGAAGTGGGCCATTTTAGAGAATCGGTCGACTACGACACAGATAGAATCATGCCTTCTCTGGGTCTTAGGTAAACCTAACACAAAATCCATACTCACATCTGCCAAGGACGATCTGGGACAGGGAGTGGGGTATAAAGGCCAGTATTTTGTTTTCGCTGTTTGGCAATAGCGCAGGTTCGACATCTAGCTACAATATTAGCTACATCCCTTTTAAGCTAGGCCAGAAAAAGTGGTCTTCAATAGCTAGAATGGTCTTGTCTTTTCCAAAATGGCCAGCTAAACCTCCAGCATGGATTTCCCAAATCAAAAATTCCCTAAGAGAAGTTCTAGGGATGCAAAGCCTATTTTTGAAGAACAAAAAACTATCTACAAGGGTATAATCCTGGTGATTACTAGACGGTCCTTGAACTAGATCCTGATACACAGTTGTGAAATCCGGACAAGACTCATATTCCTCTTTGATTTGCTCAAACCCTATGACCTCAGTTCTAACAGAAGTTAATAACAGAGATCGGCGACTAAGGGCATCAGCTACCTTATTCTCAACTCCAGCCTTATGTTTCAGGACAAAAGTATAGGACTGGATATATTCTACCCACTTAGCATGCTAGGGTTAAGCTTCTTTGGGAGTTCAGAAATCTAAGAGCCTCATGGTCCGAAAATAGTACAAATTCCTGCGGTAGCAAATAATGTCTCCAGTAACGCAAAGCTTGCACCACCGCATAAAATTCCTTATCATAGGTAGAATACCTAAGCTTAGCATCATTAAGTTTTTCACTAAAGAATGCTATGGGATGATTCTCTTGGCTTAGGACTCCACCTATTCCTACACCTGAAGCATCACAGGCAACCTCAAATACTTTAGAAAAATCGGGTAATCTCAGAATGGGTGCCTGGGTCATTTTATCCTTAAGATCTAGGAAGGCTTTATGGGCTGACTTAGTCCAATGAAATTCTCCCTTCCTAATACAATCAGTGATAGGAGCAGCTAAAGTACTAAACCCTTGATGAATCGCCTATAGAAGGTAGCCAAGCCATGGAAACTTCTAACTTCATGCACATTGGTTGGTCTGGCCAGTCTACTATGGACTTAATCTTCTCAGGATCGGCCGCCACGCCGTCAGGGGTCTACACAAACCAAGAAAGATAACTCTACTAGTCATGAATTCACACTCTTAAGATTGCGTAGAGTCTCTCATTCCTCAAAACTTGGCAGACTGCTCTAAGGTGGTCTAGGTGATCTGTGGGGTCTTACTATAGATCAGGATGTCATCAAAATAGACCACCACAAATTTTCCTATGAAAGCTCTAAGTACCTGGGTCATAATTCTCATGAAAGTACTAGGGGCATTGGACAACCCAAAAGGCATAACAACCCATTCATAAAGACCATCCTTAGTTTTGAAAGCAGTTTTCCATTCATCCCCGGGTCTAATCCTAACCTGATGATAGCCGCTTTTGAGATCAATCTTAGAAAAAACCATCGCACCAGCCATCATATCAAGCATGTCATCTAGTCTAGGGATGGGAAACCTATACTTGATTGTAATTTTATTGATGGCACGACTGTCAACACACATCCTCCACGTGCCATCTTTCTTTGGGGTCAGTAAGGCTGGGACTGCACAAGGGCTAAGACTTTCTCTAATAAACCCTTCCTCAATAATTCTCCAACCTGCTTTTGCAGTTCTTCATGCTCAGATGGATTCATCCTGTAATGGGGCAAGTTGGGCAAAGTTGCTCCTGGGATTAGATCTATGGCATGCTGGATATCCCTAAGAGGTGGAAGGTGGTCTGGCAAATCCTCGGGAAAGACATCCTCAAATTCTTTTAACACAGGTTTAACTTCTTGAGGAGGCTCTGAGGGTTCCGAAGTTCTAAGCTCCTTAGTAGTCAACATCCAGATGGGTGAACCACTATGAATTTCTTGTTCTAGATCCTTAGCACTGATTAGGTTCACTCCAGTTTTCATCTCCTTAACCTTACCAGCTCCTTTAGTTACCTTGTCCTTAGGGGGAACGGATGGATCGTAATCTTCTTCCCATTGAAACTAAAGACACAGGTATTGGATTTTCCTAAGAGGGTGGCATCATGATCATACAACCAAGGTCTCGAGAATTATACTGCTCACCCCCATGGGTAAGACATCGCACCAAATCTTTTCGTGATAAGATTGCATTGGATTTGGACTTGACATCTAGACTGGATGGGTATGGAGGTAGAATCTACCCAAGAAACCTTATAGGGGTTGGGATGGGGAACTGGGATTAAGCCTAACATCTTGACAGTGCTAGTAGAGATGGCATTTACACAGCTCCCGCTATCTATGATGATCTTACATACCTTATCCCCTAATTTAAGAAAAGTCTGTAGGATGTTAGTCCTACGCCAATCCTCTTGAACTAGATTCTGGGATAGGATGCATCTTACAACTCCTAATTGGTCAGATTCATTGGGTTCCTCCTCTCCTTCATACTCCTCAACCAAATTCATTCCGGCCTCATAAACTTCTTCTTCAAATTCCTCACTGGGCTCGGAATTATCATTCTCTCCCTCTTCTATGTAAAGGGATCTCCGTGGGCACTGGCTAGCAACATGACCTACCTTATGACACTTGAAACAGGCTATGGCAGTACACTGACTAGAAATGTGACCTGGTTTCTGACACTTAAAACAGGTGATATTTGAACTAGGGGTTCTCTGGGTGTCAGGTGCCTTACCTTTATCCATGGGCCTAGGGGTTAGAAGTACCCTGAAAAGGTTTACTAGGGATAACTTGGCTAGGTCCATTCCTTGGGATTGGGGCACTAACCCTAGAAGGTATAGGTCCTCTCTGAAATTTCTCAGTGTTCAGTGCAATTGGTAGGCTTGGTCTAGATCAGTAACCTCCCTCAGAAATAGTTCTCTCTTGATATCTTCCCTCAGTCCAGCCCTAAATCTAGACAAAGTGACTTCGTGGGCTTCACTCACATCACATCTCATTAGGTATTCATCAAAAGTAGTTATGTAGTCTGAGACAGATCGGTTTCCTTGTTTCAGGTTTTGCCATTGGTCTAACAGGTTTTGCTGGTATGAAATGGGTAGGTATTTATCTCTCAGTTTTTCTTTCATACCCTGCCAAGTGGTTATGGGCTCAACATTCCGTCTCCTAGTGGTTAGCTCAATGTTCCCCAGTATAACCTAGCTTGACGCACTAATTTCATCTTGGCAAACTTGTTTTCTCTCCTCAGACATGGCATACCACTCAAAGTATTGATCCATCTCACCCTCCCAATCAGAATACACCTTAGGGTTCAGACTACCATCAAAAGTGGGTGCATCTAATTTGATGTTCCTGATGAACCTATCATCTCTATCTTCAGGCTCTGGGTCAGGCCTCCTATGATTAGGTTCAGGATCTCTATATAAAGGCCTTCTAGGCTCCAGATGTGGGTGAGGTGAGGCACATTAAAATCGGGGTCAGGAGTCCAATTCCGATGTCTAGGTTCTTCAAGTACTTGGACTCGGTCCCTAAGTTGGGTAAGATCCTCATGAATTTGTGCGCTAAACTGGGCCACAGTGTTTGTCATATCCTGATTCATTTTAGCCATACTTTCAGTAAGAGTTCTGATCATGGCCTCTAAATCGGGTTGGGTTTGACCAGGTTGATATGGCACTCCGTTTCTGGTAGACATGATGATTCAAGCAAGCACACAAAATGAGACTAGACTAAATCGACTACTGGATCACTAGACCTAGAGTCCAAACTAGATGCCCAATCAGAGTGGCAAGCTAGCCTGTAGTAACTCAGGACTCAGCCAGGCAGGTGTAAGGGGAGTGTTAGGTCCCTGATTGCCAATCCTAGATACCAATCAGTGATTGGCCAGGTAGGCGGACCAGCACACAAGCCCTTCGGGACGTAGTCCCTGAACCACCATTCTAGACACTGAGTGCTAAGCACACACAGAATAACTCAGCAAACTGACTCAACACTAGCCTAGACCCGACCAATTGGTGTCCCTAGCCCACTAGGGCAAATTAGGTCTAACTGATTTTAAATTAGGTCTAGGTTCGAATGATTGGATGGTGGTTTTGGACTAAGGAGAGGTAATCAACTCCTCCCCTTATCTTAGATGCTCAATTGCCCTTAAGTAAATTATGAGATGATCACTCCAAAAAGAATTGAATTGCAGAACACAAAAAACAGAGTTGCTGTATTTAATTATCAGAATTTTTACCGAAACTAATAAATCACAGAAAAATTTTTGGAAAATAGGCTCAATTATACTGGTTTCAACGAAGCAAAAATCATGTAATTCGGAGTTTTATGCAGGGAGAAATAATTCAGACAACAGGGCAATTACGGGCTGCAACTAGATTGTCTTCCCCGTTTATAATCCCTGCTACGAAGTTATAACCCAATGGATCCCCTACACGTCTAGGAACACCCCGTGGAATGGGAGGAGGAGGCTTGCGCCTCGCTTAGTTCCTAGGACCGGACGTCCTGGGGAGTCTACTTCGAGCAGACAAAATAAAAAGAGAACAATCAAAGCAAGCAAGCAAATCAGAAACCCTAGACTGGGCTCTGATACCAAAAATGATGCAGAACAAATAAAGGGATGCGATGCGGAAGTAAATTAAGATTAACTTTTTTTTTGTTGTTTTATAGGTTTGTAGAAGTTGGCTTCAAATCAAAGAAAAGTTAACCTAACATTGAAAGATACTAATATGATAATTGAAAGCACAATTTTAAGGAAACTAAATTATCAGAGTAGTTTAGAAGCAACGGATCGCTGGGGGTTGAGAAACTCCCAGACCTAGGGTTTCACTCCGAGCTTTCAACAAAACAGAAATAAAGAGAAGGGAAGGTTTATCTCACCAGACAATGATCTTCACAGATTTTGGTGGAAGAACTCTCCCGAGCAGATTGTTGGATCCTCGGAGTCGGATATCTTCGTAATGGATCCTCAAATACTGGTCCTTTGGCGGGTTGGCTTCTCCTGAACTCAAGATCTGGAAGAGAAGAAAGACAATTGATGGAATCAGAGAGTCAAGGAAAAGATTTACCAGGTTGATGAACTTGAAGATCGAAATTGCTGAAAACTGGATTCTCCTGGATGCTGATGTGATTTTCCTTGGAACTTGCTCTGGATCTGAAGTAGCCGGACTGGATCTGGATGAAGGTGGACGGCCTGGACTTGTAGAGAGAGAGAGGCGTGGGAGATGGATGGATCTAAGGTTTGGTGGATGGAAAATAATGAAAGGTGGCTAGGGTTTTGGAATTTCAAGTGGCTAACCTAGGGTTTTGGATAAAGATGGAGATCTCTCACCTCCTCAAGGCTCCAATGGAACCCGGATTACCCCCTCACGGAGCTCAACACTTAGAATAGTGCGGAAGAAGAGAAACCTAGGTACTCAACACAAGAGAATAGCAAAAATAATTTTTCTTCATTGATTTTCTAAAGTTACAAAGAGAGGTCTATTATATAGACCTAAAATTTTCTCCTAGCTTGTACAAATTCCCATGTGGGACTAAACTCTTCCAACCCCTAGATTAGGTAGAAAATCCTCTCCCTTGGCCGACCAAGAGTCCAAAAAAAATTGGGACGGCCATAAAGGAATTGTTTTGGAACTTTTATGGCACCTCCTTTGGAGTTGGATTTGGATTTGGAGTCCTCTTCTTCTTAAGGTATTTCTTCTTTTCTTCCACTCCAAGTTAAGCTCTTTGATTTTGATTTGAACTTCAATTAGGAGTAGGTTAGATGTCCTTCTTTGATTTCTTCTCCAAGAGAAGTTTTCTTCCTTCTTTGCTTAGGTAAATTAGGCAGGTGTGGGCGCCTCCTTTAATTTAGCCTCCAATTTGATTTTTTCTTCTTTGGATGTGGGGACCATGACACTGGGATGCCTCTATGGCGCCTCCTGGACTCTGGCGTGTGCTCGGAGTGGGGCTGGCGTGTGGCTTGGAGTGTGGCCTCCACTTGCTTGAACTTGAGTTGATTGGAAGAGAAATGTGGCACCATTTTGGACCAAATTGAAACCACATTGGGACTTGCACCGAGTCAACATGACTCAACAAAATTTAAATGGTGATTCAAGAAATAAATAAAATAAATAAACTGGTTGACCAGGTCAACCTTTATTACAAACCCTAATTTCTCGGGCAATGTCAATCAGAGATCCAAATGGAGCTCTGAAGTCTTCTTCTGAGTCTGGTGCCCGCACCACAGAGCGGGACCGGTTGGATCGTCCCTTCATTTCCCCGGGCCCGGAAGGCGTGGGGAACTGCACCAACAGCCTCCTCGTGGAGATGGTGGCGTCCAGTTGGTTGAGCCCGGGATGCCCGAGAATGGCGTTGTAAGGCGAAGGGAGCTGACGACAGTGAATGTTATCATGATGGTCGCCTGCCGGGGCGGGGATCCGGCGGTGACCGGGAGAGTGATCTCTCCTTCGACCCCCACGGAGTCTCATGTAAAACCTACCAGTGGGATGTGTACTGGTTTCAGCCGATCGGGAGATAAGTTCATTCGAGAGAAAGCATCGTAAAAAAGTACGTCGGCCGAGCTTCCACTATCCACCATGATTCGATGTACAGGATGCTTCGCGATGGTCATCTCGACCACCACGGCATCGTTGTTTACATTGTCATTAATTTCCCCTCCCTTGGGAGGGATTACATTCTCCGGAACTTCCCGGGCTCTCTTCATTGCTCGGCCGGACCCGCACGAGATCATGCCCACGGGCTTCTCCGTTGGGCGGTTGTCGATCGCAGGGGCAGGCGGTAGAGCCGCGAGCGGTTGCCCTTCAGAGGGGGCCTCGCTCTTGACGAACTTCCTGAGGTAACCCTGCTGATCAGCTCCTCAATCTCCCGCTTCAGATGGTGACACTCTTCCGTGTCATGCTCGTGTTCGCGATGGAACTGGCAGTACTTCGATTTGTCTCGGGCGGCTCTCGGGTTCTGAGGTGGAGGTCGGCGGAGGTAGCGCTCGCCCTCGATTTCCATGAGGATCTTCGCTCGAGGTGCGATGAGAGGGGTGTACCTCCGCTCGGGAGCGGCCTCGACCCTCGGCCTTGGATTCGGGCGAGGGTCGGTAGAAGGCCCGGGCCTCCGAGCTCCCGGGGCGTCCCTCGGGACTGGCTTCTTCGGAGTCTTCCGTCCAGTTCTCGACGGGTGCGGTCAGCCTCCTCCGCTCGGATGTACTTGTGGGCGCGGAGGAGGAGCTCGGAGTATGTCCTGGGTGGCTTCTTGTCCAGGGAATAGGTCAGGCGGGACGTCTTGAGCCCGCGCTTCAAAGCCAGCATGGCGACTGGCTCGTCCAAGCTGTAGATCTCCAGGGCTGCAGTCTTAAACGGGTGATGTAGTCCGGAGCGGCTCTGGTCCTGCTGGCAGATGGAGAAGAGGTTGTCTACCTCTCTTGGCACCTTTCGACAGGCGTCGAAGTGCACCACGAACTTTCCTTCCAACTGCTGGAAGGAGCAAATGGATCCGGCTCGAGACGGGTGAACCAGACTCGAGCGGCCTTCCGAAGGGTCGCTGGGAAGGCGATGCACAGGAGGGCGTCGGTGGCGCCCTGGACCCTCATGAGAGCTTTATAGCTCTCCAAATGGTCCAGGGGGTCGGTGGTCCCGTCGTAGGGGTCCACCTGCGGCATGCGGAACCGTTTCGGGATCGGTTCCGCCTGTATTTCTTCAGAGAAAGGGGGGCGGGAGTCGTAGCCCGCCGGGTCAGCCGACGAGTTCTGCAGGTCGGCGAACCGTCGGGCGAACTCCGCCAACTTGCGCTCGTGCTCTTCTAGGCGCCTCTCGGCCTGGCGCCTGATGGCTTCGTCGGTGGAGTCTTCCACCGAGACTGCAGGTGAAGGGGGCGCCGATCGGTCTCGGCGCAAGGTCTGGCCTCGGCGCCGCTTGCTGCGATGCGCTGTTTCGGCCCCATCGGCCGGGGATCGACTCTCATGATCCTCCGAACCGGAATAGTTTCTCTTCGTGGGAGCTTGGTGGCTCCCCCGAGGGTTGGAGATAGCCCGCGGATGGGACGGCCTGCCTTGGATTGAGCGCAGGCTCCCATGCTGCCCCGCGGCTCGGGCCGCGGGAGTCCCTGGCTGCGGCTGAGTGGCCAGGGATCGTTGCTGATGCTGAAGCTGTCGGACCGCTGAGGTCAAGGTCTGCAGCTGCTAGACGACAGCCGCAAGGGATCCATCCACCGGGGCAGGCTGCTGCGGAAGAGGAGGAGGAGCCGGAAGCTCCCGTTCG